>JANAVB010016208.1:0-28730 GCA_029216955.1 Iris pallida
TTAGGTCCATGGCGCCCTCGTTGCAGCCGCCGAGATATCCACCGCCTCCGCCTCCCCCAGCGCCCCGGTTGACGATGTGAGGGCGCAGCTTGCGACTCTGACCTCGCGCGGTGTCAGATTTACGGGCGATAGTGTTGGGGCGCTATCCGTCTGCTCCCGGTCCGTCTGCTCCGATCTACTGCTGCTGCCGGTGCTTCGGATCGACCTAGTCCTTCTTCCCTGGACGGCTTTCGTTTAACCGCTCTGCGGACGCCCGCATCGTATCGGATAACACCATCTTGACGCTCCTTGACATGATGTCGCCAGAGCAGCTACGTGCGCTTCCAGACCATGTCTTGTCCCAAGTGCCGGCACACACGGTGGAGGAGTACATACGCAAAGCGGATGCGACGGCACGAGCACGAGACGATCCGACGGACGGGGTTTGATTTTGTTTATGTTGTTGGTTTTGTAGACATTTGGATACTGAGTATGTTCGAATATTTTTTTATGTTTGGATAATTTAATGTTGGATATTGGATATTGTGTTGGTAATATTTTGTTGGATATTGGATACGTTGGATATTGGTGTCGGATATGGATATTTTGTATATGGATATATGGTGTTGGATATTGGATACGTTGGATATTCGTGTTGGATATGGATATATGGTGTTGTATGGATATTTTGCATGTTTGATATTGTGTTGGATGTGTTGTATAAACAGGAAAGAGTCTGTTTGCAGTATTTTTTTTTCAAAAATTAGCAGTTAGCGACGGACTGCCGACCACTCAGCGACGGATAGTCCGTCGCTAACTGGAGAAACTGAGGTTAGCGACGGAGTGGCGACGTAAAATCCGTCGCTACCTGGAGCATTTCAATAAAGCGACAGATTGGCGACGGACGATCCGTCGAACTGATGCTGTTTGATGTCCATAAATTTTAGCATTAGCGACGGATTGGCGACTAACTTACGGCGGACTGGCGACAAAGTTTCGACGGACTATCCGTCGCTAACTGTAGAAATTTAATGTATCGACGGATTTAGCGACGGAATGTCCGTCGGTAATTGGGTATCAGAAAATCTTTGATACGCTTTTGCCGATAAAGTTACGACGGATTAGCGACGGATATTGGGTATCAAAAAATCAGTGATACGGTTTTGCCGACTGGTTAGCGACGGAGTTTTCCGTCGCTAACCCTATATCCTGATACATGTTTTACGAAAGCTAGTCGGTAATCCGTCGCTATATATATTTAGATGCGCCGACGGGATTCCGTCGCTAAGTCGTCGCTGAGCGACGGAGTAGCGACGGATATGTTTTAGCAACGAGGTTATTCCCGACGGCTTTTTACCAAAATATCCGTCGGTAATCCGTCGGTATTTATTTTTGGCGACGGATTACCGACGGATAAGGCCGTCGGTAAATCCATGTATTTTGGTAGTGTGCGGTACGCCCAAAAGCATTCGCCCAGCTTGTCATTCCAGTCGTACTTGTTTAAAAACACGAACTTCTTGAGAAGCTTGATTATGGCCTTGTTAAGGCTTTAGCCAGACCATTAGTCGATGGGTTGTAGGCCGTTAAAGCCATATTCTGAATCCAATTCTTTTCACAGAATCGATAGAAGGCATGGCTTGCGAACTGCATACCATTGTCATGAATGATCCTCCGTGGCAGTCCAAAATAGTAAATAACATGATGTTTTATGGAATTGATCACGTTTGACGTCTTTACCTCTGCTAGTGGAACAGCTTCCATCTACTTGGAGGAGTAATAGGTGAGTGCAAGTATAAACCGGTGCCCTTTGGATGACGGCGGGGTGATTGGGCCAATGATATCCATTCCCTATGGTTCAAATAGCCAAGAGGCCAACGTTGGGTGCAAGAATTCGGATGGCAGATGTATGAAATCTACATGGATCTGACAAGCCTTACACTTCTTTGTATAGTCGACTGCGTCTGCTACCATTATAGGCCAGTAGTAACCCATCCGACGGAGACGGTCCTGCAACTTCGGGCCCGGTTGGTGAGCCTCGTAAATGCCATCGTGAGCCTCACATAAGGCTTCTTTGGCTTCTACGTTTGACAGACAGCTTAACAATAGTCCGTCGTAAGATCGTCGATATAACATTTTTGTTTCGGTGTCATAAAAGAATCTGAGAAAACGCCTTGTGATTGAAGTTGCTTTCACATTCTCAGGTAGGATTCTGTAGACCGTAAATTCGATGAGCGAGAGTCTCCAGTCTTGCACGTCATTGGTTATCTGGGCGGAGTAACTCGTATCCAGTTGAACGTTATTTTTGGGACAGACCAGCTCATGGCTTATCACGTCGACTAGCTGATGAGCATAATTTAGAACTGCCAGAGAAGCGACGAGGCCTGCTAGGGCATCGTCTTCAATATTCTGGAGTCTAGGAACATGCTCTATAAAGAACCCCTCCAAGGTTACAATGATGGCAATTGCTGTCTGATGATAGGGAATCAGGTCCGCATTACGAACCTCATACGAGCCTCGGATTTGATTAACAATCAGCTGTAAGTTGCCATATGCTTCCAGGTATTTGACCCCTACCTCTTTTACGAGTCGGAGTCCGATGACTAGAGCATTATATTCGGCTACATTATTTGAACAAGGTTCTGTGAGAGAATATGCCCGATTGACTACCAACCTAGAGGGAGAAATTAATACTACCCTGACTCCAGCGATGATATCACCTTGTGGTGCTGTTTTTGAAGCACCGTCGAAGAACATTCGCCAAACGTTATCATATGAAGTCATGTTTGAGTCAACAATTTTATCCGGGATTTCTTCGCAGATTCTGGCTATTTTTGAGCCTGGATGGGCTGCAAGAAAATCAGCTAAGGCATGACCTTTGACAGCCTTCTGCGGGACGAAGACCATGTCGTAGGGGGATAACAGTATCGTCCATGGGGCTAGACGAGAACTGAGTGCGCCTGGCTTGGTCATGAGAACCCTGAGGGGATTAACTCGCGAGACAACATGGATGGTCTGCCCTGACACATAGTATTGTATTTTCTGAATGGCGAACACCAAGGCAAGGCATTCCTTCTCCACGACGGTATACCAATGCTTCGGCCCCACCATCATTCGACTGAGATATTAGATGGCTTTTTGTGCCCCGCATCATTATTCTGTGCTAGCAAGGCATCGAGGAAGTGTTCCATTGCTCGTATATAGAGCAGGAAAGGCTTTCCGGTAACTGGGGCTACCAGAACTGGCGGATTCGACAGATATTCCTTAATATCATCAAAGGCGCATTGACATTCTTTATTCCATATGAAAGAGACGCCTTTCTTCATGAGTTGTGTGAAGGGTTGACATCGCCCTGAGAGGTTAGATATGAACCTTCTGATGTAGGCTAGTCGTCCCTGAAAACCGCAGAGTTCATGGAGGATCCTCGGTGGACTCATCTCCAGGATTGCCTTTTTTTATCGGGGTCTATATGAATGCCCCATGAAGTAATAACAAAGCCTAAGAGCTTTTCTCTGGACACACCCAGGAAGGACTTGTGGGATACATCTTCAGATTGTGCGCTCGCATAAGGTCGAATACTGTTCTCAAATCTTTTAAGTGATCATCCTTGGAGCGGCTTTTGACGGTGATGTCGTTAACGTAACACTCCAACGTCCTGCGCAAGTGATCTCTGAAGATGACGCTCATAGCTCGTTGATATGTAGCACCGATATTTTTAGGCCGAAGGGCATGACTGTGTAACAGTACACACCGATCGGTGTTCGGAATGACGTATGCTTCTCATCATCAGGAGACATTTTGATTTGATTGTATTCTGAAAAGCCATCCATAAAGGACATGCGCTCGAAGCCACACTTATTATCGATCATTATGTCGATGATGGAAAGTGGGAATTCATCCTTAGGACATGCCGTATTCAGATTACGAAAGTCGATACAGATTCGGATCTTTCCATTCTTCTTGACAACGGGTACTATATTAGCTATCCAGTCTGGGTGTTGCTCCTTGCAGATGAAACCACTAGCTATAAGCTTATTTACTTCCGCTTCAATGGAGTTCATGATGTCTGGATGGAACCGCCGTTGCTTTGTTTGACTGGTTTTGTGTCTAGATGAATATTGAGCTTATGAAGTACGATCTCGGGGTTTAGCCCTGACACGTCTTCATAGCTCCAGGCGAAAACGTCGATGTATTCTTTGACGAGTTACAACAACGACTCCCGCTCGCCGTCCGTCAGGCTTTTACTGACGAAGATTGAATTTGGAGAGGATTCATCACCGAGGTTAACTTGCATGACCTCATCTTCAGTGGGAGGATTATGTAGTTCAAAGCGCTTTCCTATTGTGCATCCAGTTGTTTGACCCATGGCTCCAATTCAAGAGGTTCGAGTAGATCTTCGTCTTCTTCTTCATTGTCAGCGGATGCCATGTTAACAGATAATATCTTCCTGAATATATCTCTAATGCTGTTATTGGAATCGTAGGTAGGTGATTCGGATGAGATGAGAATGCCACTCGCATTTCTCATCGGAGCCCTCGGGCGTTGTTGCTAGTGTAACATAACCGAGGCCGCATTTAGACTTGCCGTAATAATCCCGAGGTTTCTCAGACGGGGTTGACAGCTGCAGAGATGATCGCCAACCGTTGTCGAAATTTAGACCTGGGGTAGCCTCCAATCGTACCCCTTCTTTTACATGAAGTACTTGGCTTGAGGACTATACAGGTAGAGTGGTAATCTTCCAGTATCGGGGTCGAGATCAAACTCTTGTGGCATAAAAGGTTGAGGACCTTATTTTCGGCCGAATATGATCGTGTAATCCCCTTCTCTTCAGCCTAGGACTAGGAAGTAGGCACCTCTAATGGGAGTAAGCCGGTTTGCGGTATGGACGATTGTCACCTGTGTGTGCAGGTTAATGTCCCGATCGTGCCCCATAATATACATTAAATTAAGTTTATTACACTCAGGATAGTTCAACGGCATCCTCTTATTTATGAAATAAGGAATTTTGTCCACAGGGATTACATCATCAGTAGAGGGACTATCCACCTTTACAACCAGATACTTTGCGAGTTTTGCATCCTCTTCTGCTACCCCTTGCGTGACCGGGGGTTGAGATGCTGTCTTCGGCAGCTTGATTACCAAGGGTTCTGCTTGTGTCATTGGCTTGCCTAAGGGTCTCGGATCTACATTTGATTGCTGGCTTGTCTTAGGAAGACGGATAACCATCAACTTGGCAGAAGACTTCGCGTCTTCTGAATGCTTTTGACTGGATCTTGGCAATCAGATCACCATCGTCTCCCCAGAGGGCCTCGTATCTTCCTGTCGCCTTTGCTTGGATTTTGGCAATCGGATCACCATCGGCCTTATGACGGACCTTGGCTTTTGGCTGGACCTTGGGAGTCAGATGACGATCGATTCCGACTATGCAGCTAGGGCGGGAGAACCGGGCACCTCTTTATGTAAAGTTGCGATATGGGGTACGGCTTTGCTCGGTTTATGGGCCTAGAGATGAATTATCAAGGGTTCCTTTGGCCCTGTGATGACCTCTAGTTCATCAATTATGTGCTTCTTGGATTCTTCGTATAAACAGGCCTCCGAAGAGTAATAAGACTCAACCCCTTTGAAGGAATCGATGTCGATGAATTCAGTCTTCACGAATCCGTGCTTACTGACATACTTGAAGCACTGGTGGAGTTTTGATGGCACGATCATGTAGTCATGTATCCACGAACGCCCGAGGAGGATATTGTAGGACGTATCTGCATCTATGGTGTAGCAGATAACCTCTGTCCTCAGATCGCCGATCTGATATTTCAATTGGATCTTTCCTAAGGGATAGCTACTTCCCGAGTTGAAAACGCTAATGACAGTGTTGGTCGCCGCTAGCCGGTGTATAGGGATGCCGAGGACTTGAAGCAAGCTTTTCGGGATGATGCTTATCGATGAGCCAGGATCGATGTGCATCCGATCGACCTTGATGTCGCCTATGTATCCCGTATAGTACAAGGGGTGATCATGCAAGTTGGTCTTGATCAACATGTCCTGTGGGATGAATACGATGTTGGGCATTGCATCCGCACAGTTGCTACCCTGGAGATCTGCCGACGAGTCTTCTCTTGTAGGTTTGACCTGGGCTAAGTAAGCGTCAGCATTCTGGAGCGCTTCGCTCAATATGACACGAAGATCCTTGGAGAGCCTTAGAAGCTCGTGTAACGACAACTTTGTCGGCGTATTAGCTAATTATGCTAATATCTCAATGTTGTAAGGTCTCTCCAGCCCTTGAGGTGCATTTATACGGAACGGCCTGTCGAAGCGGATTTCTTTCGGCTTGGCCATGTCTGCCAATGGAGGCTGAGATGGCCCCGAAACGTCAATAGCAGGCAGCGTTGCCAGCTTAGGGTCCTCGACTGAACTACCCAGAGTGGGCTGGACTTGTGCCCCAGATCGGGTAACAACAGCCGCTGCCTCCTCAGCTTCGACTGAAATTGTATGGCAGGATCTGGACTTCTTGCCCTTCTTCTATTGGCTGGAGATGACACCTCCTGGGTAACTTCGGACACTAAGTCTGGGTGCCCCCACATGACCTCTCTTCGTGACGTGGTGAGAGGTACCATGCCAGTCGTCTGGTCCCAGACGGGATGAAGATTAGTAATCTCCATTATTGCCCAGGGGATAGGTATTCCCCGTCTTGAGTACTTGCTGGAGGAAAGTTGCCAAACTGAATTGATGCCATGTTCGCCACCACGATAACCTCTTCAAAGTCTAACGACAGAGCTTTGGAGTCGATAAGACTCAGGATGTACCACTTTAATTAAAAGCAATCATGAGTGGCATGATGAATATAGCGATGGAAATAGTAGTATTTTGGATCCTCCATCTCTGCCGCTCGAGACTCGTGCCTTGGTTGAGGGAGTTGGATCTTGTCTCCTTGCAAGATCATGTCAAAGATAGGCTTGACATGACTATCTTCGAATGAGCAATTCACTATGGGCCACTGAGCTTCTGCCTGCTTTTGTTCAGGCTTCTTGGTCGTACCGGCGACCATAGTCTGTTTGCTTTTATTGTCCCGGTTATTGGAGGTGCCGTCAGTGTTGTTGTTATTGGAGGTGGTACCAGGACGTTTGCTTTTGACCTCTCCATCCGGGATGTGTAATCCTAGTTGGCAAGCCTTCTTTAACTTTGCCTCCGTATTGGTGGCGCTTATGATGAAGGTCGTCCAATCCCTGAACTGATCTTTACCCATCCAGAGGTTGATTGTGGGGAGCAACTTCTTCTGGCAGATTTCAATCAAGGAGCTTTCGGGATTGCCTTGGGGCAATCTCATTGCAGTTTGGCGGAACCGCTCGATATAGTTCCTTGTCAGCTTCCTCTCCTCCTGAATGACGTCCATGAGGAATGATATTGTCATATCATGTCCCACTTCGTAGAATCTTTCTAGGAACATGTGCTTGAGGCCGTCAAAAGACTGGATGCAGTTGTTCGGAAGGTTGCGGTACCAGTCGAACGCGATTCCCTCCAATGCTCCGATAAATAATCATATGAGGATGGCATCGCTATGCGACAAATGGTCAGTTGTGACCTCAAAATACGTCATGTACCGACTAGCAGAGGTCTTTCTGTCATACAAATTAATATGAAATGGCTTGTACCGTGGCAGAAAAGGAACATCTCTCCACGCAACGGGATACGGCTGCCGTATTCTGAGGTCCCGAAAGGAATCTCGGGCATTGAACATTGTTCAAAGCTCCTGGACTTCCCTTCTTGCCTTTCTGGCTTCATCAGCAGCTGGGAGCGGGATGATCCTAGAGGATTGTCACCCAAAGGAGGAGCGATCGTGTTGGAGTTTGTGTTGATTACGGTCCCCAAGCTTGTTTGTCCAGGCATCCTTGCCGGTTGGGTCGGCAAGGCAGCTTTGATTTCATCTACTGACTTGACCAAGGATAGGAGCATGGCTTCAAGTACTTGTAGACGTTGTCGGTTAGTAGGTGCTTCCTGATCATCATCGGCCATGAAGACTGTCCACACGTGGTTAGACGTAGAAGGGATCGTAGCAGAGGTGCTATCTGTGTCGTACCCTCGTACCGAAAAATTATCGAAAAATACCGGAATGTCTTCCTTCTCGGACTCGGAAGGGGTACTACCTCGTGTGCAAGAAATAACATCATCTTGGCGAAGGTGATCAACCTCAGGGACATCCATGTCTGTTGCGTAATTCCAGTGGATCGATACCCCCTGTGTATGCTCTTAGAACACCGGGTTGTCGTATACTTTGAGGGGACTGCTACCCTCATCCTCATCTACCCCTAGGGAGGTCAAGGATGTACCCCTAGGTGTTGGAAGATTCTTTCTGGATCGAGTGCCTAGGTAGACACCCCTGTGGCTGTCGGTGGCAATCCTCCATATGAGAGTTTGCTTGTAGTGCCGGCTGAGATTGCTGGGCTGGAAGAGCCTGTCTTCTTTCCTCCTTTGTCGAGAGAAACCTTCCTAGTTGAATTACAGGAGGCGAAAGGAAATTTCTTGTCTCCCAGAATTTGCACCTGTTTTTCAATTTGTTGTCGGAAAGTGTAAAACCCAGAATTTTAGAATTTATGAATTGTTGGATTGTAGCGTAATTTTAGTTTAGTTATTATTATTATTATTATTATGATTATATATATTAGTCGGTATTAGGAAAAATATTATTTTTAAAATTATCATTGGGTTTTTGTGTTTGTGGCCCTGTCCCCGATCCCGTGCCCGGGGTCCGACTCCGAGTCCGAACCCGGTTTCCGAAACCCAACTCAGTCCGAACTCGTTCTTATTTTCTTTCTTTTAAAGTTCAGATTATTATATATTAATTATATAAAAAACAAAAAACTAATTTCCTCCTCACGAATTGGCCTGGTCTTTCCACGACCAGGCCAGCACTCCCCTTATTTCTCCTCAGCTTTCTCCTCTCCTCCACACAAATTCACTTCACTACTTCACATTTAAATCACCCACTCCTAAAAGCTTAATCACTCATTCCTTAAAACCCACTCTCCCCCACAGGCACAAGCACCAGCACCACTTCCAGTCTTATTTCTCTCTCTCCCACTCCCTCACTCAATTCCTTTTTTTTTCCTAACTCCAGAGCTTTTCCGATATCCGCCGGCACCCCTCCGGCAATGCCGCCCGCGTTCGGTCATCTCCAGCACCCCCCTGTGAGCCACTTCCTCTGGTGGCCCGAGTCATGCACGCGCCCCAAGGCCGCGCCCAGCCGACCGATTCCGCGGCCGCCCCGACCCTGCTTCGGCCAAGCCCAGGCCGAGCGCCCAGCCGCGTGCCTCAGCACAACCCCGGCCGACCCCATGCCTGGCCAGCGCCTCGCCGGCCACCCCGGTACGTTTCCTCTGGCCAGATCCGTCCGGCCAGCCTCCCACGACTTCCTCCGACCATTTCCTCGCCCGCGTGCGTCCCCTCGGCTACTGTCCGGCGACCCCGACCCGCTGTCCATGCCTGGCTCAGCCCGCGTGCGTCCCGCTGTTCCAACAACGCTGTCCAATGCTGTTTTGGTGTTTCCCGCTGCTGTCCGCGAGTTTGGGATTTTTTATGAGTCCGCGGGAACGTGGTTTTCTTTTCCTAATATCATCTGAGAGCTCTAGCCGAGCAACCCAAGGTATATCTCGTATCCCCACTCTAGTATCGATGATGATATGATCCCCGATCCCGTTACGGGATTTGGTTAGGCGATTGTAGTTTCAGATTTTTTCGAATACCAATTCAGAATAATTCGTTTTTGTGGATTTCGGTTTCCCGAACTCTATTTCGGGATTTCCGAATTTATTTCGGGAGTATTCTGTTGTTTTGGCTACAAATAATTATGATGTGTTTTCGAGTTGGATATTATTTCTATGTGGAATATTATTATGGATGGTTGGGTTGTTTTCCTGGTTTGGGATATTGTTTATGTTGATTTTTGGCACCGTCTCAGGATTGGGTTGTCCCAATTACAGAGGGGATGCTGCGCAAATTTTCGAGAAAGTTTTCAAAAATAAAGTATTTTAAATGGGATTCTATTTTCAAAATTCAGTATTTTGCAAACGGATTACGAAAGTGGTTTTGTCGATTTAAAAGTGGATTTTGGAGTTTCGTATCCCCGATTAGGCGACGACCGTATCGGTCGAATGAGCCTCGGCGAAGCACAAACGCTACAGGTTTTCTGTATGTTGAGGTGCTTGCCAGTAACATGACATTTGGACCAAGTCTGAGACGTATTTTACAACTATATTTATATTTATAATTATTTTTAGAACTGGTACTGCTGTTAGTATTTTTGGTGCAGGGCTTCGGCCTATTATTTGGACCGTTCGCGGCACTCAGAGCTTGCATAGATGATTAATTAATTTACGTAAAAATTTGTAAAGGACATATGCCCAGTTTTCTATTTTATTTTGCTGTGACCTTGTATTGTGTAGTTTAGGTTTTTACTTTCTTTTTCTGAGTTGGTTTCGTTATTAGACGCGTAATTATAACTTGGGTATTAATTATTTTATATAAAATTAATATGGTTTTTCATGATATATTAACTTGAATAAAATATTAGTAAGTTAACGAAGTCCATGTTTTATCACTAAAAGAAAAATATAGTTATATATATATTTTAAAATACAAAGTTTTGCCAAATTAACCGATAATTGCCATTTTTCCAATTAATCAATAACCGACTTATTTAATTAAAATATAATGAACGTATATTGCGACGTTAGACGATTTCTGGTAGATTAATTAGTAAACTTAAAACCTGACTAGAGTCTACTTCTAGAGATTGTAACTAGCACACCTAGAATGGTTTCATTATGGTTCTAAGCCAAGGTTCTCAACTGTAGGATCTCGGAGACGAACCTGACATCCTCCTCGGTACCAACATTCTCGATCCAGTCAATTAACAGAGGCAAGTTACGGTTATGTTTTCTTGTATTTTATTTAGTAATTATCTAGCTGCATGTTTAAACCACATTGCTGCACGGAACCCTCTCCTAGGGTTCAGATATTGATTGATATTGATTATGGGGATTGGAGGAATAGTGTAACGTTTATAGCTAATACCCCCCTATATTGCAGGATTGTGCGCGCTTACCCCTCTTACACACGGGGATAAGCCATATTGCATCGCTAGGACGCTATTGTATAACCCAAGCCGGTCATAGATGATTACACATTCAAGTCACATTGTTTTTAATCGTCGAACTACAGGAAAATATTGTTTCAACTGTTTAGCCTGCACTTTTCCATTATTACTTGAAATATGAGATACATATTCGTACTTGCTCCCTCCTGACTGGAGACAACATTTTTAGGTGACGTTGAGGATGTTGAGCTATTGTACAATAGCTATTATAACCCAGTTTTGTACCCTGTGGTGTTGCCAGAGTCCCCCTTGGAGGATACAGGACCTGAGGCTGACGAGCCGACCGCTTAGCTAGTTATTTCCAGTTTCTAGTTTTATTGTTTTAGAATTTTGTTAATTTGAATTCAGTACTTTATTTTCAGTTCTTTTATTCCAATTGTACTTTTCAAATGTTGAATAAAAGTTTTTAAATTTTTTTGTATAATGAGTTGTGACAAATGTATAGATGTTGTTGTGAATACCTGCATATAGAACAACTTACTACCGCCGTCTCATAACGGTGCAGGCTGGGCATGATCCGGTTCGACCCAATAATTTGGGATCGGGTCGTAACAGAAAGATGCTAGCTGGTGTAGTCATTGGAAAACGGACTGCCAATTTTCAGGTGCTGCCGACTTATCGCAGCAGCAGTTGATGATGACTTGGGTGCAACGACATCCCAGAAGGGGCTCATCACATGCCAATGTTGCTTCTTTCTCCTTGCGTTTATGAGTAATCACCTCTCGCAAGTCAATTGCAGGCTGATATACCTTTGCATCCAATTTGTGGACTCGGGTATCCCGAGCACACGGGTGCGTAGGTATCATGTTTGCTCCCTGATCTAAGGCTAGTAAAAGTACTTGCTCTCGATCGTTGGAGGGAGACTTTTGAGACCCACCCTGTCCATAAGCCCTAGGGGACTGGATGCGTGTGGTTCTGTACAACTTTCCATCAGGGGCCCATATAACAGTAAACGGTGCCCGTTGACGGTCAGCAACTTGGACAGTTGACTGGGCTTGTTGGGCCCGTACTGCCCTATACTTCTTCAAATTAGCAGCTGAGGGCACATAATAAGAAGAGTCCAGATTGAAATATCCCACATTCTCAATAGGCCACATAGTGTCGAGCCCGTATGAGAGACGGTCGAACATAGAGCTTCTGACAGGGTCACATGAGACACTCAGTCTAGGGCCAGGATTGGCTACCGTATGGGCCATTTTTCTGCGGTCGGAGTTGGCTGTCGCATGGGTGACCTGCCTGCGGCCAGAGTTGGCTGTTGCATGGGTGACCTGTCTACAGCCAGAGTTGGCTGCTCCATGGGCGATCTGTCTACGGCCAGAGTCAGCTGCTGCATGAGTCATCTGCATATCCCTCTTATGCGGCCTCTTCCTCGTTCGCATTGATTTCCTTTGTGCCCCCAAAAACTCAGCATCGTAGTATTTTCTTTTGCTGGATTTGGGGATAGTAGGGTTCTCTGCGGTCGGAAGCAAGGCCGTAAGAGAGTCTTGATCACCGTCTTGGGCCGCAGAAGGAGCTTCTTCGAGAACCTGGTCGGGGGCAACAATTTTGCGCTTCAACATTCTGCATGTTCTCTTTGGGTTGGCTCACTTGTACGATGGACTGGTGCTCCCTTCAGAGAGCATTTATTCGAATGCTTGTTGGTCGAATCGAACCACGAGCATTTGCTGCGTGGAGATGAGCTTGGACGCGTCAGATTGCATCACCAACTTCTCATCAGAAGAGAATGATGTCCCCAGCAGAGTCGCCATCGTGTTTGCTATTAAATACCAAAAGCAAAAAATTACAGAGGAATTGAACTTGATTGCAAACTCGCTTGTACAAAAGAAAGCCTAGAAAGAAATCATAGGAAACAATCTAAGTATAATTGTTTAGTTTTGATTCTGGGGGGTGACGCTAGAGGCTCGGGAAAGTGTAGCAACTCTGCCTTACTCCTTGGACTATCTGGCACGGTCCTTGCTCTTGACAAAATTGCCCTTCGTAGGTTGCCAGCCTTTGGAATGGGTGTGGTACCCTGCTATTTATAGTGATATATATTTTGAGCCGCATAGATGGCCACGTGGCTACAACAGCACATAAAGACTCGCTCTTTGGCCGCCAGCTGGTGACTTGTTAAGATATTGTTGCAACAAATCTGGGTGGTTGAAACTTGGTCAGCTTGCCACATGTCCTATCACAGGATATGATCAGTCTGCTTGAGTCATTTTTAGCCGCATAGGACTTTCAGTGTTCGGCCATACAAGGCCGCATAAGACTCATGCAACTTAAGTCGCAGTCTTCCTTAGTCTGCATGTAGTTTGGGGACTGTTGGGCCACATAGGTTCTATATTCTGGGTCGCATAAAGTTTATGCGGCTCAGATTGTAGTTATCCTTGGCCGCATGAAGCACATAGATTGAGCCGCATAAGGTTCATACGGCTCGGGTCGCAGTCCTTTTGGCCGTATATCTATTTCCAATCTGGTGACATGACATTTTGTCTGATAACGTCTTATCTTCTTTTTGTCAGAGTGTCAGAGTTGTCAGAGCTGTCAGTTTTGCCAATTTTGACAGAGTTTGTCAGCTTTATCAGAAGGGTTGATCAGCTTGGCCGCATAAGTAACTATTCTTTCTGCTGCTCAAAAATCAGTCTGGTGAAGATGGGCCGCATGGGGCATGCTGAGTCTGTCATGCGGCTCTTCCGAAGTACTTATGCGGTCAGATGTGATCCGCATGAACCCCATATTTTCCATGCTTCTACAAGTTCGTCCCGACAAACTGTTTGACTTGGTCACAACCCGTGAGCATCGAAAGTCGCTTATGAATGTTGCGGACATGTAGGCTTTGATGGAAATCGAATTGGTTGCGTATGTGCGATGAATTCAATGCGTATCCGTCGAAATTTACCGTATCGACCTTTTTCAAAAATCTTTAATTACTTTGTGCACGTTCTTCATCTCGAGACGAACTTGCGCCATTGGGACGATGTCATTTTTCGGGTCATGTGAGCCATGTTTGGTCCAATTCTGAGAAGGTCGACCGAAACGCTATTTTGGTGGACCCGCGATTCGACTCAACGGACAAATTTGTGCACGGCCTACCGAAATCTAACTTTGGCCATATGGTTAGGTTCGTATCATCAAATCGGACCCATAGACATATAGTTTGATGACTTTAGAGACCATAGGTATTGGCACGAATTTTGGTGCAAAGCGGGTCTAACAGCGGACATCGTTTTGACCCAAAATTACCGTTTTGCCCCTATGTCCAGAATTGGACTTTTGGGCAGGCAAACTTAGACATTTCTTTTATGACAAACACGATGGTGTTGTTTGTTTCAACATTCGGAGACCGTTGCGAGAGTTTGACTTTTGTGGCTAGTTGATTGACAGGATAGTGTTTGTTCTACGCGCTACACCAAGCAAGTACACCTTGCCAAACTTTATATTATTTACATGCTTTTCTTTGTTGCCATTCTTTCCTACTTGGTTACATGTTTCTCTTGCTTCATGTCATGGTTACTTTCTAGTTTTACGTACACGTAGATTGTTACTCATTTTCTATATTACTTTTTCTATCTTTCTTATCTTGTTCATGTCTAGTGATAGTATTGCTATGTCTATGACACGTTCCCCTGACCTATTTGACCTGGACTTGGACTCGACATGCTTGACTTGACCTAATTGACTCCTAGTTTTAGGCGAGGACCTTGTTATAAATGTGACTATACTTGCCACTCTCAATCGTTAGCAACCACCGGGCTGCGGTTGAGACTTACTATAGGTTGTTAGCAACCACCGGGCTACAATCTATAGGGCCGTTAGCAATTATCGGGCTACGGTTTACCTTGATTTCCTTTTAGTCGTATTTATTAGCACGATTCTCGAGGCATGCCATTTTTTTTATGTTTTATTCCTTGGATTTTACTTTCTTCAGTCTTTACTTCCTTGCACTATTTCATATCTTTCTTTGCATGTAATTACTGTCAAAGTTGGCTTGTATATTATGTGTCTTGCTAGTCTCCTGAGGACTTGGTGATCTTTCCAGGTTATGGTCGAACTGGTAGAATCGATGGATGGTTATGATTTGCATCCACAGGATTCAGGTATTGTTGGTACATGGTTCTATTTTATTATTTTCTCGTATTGCATATTCTTATCCTGATATATTATGCTTATTAGCCTAGTTTTATAGACTCATGTTTTCTTTTGAGTCTATTCAGACATGTATGTTAGTGGGCTGCACACCATGAACCATATTGTTCCTTCTTGATGTTTATTATTTTATGTAGATTAATATATAGTTTTGACTTGCCATGATTAGACCTATCACCATAGCTTAGACAGCTTATACGTATTCGAGCTGGAATGGAGTCTACTTGATACGTAGTGTCACGCCCCAGAACCAGAATACTGGAGAGCGGGGGCAGACATAGCCAGCTATGTATATGAAATGGAATCCATCTCGCTATACGGTCACGGCTGTCTAGATACATAAGGGTTTATCTACAAGCCAACAGTCTCTTAAGGTCATGAACAAGCCTAGTGTCTCAATCACAAGCAAGTAAGTAAATGTTACAAGATGTATGATCATTAAATATACAATAGTAAGGCGTCCCAAACATTACATATTCAGCTGATCATGAAGCTAGTCGTTACAAAATGTTAGGACTAGCAAGTGTTTAGTCATACATGATCAACCCTAGGATCTGTTAATCATGTTACAGCCCGTAGGCAGACAGTAAATAAAGTGCAATCGAGCTAAACAGGTGCTCGTCGGCTAAACGCCTCAAAAGAATATTTTTATAATAGAGTGGGAGAGCCAAAAATAACCCCCTCGTTGTCAGGGTTTCGTCTAGTTTTCACCATCTGGCTGGAAGGTCGGTACATCCTCTGGAGCTGCTCCGAAATCTGGCCACACAAAATCAGCTGGGTTAGACCCCAGAAAGAGCAAGTGCCACAAAGGGGCTTCACTTAAGAGCTAAAACCAGCAATCAGCACAAGATATAAATAAAATTAAGAACTGAAAATAAAGAAAATACACCAGGATGATATATGACAAGATAACCATGGAACTATTCAGATAACCAGGTTACAACCCGTAAATCAAACAAGGACCGGGGTTGTAACCCTTCGTCTGAACAGAACTTGGAATTCTCACCATTTATGGGTAAAATAAATACAAGCATTCTAGTCATGCAATAGTCTGGAACAGGATCAGGGCAAGACTAAACTGGTTAGACTCCGTCCAATCACTTCACGGCCAAGCAAGAATTACGGCTTGATACTTTAACTAACTAGGGTTGTCACAAGCCTAATTACTAACAAGATGCAGTAAGATTATTCCACAGCCACAAGCCCTGCAGACCATCCAGGTTACCCGGGTTAAAAGATTAGAGTTGAATTCTGGTGGGTACATCGTCCAGGAAACGAATATACCCTTAGGTAGCTTGAAGGGTGCAACACATGACAGTGTGCTGGAAATGTGCCCTACTCGACGGCAGGCTATAGATCCCAAGGCGTGCCCAGGTAACGGGATTGCCTGTAGCTGGGAAATCTCGTCATGATTAATGTATTAATCTAGTTATTAGCCTTAGTCCATTTTAGTAGGTAACTCCTGACCGTGGTACTCAGGAGTCCCTGTCCTAGACATGATGCAAGACATGACTGGTTTATTTATACAAACACAATCGCCCATGGTGTCCAGCTTAATTATACAGGTCATGTCATGTCAGGTAGCCGTCGTAACAGCTATTCGAGATAATCATGTCAGGTTATCATACCAAGTGTACTTGTCAGGAGTACGCCACGACGGGCCACTGTCAGGTCATGTCAGGTCATTATGTCAGGAGTGCACCACTACGGGTCACTATCACGTCATGCTCAATTATCAAATTACAAACATATCAAGTAAATTCATGATTATCAAGTTCAGGACAAAAGGCGTAAGGATATAAAATGGACGTTAAATATCTAATAAAATATCAATATATAAGGCTATAGAAGATCTAGGGTAATCAGGCTACGCTCAGGTCAACATACGCTCAGGCCAGCGTACGCTCAGGTCAACATACGCTCAGGCTAGCGTACGCTCAGGTCAACATACGCTTAGGCTAGCGTATGCAGGACATACGCTTCCAAAAAGGCAGCGTATGGGGTCTATACGACTCCTCGTCAAGCAAGCGAGCGTATGCGAGTCATACGCTCCCAAAAGGCAGCGTATGTACTCCATACGACTCCTTGTCAAGCAAGCGAGCGTATGCGAGTCATACGCTCCCCAAAGGCAGCGTATGTACTCCATACGACTCCTTGTCAAGCAAGCGAGCGTATGCGAGTCATACGCTCCCAAAAGACAGCATATGGAGACTGCGCCGCGCTAAATAGCACGCACAACTCAGTGGCGTAAGCTAAAAAGCTCGTGCACTGCTCACTGTCTTCTCCAAATCAGCAGGAACTCCATGGTTGAACCCAAAGCTTCAAAAGTCCATAACTTGGTCAAAATAAGTCCAAATCCAACTTTTCAAAGGTCAAAATTGGGTAGAATAAAATGCTCTACAACATAGAACCATCAAAACTTGAAAACAAAGAAGTTTAATAGATCAAAACCACCAAAATCCGAAAGTAACTAATTTCTAGATCTATAAAAATTAAAGCCTCGAAATGGAAAATGACAAGTTCTAATGTGTCTTAGAAACATGAGAAGAAGCTAATGGAACAATAAAAATGAGCTCTCTTGTGGAAGCAAGTTGCACTTGCCTAGACCTCTCTCTTCCTCTCTTTGGTAGGTAAGGAAGTAATGGGAAAGAAGAAGATGAGTTATGAAGAGAGAGAATGAAGGAATGGATTAATAAAGGGGTTGGTGGTGGTAGGTAAGGGGTTCACCATATAAAACCAAACCCAAACCCACACAAACCGAATCGAACCAAGCCAACCCAACCAAGAATAAACAAGCCAAGCCAAACCAAGAAGATATGCAAATACAAGATAAAATACGTATACGTATTCCAAATACGTAATACGAACAACAGGCATTACAACTCTACCCACCTTAAAAAAATTCTGTCCTCGGAATTTAATTAAGAGGCTAGAGAGACAAGGACAAGCTATACAAATAACAAGCAAGCTATAACTAGGCAGACAATCACTCATTCAAGCAAGGAATCGAAGGCATGAGACATAAGAAAGATATTATACCTCACGAGTCAAACAAGTCGGGATATCGCGATCGGATATCATCCTCACGCTCCCACGTTGACTCCCCCAAAGAGTGATGACCCCAAGCAACTCAGACTAACTTGATAGTCTTGTTCTTGAGGATCTTCTCTCTCCGGTCCAATATAGACACGGGCCTCTCTTCATACAAAAGATTGGTACCAACAACCAATTTCGAATGATCCAGGATGTGGCTCGGATCCGGAATATATCGTCGTAATTGGGATACATGGAACACGTCATGCACCTCGCATAGCGACGGCGGAAGAGCGAGACGATAGGACACATCTCCTACTCGCTCCAGAATATCGAACGGCCCTATATACCTAGGACTAAGCTTTCCCCGCACGCCGAAACGAATGACGCCACGGTTAGGCGAAATCCTCAGGAATACATGATCGTCGACCGAAAACTCGAGAGGACGTCGATGAGAATCGGCCCAATGGCGCTGGCGATCTTGGGCAACTCGAAGATGATCTCTGACTCGCTTGACCACCTCAACTGTCTGGGCAATCATTTCTGGACCGAGCATCTGTCTCTCTCCAACATCATCCCAGGCTAGCGGGGATCTGCACTTCCTACCATACAGTGCCTCGAACGGTGCCATCTGGATCCTGGCCTGGAAACTGTTGTTGTACGAGAATTCCACCAGGTGTAAGTGATCTTCCCATGAACCACCGAAGTCAAGTGTGCAAGACCGCAACATGTCTTCAAGAGTCTGGATCGTGCGCTCCGACTGGCCATCTGTCTGCGGATGATATGCTGAACTGAACTGGAGATGAGTTCCCAAACTCTCTTGCAAGCTACGCCAAAAGTACGACGTAAATCTTGAATCTCGGTCCGAGGTGATACTGACTGGCACTCCGTGTAATCTGACAATCTGCCTGAGGTACATCTCTGCTAACTGAGCCGTCGACTGACCAACTCTGAATGGAAGAAAGTGAGCCACTTTCGTGAGCCGATCAACTATAACCCAGATAGCATCTCTACCAGCTGGGGATCTAGGTAATCCAGTCACAAAATCTATGGTCATATGCTCCCACTTCCATTCTGGAATCGGTAAGGACTGAAGAAGTCCAGCCGGTCTCTGATGTTCGGATTTAACTTGTTGGTAAACCAAACATCGAGAGACAAACCGAGCTATCTCCCGCTTCATGCCATTCCACCAGAAATGCTGCCGGATATCACGGTACATCTTCGTACTGTCGGGATGGATGGAATACTGCGAACTGTGAGCCTCTGCCATGATCTCCTGCCGGATATCTCCGCTGGGTACACAAAGACGCTTACCATGTCGAAGTGTACCATCCTCATGAATGCATAACTCTGGTCTTCGTCCTGCCTCACACTCTGCTCTGAGTCGCTGAAGCTTGGAATCTGCTAACTGCGCCATCCGGATCCTCTCGACTATAGTGGACTGAACTTGCATACTGGCCATCAAGGCCACACTGGAAGGGAGAACAACTTCAATACCCATCTTCTGGAGATCTGCTAACAGCTCTGGTTGCGCTATTAGAAAATAAACTCCCGCTCTCCTGCTCAATGCATCCGCAACAACATTAGCCTTCCCAGGATGATACTGTAGGTTGACATCATAATCCACAAGAAGCACTAGCCACCTTCTCTGACGCATGTTAAGATCCTTCTGGGTGAAACATACTTCAGGCTCTTGTGGTCGGTAAAAATATCTACCCTGTCTCCATACAAGTAGTGCCTCCACAACTTAAGTACAAACACCACTGCTGCCAGCTCCAAGTCATGGGTTGGGTAATTCTTCTCATGATCACGAAGTTGTCATGACGCATAAGCTATTACCTTCCCATGCTACATCAGAACACATCCTAAACCTCTGCCTGAAGCATCACAGTACACTGAGAATCCTCCGGTCCCATCTGGAAGCATGAGAATAGGAGCTGTTATCAGGCCTCGCTTCAACTGCTCAAAAGAACTCTGACACTCTGCTGTCCAAGCAAACTGCACATCCTTGCGGGTCAACTGCGTCAATGGCGCTGAAATTCGAGCAAAATCTGAAATAAACCGCCGGTAGTAGCCGGCCAATCCAAGAAAACTACGAACCTCTGTAACTGTGCTGGGCACTGGCCATGACTCAATAGCCACAATCTTCTGGGGGTCCACTTCTACTCCTCCTCGAGTGATGATATGACCCAAGTACGAAATGCGATCGAGCCAGAACTCGTATTTACTGAACTTGGCATATAACTGGTGCTTTCTAAGGATCTGAAGAACTATACGGAGATGCTGCTCATGCTCCGCCTCACTCTTGCTGTAGACCAGAATGTCATCCAAGAACACAATCACAAACTGATCCAAGTAAGGCATGAAGATGCGATTCATGAGGTTCATGAATACTGCCGTCGTATTGGTTGCTCCAAAAGGCATAACAAGGAACTTCCAATGCCCATATCTCGATCTAAAAGCTGTCTTCGGGATGTCCTGCTCTCTGACTCTGATCTGATGATAACCTGAGCGCAAATCAATCTTCGAGAATACTGAAGTCCCCTTGAGTTGATCAAACAAGTCATCTATCCTCGGAAGAGGGTATCTGTACTTGATTGTTACTGAGTTCAAGGTACGATAATCAACACATAACCTGGATGTACCATCCTTCTTTTTCACAAGAAGCATCGGGGCTCCCCAAGGCGATCCACTAGCACGAATGAATCCCTTGGTTCTGAGTTCTTCAATCATCTTGAACAATATCTCCAACTCTGAAGGCGCCATCCTGTAGACTCTCTCTGACACTGGTGCTGTCCTGGGAATCAAGTCTATGGTGAACTCGATCTCCCGCTCCGGAGGCATACCTGGAAGTTCTTCTGGGAAAACATCTGGGAACTCCTCGACTATCCTGGGCAACTGAACTGCTGCTACTGCCATCCGCAATACTGGAGGAGATGACTCAACTTCGCCTCCGGAGAAAGAAAACTTCGGCTCACCTGGAATACTAAAAACAACCCTGCCAGTCTGGCAGTCTATCCTAGCATACTGGTTCCTCAACCAATCCGTCCCTAGGACCACATCATAATCGGCCATCGGGAATTCTATCAATCTAGCGGGAAATTCTCTACTGCTAACTACGATCCGATACGAGAAAAACACTCTATCTACTCCTACAAGTCCGTTACCAGTAAGTATATTAAGCCTTACTGATAATGACTCGGGCTTCAATCCTATCCGTGTCGCGAATCGTGCAGACATAAATGAATGCGATACACCAGAATTAAATAAAGCTGAAGCTGGAAAGGAGTTGACGAGAATAGTACCTGCCACTACCTCTCCTGGTGCCAATCCTTCCTCTACGATCATCACCATTGCCTGACCGTGCCCTCGGGGTGCTGGTCCCCTCTGCTGAAATCCTCGCTGCCTGCTCTGACTCTGGGCTTGGACTTGTGCATACTGCTGGGGGTTCTGCTGCTGGAACACTTGGGTCTGAGGCGGCAAGGGCCACGGCAATGGATACTGCTGCTGCTGGACCGGAGCTGGTCCTCTCACCGAAGAGCTAGAAAGGTTGGACGATGATGAACCACCCCTATTCGGGCAGGATCCAACCCTATGGTCTGGTGCTCCACAAGCCAGACACAATCCCTGTGCCCGGCGACATTCTGCCACCATATGGCCTGGCTTCCCACAATGAGAACAACCCACTGCGGAAGATTGCTTCTGCTTCTGCTGCTGAGGGTGCGTCGGAGTTGAATACTGAACCGACGTTACTGAGGCCGCTCGCCTCGGAGATCCAATAGTCAAAGCCCTGGCTGCCGGGGCTGGTGCTGAAGACTGATTCATCTGGCCGTGAGATCTCTTCCTACCTCCGGCCCTATCCACAATCCTCTGAGAGGTATACTCATGCCTCCGGGCTGCTCTCAAGACTGCATCAAAAGTCTGATGCTCAAACTGCTCAACTGCCAACAAGATCTCCAGGTGATGTCCCTGCTGGAACCGCTGGGCTCTATCATACTCGGTTGCCACCAAAGTGGGAGCAAACCGACTGAGTCTGGAAAACTCGGCCGTATATCCGTCGACCGTCCTGCCCATCTGCTTCAGATTGGTAAACCTCGTCTGCAGATCATACCGAGCCACGGCATCGAAATACTTGGTCTGGAATCTCTCTCTGAATACTGCCCAAGCAATGGGTGCTGCTAATCCAACGGCTTGAGCTGCCCACCAGCTGCGGGCAAGATCTTACAACTGCAGGCGCACCACGGCTACCTTCTCGTTCTCTGGGGTCCTGGCTGCTTCTAGAATCACCTCTGTGTCCTGAAGCCATGCATCTACTGCGATAGCATCTTCATTACCATCGAAGAATGGAGGGTTCAAGCGCTTGAAGCTGTTGGCCGCGCTGTTACCCTGATGACCACCCCGGGTCAAAGCATCCGTCACTGCCTGGTGCAAGACATCTCCACGCCGATCTTGGGAAGCTATCAAGGTCCTGACGAGTCCTACCAAAGTGCCGTCATCATGTTCTACAGGTTGAATTTGCTGGACTGGTAGCTCTCCGCCAGAAGGCACGACTCTGGAGGCTACTCCGGAATGCTGGGCTTGATCTCCAGGTTGCTGCTGGTCCACGGGAGGTGCTCCGCCTTGCTGGTCGGTAGTACCACGAATAATGTCGCTGAAGAAGACGACATAGGGAACAATAAGGAAGGACCAGGACAGATCAACGATACAAGCATATGATCAGGACAAGAATCCAGGGATTCAGAAGATACGAGCAGAGATCAAGGACGAATACTGATTGAGACATCTATTCGGTAAACCCTCACATATCTTGATTTACAAGACCTGCATGGGCCACCACTTAAACCATGTCACGCCCCAGAACCAGAATACTGGAGAGCGGGGGCAGACATAGCCAGCTACGTATATGAAATGGAATCCATCTCGCTATACGGTCACGGCTGTCTAGATACATGAGGGTTTATCTACAAGCCAACAGTCTCTTAAGGTCATGAACAAGCCTAGTGTCTCAATCACAAGCAAGTAAGTAAATGTTACAAGATGTATGATCATTAAATATACAATAGTAAGGCATCCCAAACATTACATATTCAGCTGATCATGAAGCTAGTCGTTACAAAATATTAGGACTAGCAAGAGTTTAGTCATACATGATCAACCCTAGGATCTGTTAATCATGTTACAGCCCGTAGGCAGACAATAAATAAAGTGCAATCGAGCTAAACAGGTGCTCGTCGGCTAAACGCCTCAAAAGAATATTTTTATAATAGAGTGGGAGAGCCAAAAATAACCCACTCATTGCCAGGGTTTCGTCTAGTGTTCACCATCTGGCTGGAAGGTCGGTAGATCATCTGGAGCTTCTCCGAAATCTGGCCACACAAAACCAGCTGGGTCAGACCCCAGAAAGAGCAAGTGCCACAAAGGGGCTTCACTTTAGAGCTAAAACCAGCAATCAGCACAAGATATAAATAAAAGTAAGAACTGGAAATAAAGAAAATACACCAGGATGATATACGACGAGATAACCATGGAACTATTCAGATAACCAGGTTATAACCCGTAAACCAAACAAGGACCAGGTTTGTAACCCTTCGTCTGAACAGAACTTGGAATTCTCACCATTTATCGGTAAAATAAATACAAGTATTCTAGTCATGCAATAGTCTGGAACAGGATCAGGACAAGACTAAACTGGTTAGACTCCGTCCAATCACTTTACGGCCAAGCAAGAATTACAGCTTGATACTTTAACTAAATAGGGTTGTCACAAGCCTAATTACTAACAAGATGCAGTGAGATTATTCCACAGCCACAAGCCCTACAGACCATCCAGGTTACCCGGGTTAAAAGATTAGAGTTGAATTCTGGTGGGTACATCGTCCAGGAAACGAATGTACCCTTAGGTAGCTTGAAGGGTGCAACATATGACAGTGTGCTGGAAATGTGCCCTACTCGACGGCAGGCTACAGATCCCAAGGCGTGCCCAGGTAACGGGATTGCCTGTAGCTGGAAAATCTCGTCATGACTAATATATTAATCTAGTTATTAGCCTTAGTCCATTTTAGTAGGTACTCCTGACCGTGGTACTCAGGAGTCCCTGTCCTAGATATGATGCAAGACAGGACTGGTTTATTTATACAAACACAATCGCCCACGGTGTCCAGCTTAATTATACAGGTCATGTCATGTCAGGTAGCCGTCGTAACAGCTATCGAGATAATCATGTCAGGTTATCATACCAAGTGTACTTGTCAGGAGTGCGCCACGACGGGCCACTGTCAGGTCATGTCAGGTCATTATGTCAGGAGTGCACTACTACGGGTCACTATCACGTCATGCTCAATTATCAAATTACAAACATATCAAGTAAATTCATGATTATCAAGTTCAGGACAAAAGGCGTAAGGATATAAAATGGACGTTAAATATCTAATAAAATATCAATATATAAGGCTATAGAAGATCTAGGGTAATCAGGCTACGCTCAGGTCAACATACGCTCAGGCCAGCGTACGCTCAGGTCAACATACGCTCAGGCTAGCGTACGCTCAGGTCAACATACGCTCAGGCTAGCGTATGCAGGACATACGCTTCCAAAAAGGCAGCGTATGGGGTCCATACGACTCCTCGTCAAGCAAGCGAGCGTATGCGAGTCATACGCTCCCAAAAGGCAGCGTATGTACTCCATACGACTCCTTGTCAAGCAAGCGAGCGTATGCGAGTCATACGCTCCCAAAAGGCAGCGTATGTACTCCATACGACTCCTTGTCAAGCAAGCGAGCGTATGCGAGTCATACGCTCCCAAAAGACAGCGTATGGGGACTGCGCCGCGCTAAAGAGCACGCGCAACTCAGTGGCGTAAGCTAAAAAGCTCGTGCATTGCTCACTGTCTTCTCCAAATCAGCAGGAACTCCATGGTTGAACCCAAAGCTTCAAAAGTCCATAACTTGGTCAAAATAAGTCCAAATCCAACTTTTCAAAGGTCAAAATTGGGTAGAATAAAATGCTCTACAACATAGAACTATCAAAACTTGAAAACAAAGAAGTTTAATAGATCAAAACCACCAAAATCCAAAAGTAACTAATTTCTAGATCTATAAAAATTAAAGCCTCGAAATGGAAAATGATAAGTTCTAATGTGTCTTAAAAACATGAGAAGAAGCTAATGGAACAATAAAAATGAGCTCTCTTGTGGAAGCAAGTTGTAATTGCCTAGACCTCTCTCTCCCTCTCTTTGGTAGGTAAGAAAGTAATGGGGAAGAAGAAGAAGATGAGTTATGAAGAGAGAGAATGAAGGAATGGATTAATAAAGGGGTTGGTGGTGGTAGGTAGGGGGTTCACCATATAAAACCAAACCCAAACCCACACAAACCGAACCGAACCAAGCCAACCCAACCAAGAATAAACAAGCCAAGCCAAACCAAAGAGATATGCAAATACAAGATAAAATACGTATACGTATTCCAAATACGTAATACGAACAACAGGCATTACACGTAGCTTGCATATATACGATCTCCTAGCCCTACGTATTTTAGGACTGGGGAGATACACAACTCTCTTTGAACTATTCTACCGCCTTTAAATCCCATATTTGTATACGATCACCCCCTCCTTGAACTCTTATTATGTTCGCCTTCACCTATTTTGGAAAGACAAATGCTCGTACTTGATAGCTAGATACAGAGTATTTCCTTAGTTTTCTATACCACCTAAGGTCATGATTGTTGTAAATATACAAGAGTAGTTATCCATTGACCAAACCATGTGACTATATCTTCGTCTTGAGTTACTCGTCCTTCCCTCAACCCTCGATCTATTATCGTGTCCTTCTAATCATTTTTGAAACTTGAGAATGATTCGAATCGTTCTGTTAATCGTACCCCTAACCTAGACGACTTGCATACAATTTTCTATCAAGGAACCATGTCTCCTAAGTCTCTAAATTATTTTATCTTGATCTACTCGATTCCTTAGTATTCTTTTTTTTTTTTTATCATGATTTACTTAAACCCTTAATCTTTTATTTTCGTGCATTAACTAGCGACAGTCATTCATTAACGAAACCATACCGCAATTTTTAAATCCAACCTTATTATTTTTTTCCAAATGCTTTGTCCATAAAGCTCTACAATTATTGAGTGATCATGTTACCCTTGTGCAAATTGAATCATGACACCCTTCCGTTAGAACGAGGCTAGATTAGAACACCCCATAGACGACATTTCGAATAGATGAATAGACGATAGTGTAGAACCCTGGGGGGTGAATAGGGTAATAAATAACTATCAACAATTAAAAGCAATTTAATGGATAATAAAAGAGAGAGAGAGATTCAAACACTCGATGTATCCTAGTATCCTCCCAAGGGGCACTCTAGTACTGGAACTCTCTCCAGCTTTAATCCACTATTTGAGTAAATAGTTACACACGAGTTTGGATCCAAAGAACTTGTCAACTTCAACACGAGATTGGATCCAAAGAGCTCGTCAACTTCTTACATACGATTTTTTCTCCGAAAGCTCGTCAACTTCTTACACACGAGTTTTCCTCCGAAGGCTCGTCAACTTCAATAAAAAGAAAGGAGACTTTTGATCTTCTACAACACTGTGAAGATCGAAGGTTACAACTCTTGAATACTCTAGCAATTTTTGGTTGGATGACAAATTAAAGCTTTAGATAGAGTGGTAATATTGAGTTTCTTGGTAGTTGAGAAAATTTAAGGCTCAAATGGAGGGGTTTAAAAGAGAAGGCCCAACCACCTTAAATAGAGTACCAAGAGAGCTAGTCATTTAATGCTCCAAACATACAACTAACAAAATTCCGTCGGTACGGAACGGTATTCCTTCGGTGTACCGTTCTGAACAGTAATGGTAATAAATCTAGCCGTTGGAACATTTAATGCTCAGATCTATCCATTCGAAAATAAAAAAGAAAGCAGACAAAATTTCGGCGGTACAGATCTGTATACCATCGGTGTACCGGTTATCTTCACAGAACTATTTCTATGCATTAATATCGGTGTACCGTCGGCATACACAGTATGCCGATTATCTTCACACAACTTTCTGTGCTTGATATCGGTGTACTGTTGCTATACATCGGTATGCCGTCGGTATACCGATTATCTTCACAGAATAATTTTTGTTCTTGATATCGGTGTATCGTCGGTATACGTCGGTAAGCAATTGGTATGCCGATTATCTTCACAGAACTATTCCTGTGTAAGAAATCGGTATACCGTCGGTATATACCGGTATGCCGATTATCTTCACAGAACAAATTATGTGTAAGAAATCGGTATACCGTCGGTACCTATCGGTATACCATCGGTCTTCGTTAGATATATAACAAGTGATTTTCGAAAAGATTTTTGTAAGGGCTTTTGGTTTGTCATCAACCTTAAGCGTTTCATAGTATGTCCTAGTGTACAGACTCTTGGACCTTGAATCTTTGAGTGCAGACTTTGAGTAAGCGGTGGTTTCTCTTCAGTCTTGCTTTAAGTCAATCCGTAAGTCTTCCATGTGGCTTAATGATTGGCTTTGATAGAATAATCTTTTTATAGCAGCCTTTGGGAAGATTGATGGTATATCTGTTTGCTGAAAAGATAGAGAAAGCTAAAACACGAAGATCCAGTTAATGTTATCAAAATCAATGTGCCAACAATCTCCCCTATTTTGGTAATTAACAAAAAATGCATCATCGTGGTTTTAGAGAGTATCACCCCCGTAACTAGATTCCCCTCAACACGTATTCTCCCCTTTTGTCAGTTAATCAAAGATGGTGGAATGCCTTAAAAAGAAGGGCATGTATTAAAGTAATCGAATAAATAAAGCCATGCATATATTAGATTAAAAGTTGGAGAGTACATGCTTGTTTAAGAGTGACACCTGGACTGAGACTAAGACAAAATATCCCTATCGGAAGGCAACTAATCATAAAATAAAATGTCCCCCAAGGACCACACATGAAAACAAACAAACAAGCAAACACAGACATTGGTCCCTGAAGGACCTCAAAAGACAGACTATGACACCAACACCACTCCTTATTAGACCATCACCAACAAAGACCAAAGTTTTACTGATCTGTCGGATCATCACCATCATCACCCGGGTTCCCTTGGAAAGCCCCAAACGGATCAATGCCATCGGGATACATAAATCTGTAGGCATTAGGATCAGAGAAATGCTAGGCTTGAAAGTTACGATCCTGAAGGTCTGGATCAAGATAAGCATTACAGTCCTGAAGAGTTCGCTGAATGAAGTAGCACTGGTCATGTATGCGACTCTGGATGAGGTTGCCAAGGCCTCTGATGTTGGTTGCTCCTCAGCCTGGGCCATGTAAATGTCAAAATAATGCTTAGTGAGAGGCATTTAACGACCAGAGGAAGGAGGGTCAGAAGGAGCATCAATAACGGTCTGAGAGATGGATGGACGGGCTGAGT
>JANAVB010016209.1:0-286949 GCA_029216955.1 Iris pallida
GTCATAACCTCTTCGTCGGCGACACCCGAGCCGAATTCAGCTGGTTCCTCTGCCCCAGCTGCCCCAGAAGGAGATACAACTGGATCAGCGTCACCCTGCTGAAGTTCAGCAGTCTCGGGGACGAGTTTAACGGAGCCCACGTTGCCCTGGATCGAGACCTCAGCAACGTGAGACCCCTCAGCCGCCGTTGAGAGAACCCCGACAGAAATAATCTCGGCACACATGTCACTAATCAAAGTGGTCAGGGCCGGATTAACTTCAGAAACAGCGGCCGGCTCTCGAGAGTCTGACTCTTCGGATTCCTACAGAGAAAAGAAAAATGGTAAGAACATAGTTCAGAAAAAGCCAAAGAAAGAGAGGGTTGTAATTCAATTCACCTCCGAAATGGTGCCCATATCCTCGCCTCTCTCCTTAATGAGCAGCCGACGAGGCCTAACCGCAGCCCGTTTCATGGAGTAGGTTCTGCCGCCTCCAGCAGACTCAGGCCTGCTTCGCTTTCGGAAAGGACTCGGCTCAACAGGCGGCTGATCCGCCACCACCTCATCTGGCACAACAGGCGGCTGATCCGCAACCACCTCTTCTGCAGGAGGGAGAGAGTTTTCGGCATCATGCTCGTCATCCTCTTCGTCTGCATTGGTGGACTTCGAGTCTGGCACAGGAACCTTGTTCGTCCTCTTCTTCCTCGTCTTGGACCCCTTGGGCTTCTCCGCCAAGCTAATACCCACAATAAAGCTGGTACTCGGGTCAAAATCAACGGAAGGCTTGCTCGCAGTAACATGGTATAGGGCCGCCATATACAAAATCTCCCCTGGCGCCTCAGCATCAGGAACCGAGAAGCTGGTTCGGGTATGAACCGTGTCATAATAATGCCAGGCCCTGATACCGTCGAGGACGCTACCTACAAAGCCCAGGCAAGGGCTGGGACTGTTAAAGAATAGCTGGCTATACCCGAACTGGTGGGAGAACCTGCTGGGCAAGTAGGGCTCCAGGTAGACATTGTTGCGGTTACGGTATACTAGGTGTGCTGGACGGATATTACGCAACCAAAGGAGCATCTTCTCAGGCAAGAGGTGAGGAGGTCCGGCACCATCAATATGTACGCCCCTCACTTCTTCATCAATAAAACGAGGAACAAACACAAAGAAGTCACATCCGTCCACTCTCGCCAGCGCCCTCCGACAGGCTGGCATAGTATTGCACTCCCAGGGCTGATGGTGATATTGGAAAATGAAAGCATCATCAGCCATAACGCCGTCTTCTGCTCCAGGCCTCATCAAAGACCAGTAGTGCATCAACAGCCACCCAATCAGATAATGGTAGGGCAGCTCTATGCGCTCAAAATCCATCGCCGTGTCACGGAAGATGACCTTGGACGAGAAGGCGTGAAGGCCATGGTGTATGCTGCACACCATGGCAGGAAGAAGGGCCAGTCTGACCCCAAAGACCAGCTTTACGGCAGGGAGGACAAAGTGGCGGCTGATCCTCTCAATGGAACCCGCCCCTCCTAAGACCACGCAGTTTCGTACCCACATCATCAGGAATCCTGCCAAGAGTGCCTTCTCTGACAGTCGCTGAGTACCATGATAAAAATAACTAAAGGAGTCAGTTTGACTCCCAAATGTGTCGCCCGTGGCCCTCGATCTCTTGGCAATCGATGCCAGTTTTTTGTACCTCCTCCTGGGTTTGAGGATCTCAAGGAGAAACCCGGCCTGAGGCGCCTAGTGTAAAAAGGTATGAGACCCAAGACGTGGTATGAGGAATGCTCCCTTTCGAGCTACCATCCTTCTTGATGGACATTTGGTGACAGGTACTATGGTGACATAACAATTCCCGGTATACCGCAACAAAGCCCGGGAACTGCCGATCCAAATCCTCGAACTCTTCGTTCGTAGAGGTGTACACTTCAAAGGCTTCTTCCCCCCCAGGACAGCTTGGAAATAACGTACATCTCGTGGAGAGCGAGTCCCAACTCCCCTCCAGGCGTGAAGAAGGTTTCCGTTCGCCGGTTGTACATCTCAAGGAGAGCCATGAACAACGGCTTATTTATGGATAGACCATGGCAGGTGCCTCGAATGGCGTAGTAGAGGCCGATCTTACGCAGGGGAGTCTCATACTTCCGCAGAATCTACGTGGTCAAGTAGGCCCACGCAGGAATAGGGTTTATCCAATTCAGTAGCGCCAACCGACCGACGGGATAGGATCCCTTCCGAGCAAGCTGGTTTAAGAAGGTGTCAGCTTGAGAGAACGTGAAATTGGGACCGAATACATTTATGAAGGTACCCGGGGCCAGTCCTATCACGTACCGACTGACCGATTCCCTTCCCGCATCCGCTGACCCCAAATTTCTGTTATAATGGATGTTACCCACAATCATCCCCGACTTGCTTGGAGTCAAGGAGTCCACCATCTTTCTGTCCATCGGTAACATGTTGAACCATGACAGAGGAAAATGACGCTCCATCGGAGGGATATGGATCGCCATCCCGTCAAGAGTAAAGTCCCAACTCTCGGATATATCCAGCACTCGGGGGTTCTTCACAGTCAAGGCATCCCCAAAGAGGAACGCCGGCTTCAGGTATTTTCCCTCCAATTGCCCCGAGTTCATCATGGCACAGAGAAAGTAGAAGGGCTGGTTCCTGATAGCATTCAGCCTCTCCATAGGCTCGTTTGTGGGAAGCTGGTTCGCCATATATTGGACTAAGTGGTCGAATCGTACACCCACAGCAGATTGGGCCGAACCCACCAGGGGTTCTTCCGCTGCATTGACTGGCAGATTCACTGGAGAAAGATAAAAGAAACAAGTTGAAAGATGGCTAAACAAAGCCACTTAGTGTTTCTAGGCTTATACGACCCAGTCCACATGAGCTTATGTGGCTCTGATTTAGTGGGGGTCCCATGCGGCCCATTTCAGATAAGCTTATGCGGCTTTGTGTAAACACGAGCTTATGCGGCTCTGTTTAGCGCGAGCTTATGCGATTTTATTTAAAAGGGCTTATGCGGCTCTGTTTGAACATGAGCTTATGCGGCACTAATTAGCGTAAGCTTATGCGGCTCTGTTCAGCGTGAGCTTATGCAGTTCTGTTTAAAAGAGCTTATGCGGCTCTGTTTGAACATGAGCTTATGCGGCACTGATTAGCGTAAGCTTATGCGGCTCGGTTTAGCGTGAGCTTATGCGATTCTAATTTGATAGGGCCTCATGCGGCACAGTTCGAGGAAGCTTATGCGGTCCTGTCTGTTGGAACTTCATGCGGCCCAGTTCTGCGAAGTGCTTATGCAGCCACAGGACGACTCTCATACGGCTCGGACATAAAAGATATCCCTATACAGCTCGAACATGAGATGTACATACAGCACATATAACACGTTATGTGGATTCACCCCAATGAACTTGAACAGTTCAATGGAGACGAAGAAGGCTCGCGCATCAAAAACATGCGACGTAGCCCTGACGGTTAGGATTTTGAGTTCATGTAACTTCTCCCAAATGTCCTTACCCTCAATGATGGGGTGAATGTCGGGATGAACCGTAGGCGCCGCAGTCGACGAAGAGGCCACTCTTTTGCCCTTCGCAGCAGCAGAGGAAGCCTTGGAAGTCATAGGAGCCATTGATGAGCAAAGAGGAAGAAGACGACAGCTAGGACAAGAGAGGTTCGAATAAAAGAAGAAAGTAAAGAGTTTTTCTCTAAAAGTTACTCTTATTTATAGGCGGACAGGAGGCTCATAGACCGATGGACGCTTCGATCCGTGCGCCGCCTAAAGAACAAAATTTACTCTTCCGTTATCGAGACAATTTTGGATATTTAAAACTGACCCTTGGGATCCTACCCCAAAAGGCGGCTTTAAAGTCCAAAACAAATTAAGGGCAATTAATAAGACGCATATGTGGCAGAAAGGACAACATGCGACCAGGTAGTCCATTCGGCCAGGCAGTCCATGCGGCTAGGAAGTCCATGCGGCTAGGAAGTCCATACCGTTAGGAAGTCCATGCGGCCAGAATTTCCTATGCGGCTAAAAGAGCTTATGTGGACATAGCCATGCTTCTTATTCAAAGTATTTCAATTTTACAAATTAAAAACTTTGAAGGAGGTCTTGTAGAAGCATGAAAAAGAACAGAAAAGTCCATACGGCTCAAAACAGAGGGAGTCTCATGCGGTTCAAAGAATCTCGTAGAGCTTCATGCGGCTCAAGAGTCCTTTAGAGATTCATGCGGCTCAAAAGTCTTTCAGAGTTTCATGCGGCTCAGAAATCCCCAATAGCTCCATACGGCTCGGATAAAAGCTACGTGGCCCTATGCAGTTTGCCTCTAGAGCTGGTCGTCAAGCAGCAGCCTCATTTAATGCTCTGACACAATACGGCAGCTCTGACATAAAGGTGAATTGATAGCTCTGACATAAAGCTGCGATGATGACTCTGACATAATGGCGCGCTCCTAGGGAAACGAAGGAAATCTTTATAGCTGGCACGATCCACCAATTCTGAAGCTCACTATGCGGCTACCTACTTTAATGCGGCTGCCACTCTCATGCAGCTGCCACTCTCATGCGGCTGCCACCTTCATACGGCTGCCACCCTCATGCGGCTGCCATCTCCATGCGGCCGCCACTCTCATACGGCTGCCACCTTCATGCGGCTGCCACCCTCATGCGGCTGCCACCCTCATGCAGCTGCCACCTTCATGCGGCTCAGTTGTAAGGACTTTCATGCGGCTCAGATTAAAGGATTTCCATGCGCCTCAGTTGTAAGGACTTTCATACGGCTCGGTTAAAGGCCACACTCATGCGGCTCAACAATGACAGTCCTCCACACGGCTCGCAGCAGTTGGGATACGTGGCAGGAGTTGATCAAATCCTAAGAATCCAGATTTATGGCAATCAACATAACCGGCAGTTGGGACACGTGGCAGGAGATTGACCAAGATTTATTCACTCGGATTTGCTGATATCCACAAATCATCACGATACAGATTTGTTGCAATCAACATTAACAGTCCATGCAGATTTGTTGCAATCAACATTAACTGCTCATGCAGATTTGGTGCAGTCAACATTAACTGCCCAGATTTGTTACAATCAATATTAACGGCCCAGATTAATTTCCAACAAACAAGATCAAGGCAAATCGTAACCAATTCCTAACCGCCCACTTTTTAAGGAGCAATCATTGCAAACCCTACTTATCACACCCCACTCCTATAAATCGCAAGGTGCCATTCCCTTGCAAAGAGAGAGACACGCATAGAGAGAGCGACGGCGCACAGAAGAATCTTCTCACACATCTCGAGAGCATTTCTTTATCAGAGTCAAGGCTACGTCCGATCGTCCAAGGAGTAAGGCAGAGTTGATAGCACTCTCTCGAGCCTCTATCGTCATCCCCCAGAAAAAACTAAATAATTGTACTTTGATTGCTGTACCTAGGTTTTCATTCCTAGGCTTTCTTTGTACGAGCGAGTTTGTGTTGTGAAGTAAAAGTCCAGTCCTCCCATAAAACTGTTCTGTTCTTTTATAATCAATGGCAAATACCATAGAAGCGTAAGACAACATAGTCTGCTTCTTCAACTTCCACGATATAGCAGCTCCACCTATGGAGAAAATATATCCTCCTGTGGACCTCTCACTCTCTATTTTTGAGCACCAGCTTGCATCACTGAAGCCCTCCACTACTTTTGGATCTCCGCAGTAGTACGGTGTAGTGCCCCGTCCCTACATCGTGTCCCATTTCGTCTACGGGGTGTGCAAGAAAGGAACACTGTCGCTATCGATTCGGTCGGGACCGATAGGTCGGAATCGGCCGAATCGGTCGAACGGGAACGGTTGAATTAAGATCTATTCCCCGTTATGGAATGGCTTCTTCGGAACTAAGTCCCATATTCAGTGGGTTATGCCTCATGGATTGGCTCTATGACTGAGTCGGGAGAGGCCTTCCGTTGCTCTGGTTTTTATGTCATGCTTGATTTGGCTTTGGCTTTGGCTTTGGTTTTCGTGAATATTTTCGATGGATTTTCATGACTTGCATTTTCGGGCTTCGCATTCATATCGAAAATTTCTTTAATTACACAGTGTTCTAATCAGTTGCTTATATGATTGCAGTGATCGCGTAGGCGACATCAGCGCAGCCAACCAGTCTCTCGCCTGAAGCAAGTCTAAGGCGAATGGCTGACCTCCTTCGCCTCGACCCTCTATTTTAAAATCAATATGAAGTTAAATGAAATGCTTGTCATCATAGTATAGAATCAATAAAATCATGACACGATTCTTCACGAAACACTTGCTATCAAACTGCCGATATTAAAAATGGAAAGCGTGCTTTCTTATGGAATTCTACTTCGCCTATGCAAAACAATGAATGAATCGATTAATGTTTATCACAACGATATGGCTAAGTGAGTAAATCGACTAAGTTCAAACGAAATGCTAAGTTTTACAAATAAAAGAGAAAGAATAAGGTTCTAGAAAAGAGAGAGCATTTTTCAAGACTGCAAAACGGTCATTGGACAACTTGTCGATAAGGTGTAGTTTTCTCGAACGGTTGCCTAAGCCAAGGAACCGATTCGGCCCGGGAGGAGTATAGCGCCTTCCATCAGCGTGGGTTATTCGGGAACTTTCGCACAGGGCTCGCTACCCACCGTGGAAGGGTTGACGTCTAACCCAGCTATAGTCCGTGATGGCTTGACATTACGAGTAACCTTCATACCCATTTACTGCTTGAACTAATGCACGTGACACATGATGACTATGATAGTGCTCAATGTATACAATTTCATATGCTTGCCTCAAATATGTTAACATGCAAATCGATCAGGATGGTTAGAAAGATCACAGAAATAGCTAGCTAACATATTTATAAAACTGCTTGAATCAAGTACAGAGCTTGGATTTTAATTAGTCATTCACTAGTACATGTGATCGTACTGATCATCGCACTTTTCAAGTCCCGTGAATCAGAAAGGATGCTTCAACTAGCTCGACGACGTTAGTGATTTTGAAGCTTCGGCTGTGCGTCAAAGACTTTTCCTGCAACTCCACTTTTGAAGACTCTTAACTGTCCAAGAAAGATGGCTTAGCGTCCCTTCACTCCAGGTCACTGGACTACTCTATTATAAATTGAGGGATGTGTGCAATGTATGGAACGACTATCTCATCTGCACTCTTTTGTAATTGAGTCATGTTGTAGCCCGCGCGGCATGAGTCCTGTACTGGAGTCTGTAAATGATGTCTATTATCAATAAAGATCAAAGTTCTCTCTACTTAATATGTGATTCAATTTGTCTGCTTGCTCTCTTAGATCTCGTGTTTCAGATTACCTTATGACTATGCTTTATGCGATCGCAAATTAGGTTCGTATGACATCATGCCCGGAAGACGAATATCGATTCGACAGAATCAGGGCGTGACATATTGGTATCAGAGCACGGCTTTATGTCCTTGGCCTCCAGTGTCGAGTTCTAGTCTCAAACCGTTGACCTCGTGTCCATGAGAAGAGTTGTTTCATACACTGAACCCAGGATATTTTCTGAAACTAACGAGAGTTGCCTTTCATTTCCTACAATTGTGAAACCTTGGACAGAGAACGAGACGAGTGCTTCCAGCGGCTCGAGTAGTTTCAGACCCGAGCATTCCGTCAACCCAACGGGGATGACGCCTATCATAGCCGGATCCTCTGGCGACCCGATGCAACAGATGCTGCAGATACTCAAAATGCAGCAACGCCAAAATGAGCTCCATCGTCAGCAGGCGGAGGCTCGTTAGACCCAGTTTAAGAATCTGTTCGAGGCTTAAATCAAGTAGCAGCATCAGCTGAATATACTCCAACAAATTGTACAATCGGTCGTGGCCAACAACAATTCAACAATGATACCTGTTGTGACCGAGCCTGCGGTTCGATCCAATAAAGCTGAACCGGAGGCACCTGTGCTCTCACCTGCGGTAGCGAGAAGTTCTAATTTCAATATGTCAAAATTTACAAAAAGCTGTCGTACTTTCTTCAACGGCACAGAAGATCCCTCCGTGGCGATCGACTGGTTGGAGGAGCTGGAAGACAAGTTCGAACTTCTGGGTGTCAAAGACTCGAAGAAAGTCATGTGTGCTTAACTCCTACTTCGAATGAACGCGTACGATTTGTGGGCCATACAGAAATGGGCAATTCGACGTAAAGACGAGACGGCGACGATCTCGTGGGCTACCTTCAGAAAAACGTTCGAGACTGAATATCTTTCTGCAGTCGTACGACAGAAAAAACAAATTTATGCAGTTGAGGCAAGGAAATATGACAGTGCAATAGTACGCGGCCGAATTCAACATACTAGCCAAATTTGCTGGAGCATATCTACCTACAACTACAAGTCGAGCTCGACGATTCGAAGTGGGCCTACGTTCCTCTATTCGTCCCCATGTTTTGGTGCCTAAATACAAAACCATGGACGAGGCACTCAACCATGCCTTCTATATAGAGTTTGAGTATCCTTCTACTACTACTGGCACTGTTCACTTTAATAATAAACGCCATAGTAATACGGAAGGCAACAATGCGCACAAGCATCAAAATCATGGCAACGGAGGCGACAACCAGACAAAGGATCGAATAGTCTACAATTTCTACCACAAGGAGGGGTACGTGGCCAACGAGTGTCGGTTGAAGAGTGGAGCATGCTTCGGGTGCGGCCGAACGGACCATATTACACGCAACTGTCCGGAGAAGCCGAACCAATGCCCCCAACAACATCAACAGAACTGAGGCCAAGTACCTCGGGCTCCACAGATCGTACAACAGAATGGCCAAGACCGTCGCTCCAATGCTCAGGGCTACGTCTATGACATGACTCGAGACGAAGCGTTCGCATCTGTTACAGTTGTGACAGGTATACTACATTTCAATAATAAACCTGCTCGTGTATTATTTGATTCAGGTGCTACACATATTTTATATCGGCAAACTTTACCGCCGAGCACAAATTTCCTCTAACACCGCTGGGTCTCGATCTTACTGTTAATGTACCATCGGGTATGCCACTACTTGCAAATTTAGTCTGCGGAGACAGAATTATCTATATAGGTGGTCAAATGATCAGTCTTGATGCGATAGTTCTAGATATTAAGGACTACGACATCATTTTGGGGATAGATTGGCTCAGTATGTGCAATACAACCATAGACTGTGCTGAAAAGAGGGTCACATTCCGTATACCTGGAGTACCTGAATTCTATTATTCGTGTGTGAGGCATCGCCGACCTGCATGGTGATCTCCGCAATATCTGCTCGACGGATGCTGTATTCTGGGTGCGAAGGCTATCTAGTGTCCGTTTGAGACATACGACAGGATGGTACAAACGCGGGTCAGACCGACGTTATGGCAGAATTTCCAGATGTGTTCCCGGACGAACTGTCCGGCATGCCACCTAATCGAGAGATTGAGTTTACTATTGATACTTCCCCGATACCCGACCGATCTCTAAAGCTCCATACAGAATGGCCCCTACAGAGCTTAAAGAACTCAAAGTACAGTTGCAAGAGATGCTCGACAAGGGATTCATACGACCCAGCGTCTCGCTATGGAGAGCGCCCGTACTATTCGTCAAGACAAAGGATGGCTCAATACGTCTTTGTATCAATTACCACGAGCTGAATAAAGCCATCGTTCGGAACAAATACCCTACGCCCCGCATAGACGATCTGTTTGATCAGCTGCAAGGATCTACGGTATTCTCTAAAATTGATCCACGTTCGAGATACCATCTCAAGATCAAGCCGGATGATGTGCCGAAGTCTGCCTTTCACACTCGATACAGCCAATACGAATTCCTGGTAACATCGTTCGGCCTAACGAACGCCCCAGCTGCCTTCATAGATTTAATGAATCGGGTGTTTCGACCATTCCTCGACAAGTTCGTAGTAGTCTTTATCGACGATATACTCGTCAACTCGAAGAATAGGGAGCAACACACTGAGCATCTACGGATCGTGCTTTAGACCCTTCGAGAAAATTAGTTGTATGTGAAGCGAAGCAAATGCAAATTTTGGCTGAACAACGTCGTATTCATCGGACACATCATTTCAGCTAAAGACATTACAGTCGATCCAAAGAAAGTTGAAGCCGTTGTTGATTGGAAATAGCCAGCATCCGTCGACGAGATTTAAAGTTTCCTTGGCTTAGCGGGATACTACCGACGCTTCGTAAAAGACTTTGTGAAGATCGCATCGCCTCTGACTCGCCTCACCTGGAAAGGAGTCGCATTTGAATGGTCAGACGACTGTGAAGCTTCATTCCAGAAATTAAAGCAACGGCTCGTCTCGGCCCCGATACTCGCACTTCCAGAAGGGACTGAGGGTTTCCAGATATTTAGCGATGCATCCGGTCAGCGCTTGGGGTGTGTGTTGATGTAGCAAAACAAGGTAATATATTTTGCTTTTCGACAGCTAAAGCCGTACGAGAAGAACTACCATACTCATGACCTGGAGTTAGCGGCGATTGTGTTCGTGCTGAAATTGTCACCCCCATTTCTCGTATTTCGTATTTTGTGCGTATTTTGATTTTATCATGTATTTTAATTTTCTGTACTTGCAGTATTCCTGGCTTCTCGTATTTTGCTCGGTTTTATTTTTGAGGAGACTTGGCTTGGTTTGACTTGGTTTAGCATGGTTTGGTTCTATTTTGGTTTATTGTTGGACCACCCTAACCTATACTACCCCTCAAGCTCACCCCACCACCACCATTTAATACCATTCCCCTCTCTCTCTCCTCACATTTACTTTCATTTATTTCCCCCACCAAGAAACCCCCTTCTTCCTCCATCCTCCAAACCCTAGTGGAAGAGAGGCAAGTTGCATCTTGCCAAACATGAGAATCCACTTTCATGAGTTCATCACTTAGCTTAGCTCATTGGGAGTAACTTTAGTTCTTTGTATTTTTGGATTTGGGGTTTTGTGGAGCTTGAGTCTTGTACTTTACATTTTCGGATTTTATATGTTTTGATGTGTTTTGGCCGATCTTGGGTGGGATTTGATGTGCTCATGTGGTAGAGAATCAAATTTTACCCAAGATGGACCCTTGGAAGTTTGGATTTGGAGCTCGGATGGCCGAGTTGTGATGTTGCTAAGTTTTCGGCCATGGTGTTCTTCCTTGGGAAGAAGATGACTCTGTGGTAGCCGATGGCGCCTATTTCCCCTGCGTAGGTCCGATGGCGCCTACTTTGGCCGCTTGCCCTTGCAAGTGCGCCTCTTGGCCGCACGCTCCTTAGCGCTGCGCGCCCCTTCCAAACAGAACGCTTCATAGCGCCTGTTCTCCTTGACTTGGCCGATGGCGCCTATTCTGTGAACTAGGCGCGGTGGGCCAATGGCGCCTACTTCTCCTTTGATTAGGCGCAGTTGGCCGGCCATCCTCGACTAGGCGCCATCTGTCCCATCAGACTGGGCGCCAAACTGTCCCATCAGTGGTAGGCGCGGTTCATTCTATGGACTAGGCGCAGTTCATTGTATGGACTAGGCGCAGTTCATTCTATGAACTAGGCGCGGTTCATTCCCCATGACCTAGGCGCACTTGGGCCGGCCTTATTCTAGGCGCACTTCAGTGAGCATGGTAGGCGCACTTTAGGGTGCTGCCTACTAGGCGCACTCTAGTGCCCTCAACCTAGGCACACTCTAGAGTGTTGTCACCCTCCTCCCCCCCTTTTTGGCACACTCTAGTGTGTTGCCACCCTGGCCTGCCCTGGTGTACCTGCATCCCTTGTGCCCCCAGTATCTGCTTATTTCTGGGTTTTATTTTAATGAATTGGAGCTTCAAGGATTTTGTTGCCCACGTCACGACTTGGCTCGACTTGGCACTTTTGACACAACTTGGAGTTTTGCCATTTTCTTGATCTTGACATGATTTGAGTTGACTTTTCATAAAATGTGACTAGAACTATATAACTGGAACCTGTTAACTTGACAACTTGCTAGTGGCCCGCGGCGGCGCACTTCCTTGTAACAGGACATGATAATATGATAACTTGACAACTTGAGCTGCTGAAGCAGGCTTACTTGACTTGCTGCATGACTTGACACCGTGGGTGTGCATCTTGTGCTTGATTAATCTACTGGTCCAGTCTTGCATCATGTCTAGGACGTGAACCTCTGGGTACCACGGCCAGAGGTTCACATGAATTTGGACTAGGTAAATGATTAGTTCACAAAACTAGAACATGGAGATTTCCCGGCTACAGGCAATCCCGTTACCTGGGCGGCCTTGGGAATTGATGCTTGCCGACGAGTAGGGCACAATTCCAGCACACTGTTAGGTGTTGCACCCCTTGATGGTACTTGAGGGTACACTTGTCTCTCGGACAATGTACCCACCTGAACCCAGCTCCTTGCTTGCGTTCTGGGTAGCCTGGATAGTCTGCAGGGCCTGTGGCTGATAGGAACATCTCATTGCATCTTGCTAGTAACTAGGTTATGACAACCCTAGTTAGTTAATTTATCAAGCCGTAGGACTTGTTTGGTCGTTGTGAAATGGTTGGCGCCTGGTCTTGTCTAGCCTTGTCTTGCTTGCCTAGTCTTGCCTAGGCCTGATCTAGTCCCTGTACCCGGCTCTCATCCCGAGCATGCTTGTCTTTATTTTAATTTTTAGATAAATGGTCTAGCGCATGCGTTATTCAGGCGAAGGGTTACAACCCCGGTCCTTGTTTGGTTTAAGGGTTGTAACCTGGGAGACCGGAATATTCTCATGTTATGACCAGTTATCGCCCTATTGCATGTATTTCTTTCTTGTACCTTTATTTTCATTCCGACTTGATATGCTGGTTTTAGTTCTTGTGCATGGCCTCCTTTGTGGCACTTGCTCTTTCTGGGGTCTGACCCAGCTGGTTTTGTATGGCCAGATTTCGGAGCAGCTACCGAGGATCTACCGCAGTTCCAGCCCGATGGTGTCAACTAGAAGAAACCGGGGCCAAGAGTGGGTTTCTATTTTGTACCACTCACTCATATGTAAATTAAATATTCTTTTGAGGCGTTTGCCGGCGAGCACCTGTTAGCTCGTATGTACATTTTCTTGATGCTGTAAACATGATGAACAGATCCTAGGGTTGATCATGTATGATGTACTCTTTGCTAGTCCTGACATTTTGTAAGACTAGCTGCTTGATCATCCAATATGTAATATTTGGGACGCCTTGTATTTATATATTTGATGCTCAGACATCTTGTAATCTTAACACTTGCTTGAGATTGAGATAATAGGCTTGCTAATGACCACAGGAGACTGATGGCTTGTAGTTAACCCTCATATTTCTAGACAGCCGTGACCGTATACCGAGGTGTTTTCCATTTCGATATACGTAGCTGGCTGTGTATGCCCCCGCTCTCCAGTATTCTGGTTCTGGGGCGTTACACGGTTTAAGTGGTGGCCCATGCAGGTCTTGAAAATTCAAGAAATGTGAGGGTTACCGGTAGATGTCTCAATCAGTAATCTCCCTTGATCTCTGCTCGTACTCTCTATTACCTGGGAATCTTGATTCGGTCACTTGCATGCATCCTTGCTCTTTCACTGTCCTTCCTTATCGTTTCCCCCTGTCGTCTTCTTCAGCGGCACTGTTCCCGGACGTGCCGATCAGCCAGGAGAAGCCCAGCATGAACCCCAGCAACAAGAGGAGCAGTCTCAGGACTCTGGAGCGGCCTCTAGAGTTGTACCTTTTGGAGGTCAGGAACCTCGCGTTCATGAAGCTCAGCCCGTTCCGCCTGTGAGACAAGAGGAGGGAGCCTTGGTAGGGCTTATCAGAGATTTGCTTGCAGCCCAGGATCGTCGAGGCGACGCCCTGCACCAGGAATTCATGAAGCACTGAATAGAGGAGGTCACCAAGGGAACCAGGCGGCCAACAGTTTCAAGCGCTTGAACCCTCCGTTCTTCGATGGCAGCGAAGACGCAATCGCCGCGGATGCATGGCTTCAGGATACCGAGGTAGTTCTGGAAGCGGCGAGGACTCCAGAGAATGAGAAGGTGGCAGTGGTCCACCTACAGTTGTTGGACCTTGCCCGTAATTGGTGGGCAGCTCAGGCCATGGGATTGGCAGCGCCAGTCCCTTGGGCAGTATTTAGGGAGAGGTTCCAGACGAAGTACTTCGATGCCGTGGCACGGTACGATTTGCAGACTAGATTCACCAACCTGAAGCAAGGAGGCAGGACGGTCGATGGCTATGCGACCGAGTTTTCGAGGCTGAGTAGGTTTGCCCCCACCTTGGTGGCAACCGAGTATGATCGGGCCCAGCGTTTCCAGCAAGGGCTCCACTTGGAGATTTTGTTAGCAGTTGAGCAGTTCGAGCACCAGACGTTCGACGCCGTGTTGAGGGCAGCCAGGAGGCATGAATACACCTCCCAGAGGATTATGGATAGGACCGGAAGTAGGAAGCGGTCCCACAGCCAGTCGCACCAGTCGTCAGCACCAGCCCCGGCAGCTAGGGGTATTACGATTGGAGCTCCGAGGCGGACGGCCTCAGTAACGTCGGACCGGCATTCGACCCCGACGTTTCCTCAGCAGCAGCAGAAGCAGAAATCTTCTTCCACAGTAGGATGTTCATACTGTGGGAAGCCGGGCCATGTGGTGGCAGAGTGTCGGAGGGCACAGGGATTGTGCCTAGCTTGTGGGGCGGCGGACCATAGGATAGGGTCGTGCCCCAATCAAGGGAGTTCATCCTCGTCCAACCTTACTAGTCCTTCAGTTAGGGGACCAGCACCAGTACAGCAGCAGCACCCGAGGCCGATGTTGCCTCAGAATCAAGCTTTTCAGCAGCAGAGTCCCCAGCAGTATGCTCAGGCCCAGGCTCAGATTCAGGCCAGGCAGAGAGGTAATCCTCAGAGAGGACAGGCACCCAGAGGTCAAGTGATGGCAATGACCGCAGCAGAAGAGGTAGCGCCAGGTGAGGTTGTGGCAGGTACAATTCTCGTCAACTCTACCCCAGCATCAGCATTATTTGATTCTGGTGCATCTCATTCATTTATGTCTGCACGATTCGCGACACGGATAGGATTGGAGCCCGAGTCATTATCAGTGAGGCTTAATGTGCTTACTGGTAATGGTCTTGTGGGAGTAGATCGAGTGTTTTCCTCGTGTCGGATCGTAGTTAGCGGTAGGGAGTTTCCCGCTAGATTGGTAGAGTTTCCCCTGGCAGATTATGATGTAGTCCTAGGTATGGACTGGTTAAGAGATCATTATGCCAGGATAGACTGCCACATTGGCAGAGTTATCTTTAGTATCCCCGGAGAGCCAGAGTTTTCGTTTTCCAGAGGCGCAGTAGAGCCTTCTTCCCCGGTATTGCGGATGGCAGTAGCAGCAGTGCAGTTGCCCAGGATTGTGGACGAGTTTCCAGATGTCTTCCCAGAGGAGCTTCCAGGTATGCCGCCAGAGAGGGAGATCGAGTTCACCATAGACTTGATTCCCGGAACCGCACCAGTGTCAGAGCGAGTCTACAGGATGGCGCCTTCAGAACTAGAGATTTTGTATAAGATGATTGAAGACTTGAGAACCAAGGGATTCATCCGTGCTAGTGGATCGCCTTGGGGAGCCCCTATGCTTCTTGTGAAGAAGAAAGATGGTACGTCCAGGCTATGTGTTGATTACCGTACCTTGAACTCAGTGACGATCAAGAACAGATACCCTCTCCCGAGGATTGATGACTTGTTCGACCAGCTTAAAAGGGCTTCAGTATTCTCGAAGATAGACTTGAGGTCAGGCTACCATCAGATCAGGGTCAGAGAGCAAGACATCCCGAAGACGGCGTTCAGATCAAGGTACGGGCATTGGGAGTTCCTAGTTATGCCCTTTGGAGCAACCAATGCGCCGGCAGTGTTCATGGATCTCATGAACCGTATTTTCATGCCTTACTTGGACCAGTTTGTGATCGTATTCATTGATGACATCCTGGTCTACAGCAAGAGTGAAGCAGAGCACGATCAGCATCTCAGAGTTGTCCTTCAGACACTTAGAGAACATCAGTTGTACGCCAAGTTCAGCAAATGCGAGTTCTGGCTCGATCGCATTTCGTACTTGGGTCATATCATTACCCGCGGAGGAGTGGAAGTGGATCCCCAGAAGATTGTGGCCATTGAGTGGTGGCCAGTTCCTAGATCAGTAGCAGAGGTTCGCAGCTTTCTTGGATTGGCCGGCTATTACCGGCGATTTGTTTCAGATTTTGCTAGAATTTCAGCGCCGATGACCCAGTTGACCAAGAAGGATGTGCCATTTGTTTGGACAGCAGAGTGTCAGGAATCCTTTGAGAAATTGAAGCGAGGTTTGATGACGGCTCCCATTCTCACTCTTCCGGATGGGACCGGTGGATTCACAGTGTATTGTGATGCTTCAGGGAAGGGATTAGGATGTGTTCTGATGCAGCATGGGAAGGTAATTGCTTATGCTTCGCGGCAACTTCGCGATCATGAGAAGAATTACCCAACCCATGATTTGGAGCTAGCAGCAGTTATTTTTGCATTGAAGCTTTGGAGGCACTACTTGTATGGTGATAGAGTTGAGATTTTCACGGATCATAAGAGCCTGAAGTATGTATTTACCCAGAAAGACTTGAATATGCGGCAGAGAAGATGGCTAGAATTATTGGTGGATTATGATGTCAACTTGCGGTATCATCCAGGGAAGGCTAATGTTGTAGCAGACGCCTTGAGCAGACGAGCAGGAGTCTATCTCCTGACAGCGCAACCAGAATTATTGTCAGATCTTCAGAAGATGGGTATTGAAGTAATTCTTCCTTCCAGCGTGGCTTTGATGGCTAGTATTCAAGTTCAGTCCAGCATAGTTGAGAGGATCAAGGCAGCGCAGTCGGCAGACCAGAAGATTCAGCGGCTCAGAGCAGAATGTGAGGCAGGATGCAGACCAGAGTTGAACATTCATGAGGATGGTACACTTAGATATGGCTCGCGTCTTTGTGTGCCCAGTGGAGATATCAGACAGGAAGTCATGGCAGAAGCTCACAGTTCGCAGTATTCCATTCACCCAGGTGGCACGAAGATGTACAGAGATATCCGTCAGCACTTTTGGTGGAATGGCATGAAGCGAGAGATAGCCCGATTTGTCTCGCGGTGTTTGGTTTGCCAACAGGTTAAAGCTGAACATCAGAGGCCAGCCGGACTACTTCAACCTTTGCCTATCCCAGAATGGAAATAGGAGCATATTACCATGGATTTCGTCACAGGATTGCCGAGATCTCCAGCAGGCAAGGATGCTATTTGGGTTATCGTGGACAGGCTCACCAAGGTTGCGCACTTTCTCCCTTTCAGAGTTGGGCAGTCAACGGCGCAACTGGCAGACAGGTACCTCAGGCAGATTGTCAGGCTTCATGGAGTGCCAGTCAGCATAGTGTCAGACAGAGATTCGAGATTCACTTCTCACTTTTGGCGTAGTCTTCATCAGAGTTTAGGGACTCGTCTCAAGTTCACTTCAGCATATCATCCGCAGACAGATGGTCAGTCGGAGCGCACGATTCAGACTTTGGAAGATATGCTAAGAGCTTGTATGCTAGACTTCGGTGGTTCGTGGGAGGATCACCTGCACTTGGTGGAGTTCTCGTACAACAACAGCTACCAGGCCAGTATCCGGATGGCACCCTTCGAGGCCTTGTATGGCAGGAAGTGTAGGTCCCCGCTAGCATGGGACGATGTCGGAGAAAGGCAGATGCTCGGTCCGGAGATGATTTCTCAGACTGTCGAGGTAGTCAGGAGAGTCAGAGATCACATCCGAGTTGCTCAAGATCGCCAGCGCCGTTGGGCAGACTTGCATCGGCGTCCCGTAGAGTTTTCTGTAAACGACCATGTGTTCCTTAGGATCTCGCCCAACCGTGGCGTCATTCGCTTTGGCACGCGGGGAAAGCTTAGTCCTAGGTATATAGGGCCGTTTAGTATCCTGGAGCGAGTAGGAGATGTGTCCTATCGTCTCGCTCTTCCACCGTCGCTAAGCGAGGTGCATGATGTCTTCCATGTATCTCAATTACGACAGTACATCCCGGACACGAACCATATCCTGGATCATTCGAATTTGGTCGTTGGTACCGACCTTTCGTATGAGGAAAAGCCCGTGTCTATATTGGACCGGAGAGAGAAGATCCTCAAGAACAAGACTATTAATCTAGTCCGTGTTGCTTGGGGTCATCACTCCCTGGGAGAGTCAACGTGGGAGCGTGAGGACGACATCCGATCGCGTTATCCCTATTTGTTTGACTCGTAAGGTATAATGTCTTCCTTGTGCCTTACACCCGTTCCATCCTTGATTGAATGCATGATTGTATGGCTGCCTGCTTAGCGTAACTTGCCTGTGATTAGTCTAGCCTGTCGTGGCAATCTCTAGCTCCTTGATTAAAATTCCGAGGACGGAATTCTTTTAAGGTGGGTAGAGTTGTCACCCCCATTTCTCGTATTTCATATTTTGTGCGTATTTTGATTTTATCATGTATTTTAATTTTCTGTACTTGCAGTATTCCTGGCTTCTCGTATTTTGCTCGGTTTTATTTTTGAGGAGACTTGGCTTGGTTTGACTTGGTTTAGCATGGTTTGGTTCTATTTTGGTTTATTGTTGGACCACCCTAACCTATACTACCCCTCAAGCTCACCCCACCACCACCATTTAATACCATTCCCCTCTCTCTCTCCTCACATTTACTTTCATTTATTTCCCCCACCAAGAAACCCCCTTCTTCCTCCATCCTCCAAACCCTAGTGGAAGAGAGGCAAGTTGCATCTTGCCAAACATGAGAATCCACTTTCATGAGTTCATCACTTAGCTTAGCTCATTGGGAGTAACTTTAGTTCTTTGTATTTTTGGATTTGGGGTTTTGTGGAGCTTGAGTCTTGTACTTTACATTTTCGGATTTTATATGTTTTGATGTGTTTTGGCCGATCTTGGGTGGGATTTGATGTGCTCATGTGGTAGAGAATCAAATTTCACCCAAGATGGACCCTTGGAAGTTTGGATTTGGAGCTCGGATGGCCGAGTTGTGATGTTGCTAAGTTTTCGGCCATGGTGTTCTTCCTTGGGAAGAAGATGACTCTGTGGTAGCCGATGGCGCCTATTTCCCCTGCGTAGGTCCGATGGCGCCTACTTTGGCCGCTTGCCCTTGCAAGTGCGCCTCTTGGCCGCACGCTCCTTAGCGCTGCGCGCCCCTTCCAAACAGAACGCTTCATAGCGCCTGTTCTCCTTGACTTGGCCGATGGCGCCTATTCTGTGAACTAGGCGCGGTGGGCCAATGGCGCCTACTTCTCCTTTGATTAGGCGCAGTTGGCCGGCCATCCTCGACTAGGCGCCATCTGTCCCATCAGACTGGGCGCCAAACTGTCCCATCAGTGGTAGGCGCGGTTCATTCTATGGACTAGGCGCAGTTCATTGTATGGACTAGGCGCAGTTCATTCTATGAACTAGGCGCGGTTCATTCCCCATGACCTAGGCGCACTTGGGCCGGCCTTATTCTAGGCGCACTTCAGTGAGCATGGTAGGCGCACTTTAGGGTGCTGCCTACTAGGCGCACTCTAGTGCCCTCAACCTAGGCACACTCTAGAGTGTTGTCACCCCCCCCCCTTTTTGGCACACTCTAGTGTGTTGCCACCTGGCCTGCCCTGGTGTACCTGCATCCCTTGTGCCCCCAGTATCTGCTTATTTTTGGGTTTTATTTTAATGAATTGGAGCTTCAAGGATTTTGTTGCCCACGTCACGACTTGGCTCGACTTGGCACTTTTGACACAACTTGGAGTTTTGCCATTTTCTTGATCTTGACATGATTTGAGTTGACTTTTCATAAAATGTGACTAGAACTATATAACTGGAACCTGTTAACTTGATAACTTGCTAGTGGCCCGCGGCGGCGCACTTCCTTGTAACAGGACATGATAATATGATAACTTGACAACTTGAGCTGCTGAAGCAGGCTTACTTGACTTGCTGCGTGACTTGACACCGTGGGTGTGCATCTTGTGCTTGATTAATCTACTGGTCCAGTCTTGCATCATGTCTAGGACGTGAACCTCTGGGTACCACGGCCAGAGGTTCACATGAATTCGGACTAGGTAAATGATTAGTTCACAAAACTAGAACATGGAGATTTCCCGGCTACAGGCAATCCCGTTACCTGGGCGGCCTTGGGAATTGATGCTTGCCGACGAGTAGGGCACAATTCCAGCACACTGTTAGGTATTGCACCCCTTGATGGTACTTGAGGGTACACTTGTCTCTCGGACAATGTACCCACCTGAACCCAGCTCCTTGCTTGCGTTCTGGGTAGCCTGGATAGTCTGCAGGGCCTGTGGCTGATAGGAACATCTCATTGCATCTTGCTAGTAACTAGGTTATGACAACCCTAGTTAGTTAATTTATCAAGCCGTAGGACTTGTTTGGTCGTTGTGAAATGGTTGGCGCCTGGTCTTGTCTAGCCTTGTCTTGCTTGCCTAGTCTTGCCTAGGCCTGATCTAGTCCCTGTACCCGGCTCTCATCCCGAGCATGCTTGTCTTTATTTTAATTTTTAGATAAATGGTCTAGCGCATGCGTTATTCAGGCGAAGGGTTACAACCCCGGTCCTTGTTTGGTTTAAGGGTTGTAACCTGGGAGACCGGAATATTCTCATGTTATGACCAGTTATCGCCCTATTGCATGTATTTCTTTCTTGTACCTTTATTTTCATTCCGACTTGATATGCTGGTTTTAGTTCTTGTGCATGGCCTCCTTTGTGGCACTTGCTCTTTCTGGGGTCTGACCCAGCTGGTTTTGTATGGCCAGATTTCGGAGCAGCTACCGAGGATCTACCGCAGTTCCAGCCCGATGGTGTCAACTAGAAGAAACCGGGGCCAAGAGTGGGTTTCTATTTTGTACCGCTCACTCATATGTAAATTAAATATTCTTTTGAGGCGTTTGCCGGCGAGCACCTGTTAGCTCGTATGTACATTTTCTTGATGCTGTAAACATGATGAACAGATCCTAGGGTTGATCATGTATGATGTACTCTTTGCTAGTCCTGACATTTTGTAAGACTAGCTGCTTGATCATCCAATATGTAATATTTGGGACGCCTTGTATTTATATATTTGATGCTCAGACATCTTGTAATCTTAACACTTGCTTGAGATTGAGATAATAGGCTTGCTAATGACCACAGGAGACTGATGGCTTGTAGTTAACCCTCATATTTCTAGACAGCCGTGACCGTATACCGAGGTATTTTCCATTTCGATATACGTAGCTGGCTGTGTATGCCCCCGCTCTCCAGTATTCTGGTTCTGGGGCGTTACAGAAATTATGGCGTCACTATCTTTATGACGTGGTATGCATGATCTATACCGATCATAAGAACCTCAAATATCTATTCATGCAGAAGGAACTGAACTTGCAGCAAAGGCGTTGGCTTGAACTGATCAAAGATTATGACTTGACCATTGACTATACGCCGGGAATAAAAAATATTGTGGCGGACGCTCTGAGTCGGAAGTATATTGCCTCGCTATCCATCGATCGCAGATTACTATGCCACCTAGAAGAGATGGGCATCGAACTCTGAGTTCGATTCAGGAATGTGTAGTTGGAAAAGTTGCAGTTAGAGCCGAGCTTGCAAGAAAAGATCAAGACCGCTCAGAAGGACGATCCGTACCTGAAGAAAATACGATAGCTAATCTCGACGGGTAGGACGACCGACTTTACGGAAGACAAAACCGGCATGCTTCGATTGAAGGGTAGGCTATGCGTTTCGGATAATTCAGAACTTAGAAAGGAGATATTATCGGAGGTGCACTATGCGAAGTACACCTTGTATTTCGGTAGCACAAAGATGTACAAGGATCTCTGCACAAACTTTTAGTGGCACGAGATGAAAAGAGATGTAGCATTTTTCGTATCGCAATGCATGGCCTGCCAGCAGGTGAAATCTGAGCACCAGAGATCGGGCGGGATGATGCAGAATCTGGCAATTCCAGAATGGAAGTGGGAGCACGTGTGTATGGATTTTATTGTTGGTCTGCCGAAGATGCCACGAAGAAATAATGCCATCTGGGTCATCGTCGATCGACTAACCAAGTCAGCGTACTTCATTGCCATTAAAGTTACTTGGAGCGTTGATCGCCTGGCACAGATTTATCTTGATGAGATAGTACGGCTGTAAGGAGTTCCAGTATCCATCGTCTCTGATCGGGATTCATGGTTTATGTCACAATTCTGGAGTAGCCTTCATTCGGCTCTAGGTACCAAGTTGCAATTCAGCTCAGCTTACCATCCCCAGACCAATGGCCAAACGGAGCATGTAAATTAGATTCTCGAAGACATGTTACGGCTCTGCACAATTGACTTCAAGTCTAGTTGGGACGTTCATCTACCTCTGGCCAAATTTACAACAATAATAGCTATCAATCCAGCATCCAAATGGCGTCGTATGAAGCCCTGTACGGACGAAAGTGCCGATCATCTATTTGTTGTGACGAAGTTGGAGAGCGGCAGATTTTTGGCCCGGAACTTATGGAACAGACCGTGCAGAAAGTTTGACTCATTCGAGAAATATTAAAGACCGCACAGAGTCGTCAGAAAAGTTACGCGGATGTTCATCGTCAACCCCTCGAGTTTCAAGAAGGCGATTACGTGTTTCTTAAGGTGTCGCCTATGCGAGGAGTAACCCGATTTGGTGCAAAGGGAAGGTTGTGTCACTCTCCGTTCCTAGAATACGTATTTTCTATATATATAATTTTATACATGTACTGCTTGAAGGTATTTATTGAATGCTTATCATACATTTATTCTGTAATTTCATGCTAATTTTACTTTTTTGTATTTTATTTTCTGCTTTTGCTTAAGCCCTTGGTTTATTTTGTTCATGTTGAACCAACTTGGTTTAGCTTGGTTTATCATGATCAGGGGTGGATGGCCTAGATCTTGTAGGAAGGAATGGATGGTGGAGATTTGGACTTGGCTTGATATTTATACCCCTTTACTTTTCTCTCTCTTCATTACTCTCATTTACTTCTTCATTCTCCTTTACTCTCCCACCAACCTAGAGAGCTTAGGCAAGTACAACTTGCTTCATGATGGATCTCAAGTATTATTGTTTCATTCTCTTCCTTACTTGATTTCAAGTCTTTGTAGAACTTGGAGTTTTTGGTTTTCATGGGTGTATGTTTGTAGATCTAAGTTTATGTTACTTTCGTTTTTTCTTGGTTTTGACCTATCAAACTTCTTTGTTTTCAAAATCTAGTTGTTCTATGTTGTAGAGAATTTTATTCTACCCTATTTTGACCTATGGAAGTCCAGATTTTGCTTGGATTGTTAGGTTGGGAAGTCTGGGAACCCCCAACTCCCCAGGTTCTTCTTCTCGAAAAAGTTGGAGAAGAAGAACAGTGTTGGCCGCATAGGCACTCCAGTCTTCATGCGGCTCCTTATTAGCCGCATAGGCACTCCAGTCTTCATGCGGCTTCTCATTAGCCGCATAGGCATTCCAGTCTTCATGCGGCTCCTCGTTAGCCGTATACGCACTCCATTCTTCATGCGGCTCCTCATTAGCCACATAGGCACTCCAGTCTTCATGCGACTCCTCATTAGCCGCCTAGGCATTCTAGTCTTCATGCGGCTCCTCATTAGCCGTATAGGCATTCCAGTCTTCATACGGCTCCTCATTAGCCGCTTAGGCACTCCAGTCTTCATGCGACTCCTCTTTGGCAGCCTTGCCGCATGGCTCTTGGCAGTCTTGTCGCATGGCCTTGTTCCCCTTGCCGTATGGCTCTCGGCAGTCTTGCTGCATAGACCTCGTTCCCCCTTGTCGCATGGCTCTTAGCTAGCCTTGCCGCATGGCCCCTGTCCCCCTAGCCGCATACTGCATGGCCGTTTGGCCCTTGCCGAATGGCGATCCTTGGCCGCATAGGCCATGGCCCTTGACTCCCGGGCCGCATGGGATTTTGAGTTAACTATGGCCGCATAGATGGACATCCATCTACTGCCGCTCATAGCGCCTTTTTGGTGGTTTCTTGTCCCGAATTGACATTGATTGTTACCTTGACTAATGATTGATCATGCATTCCTAGTTGGAACTAAGGGACTGGCTAGTCGTCTTATTGAATTGAATGAGACACGTTCATGTATGAACCATGAACCATTGCGATCGACTAGCCGATCCGAACATTGGCATATGGACACATATTGACTTCCATTTTTTTGCAAAAGCAGTATGTGTATCTTACAGTCAAGGCATGATTATTCCGTGGCTAGGTTTGATTGTTGCATTACGCTATGTAAGATCTACAACCTAACCGCACGGGCATCGTTGTAGAGTTGTGCATATCGTACTATGTACGGAAGTACTCATTCTGAATGACCATGATCCCCGGCATGAGATTTCAATCAACATAGGGACTATTAAGCTAAATAAAATAACGATTGCATGGAGAGAATGGATTCCCGAGTTCTTACATGGCAGCCATCTTGGGACAATTAGTGCCCCGACATGTCGGCTGGTTCCCACAGATACTACAAATCTGCCACACGGACAGGGAGTGGTATCTGCTTATACTGTTACATATATTAATGACGGGCGTCCCGCTGGGACTCGTCTAATTCATGATTGGTACAATTGATTATTGGATAGACTAGCCTTGCTTGTACATAGTAAGAACTGAGAAATCTCTTACTGTATGTTTCCAAGACAACTTGGAACTTACAGTTAGCAAGTCGTAGTAGTTGTATTGCCGTTTAAATTGATTTGTTTGTGTACTGTACCTACTCTATTAACTACTGAGATGAGCAGAATGTCAGGACATGACGGGTCAACTTCTGTCCTTGTTTGGTTGGAAAGTTGGCTTGAAGTGTCGTGATATTGTGCGAACCCCAGTAGCAAGCAGAGATCTATTTATCATATTCTTAACTCTTATCACTGGTTCTATTCCTTATATCGTGCTTTCTTGCGGTACTTGCTATTAGAGGTCTAACCTCTCTGGTTTTGCATGGCCAGATTTAGAGCCAGCTCCCGAGGACTCAGCTTACTTCTACCTCCAAGATGGTCAATACTAGAGGAAGAATTGCAGGAGGACACGAGTGGGTTCCTTGCTTCCCTGATTGTTTTACTACTTTCTTTACTTATTGTCGTTTGGCACCGACATATTAGTCGGACTATCTTGCACTTGCCTTTACATAATTGTAACTAAGTCAGATTGCAGCTGATAACAATTGTGTATACCTTGCAATATCATCTGGCTATGTTTTGTACAGTCAGATCTCAAGAACATTTTGACTGAGCGTTTGGAACGCCTTACTGCTTTATCTTACATGTTCTCTATTATTGCTTCTTGTTTGAATGATTGAGACAATAGATGTTGAGTGACCATAGTGAGACTTTTATGTAGTATGCACCCCCTCGTCGTTAGACAGCATTGATCATATTATACGGTATTCTTCTACCCGTAATACGTAGCTGGCTGAGTCATTCCCCCGCTCTCCGGTATTCTGGTTCTGGGGCGTGACAAGGTTTTAGTGGTGGCCCATGTAGGTCTGGTTTCAGAATTATGGGGTGTTTTAATTTATAGGATGTCTCAATCACAAATGTTTCCCCCTTGATCTCATGATTCATTATTCTCGACCCTAGCTTGACATTCCAGTATCCTTTGACTTCATTGATCTTTCATGTCCGATCGTTTGATTATTCTCTTGTCCCTTTTCTTAGGGGCACTTCGTCCGCATCTGTCAGAGCTGGACAGCAATAAAAGGGGCGACACGAACAACATGACCATGTTGGTCAGCAACAAATAGCTCAAGAGACCATCCAAGAAGAGGTGATAGTGGAACCAACAGCTGGACCGCAGTATCCGGAGGTTCCAACACTACCAACAGTTCCACCTACCCCCGTAGAAGTAGACACACCAGCCCTTCTGGAGATCATAAGAGGGATGATGGCTACTCAGCAACATCAGATGTTGGTCCAGCAACGCATGCACACTCAGCAGCTGTAGTTCCCCGTCCTGCAAAGTCAATCGGAGGAATCGAAATGCCGACGGCGTTCGGTCTTTAGCCTTGCAACGGCTGCTCGAAGGCTCGCTCGGTCGAGGCGACTCCTCGCATAGGTGGGGTATTTTCGGTGAACTTGCCTCATCTTAGCCTTCACATAATAACTTATATGGTTTTTAACTTGCACAAGTAGGCTAAACTAAAATCTATGAACGCACATAGCTAAGGGAGTAATCCTGACGGGTCGAAATATGCTAGAACTTGAAAAAGGTCCCACGGCCGTCTTAGAAGTTTGCTCAGTGTATTTTGAAAATGATACTCGATCCTTCATCCCGTGGCTTGGGAGAAGGAAGCTTGCCTAAGTTGCTAAGTTGTCCCGACACTCGAATAAGCCTAAGTCATAGGCGTCGCCCGCTTGAATGCTTGAAAAGCATGCGCGGTCCCGTCGTTTTACCCCAACGCTTGTATTGACCTAAGTCATAGGCGTCGCCCACGTAAATGCTTGAAAATACATGCACGGTCCCGTCGTCCAAGACTTGGCATAGCCTTCGCACGTCCCGCGAGTTAAGTCGTCTTGCACGGCTTGTTGGCTTAAGTCTAGGCACCCGAGAACTTGGTTGTTTAAGTCGACCCCGTGCATAGTACGTTCCCTCGATGCGTAGCTCGACGTAGCCCTTGCTCGTCGAGTCGTTGCCCGAATAAGTTAGACAAGTATTTTGCTGGGCTATCGAAGCCATTTATAGCACTGTCCCGCTCTAGCTGCGGTTGTCAAGTCACGTAGTCCCTTGAGGACAAGGCTCGTCATATAAAGTATATGATTTGAGCGATAGCGTCGCCTATAGAACCAGGTCTGTCTAAGGCACGAGCTACGGTGGATCTAGTAAAGAGTATGCCACGATCAAAGGAAGTCCACGCGACTTGTTATCGCCGAGATCGGTCCCGCTACTTGGGAGTCTCGCTAAAAGTCGTGATAAGGAAGTGCACGAGATCGGTTCCGCTGCTTGGGAGTCTCGATAGAAAGAAGGAAAGCATGGTCATGTTAAGGAAGGATTGGTAGATCAAGTTGAGTCTTGCATGGTCATTGGACAACTTGTCGACAAGGTGAAGTTTCCTCGAACGGTTGCCTAGGCCAAGGGACCGATTCGGCCCGAAAAGAACGAGTGAGGCTCAAAGTAGGATGCTGGATGACCGTATGGGAGACTTCGGTGCCTCCGGACTAGCTACCCGTGTAGGGACGAGCCGATATCCCACGAGCCGAGATCCAAGATAGCTTGACATTGCTAGTGACCACTCATGTAGATGGGTCGGCAGAGTAGCGGCAAAACCGCGTGTATGCCTTTGGATTGGGTCTAGAACTTGAATGCAGGTCTAGTCGGTAAAACAATGCCTGGGCCTAAGATTGGGCTGCAGCATAGGCACCATGCTTGGCACGATAGGTGGCGTCGGGATGTTCATGAAGTCGACCCTATGTTTCACATGTCTTGTCTAAGTTAGCAAATGAGTTATAGCTTATGTCAGCAAGACACGTGCTTCGGCACTAAGCAAGGCTTTCACGTATCAATATTGGCATTCGCGTATTAGCTTTCGTGTTTCAAGTATTGGCTTTCGCGTATCAATATTGGCATTCGCGTATTAGCTTTCGCGTATCGGCATTGTTGGCCTAGGTTTGCATAAGTTAAGTCGAGTGCCATCACTTTAAGTCGAAAGGACCGTAATGTAAAAGTTGGCTAAGTCATGGAGTCGTTAGGCACGACCTGTACGAGTCGTCCCCTTAACGTCGTTGGCACGAAAGTTGGCCTAGAGGCACTTGAGTTTAAGTGAAAGTCTTGGCACGGCCGAGTTCGCATAAGTTGCTCCTCGGCGAAGCACTAGCTCGAACATGTTAAGTTACGAATAGAGTATGGCACGACCCTGCCGTCCCGAATTGAAGTTTGGTCGAGTACATAAGCGATGAGGTACTGCCTCGATCGAATTACACGTTGATATAATAGCACGACTATGTCATCGCATAACGAGTTGGTTAGACGTCAAGTCTTAAAATTGATCCTAAGGAAAGACTAGAAAGACAATCGTGAAGAGACTTGTAATACACAAAGTAAATGAACGTGTCAGTTTTGTATGGGTGGGCGAGAAGCTCACTCCACCAGTACAGTTGAGTACTGACACCCACACAGTTTTCATGTGCAGGCACAGGTAGAAGCTCGTGGCGTGGAGCTCGCTTGGATACGTCGAGGCACGAAGTTCCTTGGTGACTCGAAGCGTGCGGCCGCATGGAGTCAAAGACTTATACGGGACATAATGTATGGACATCGCCTTCCGAAGCTTCCGCTGACTCAAGCATTGTAATCGAGAGATGAGAGAGAGCAGAGTGACGTGTAAAATGAGAGAAAAGTGAGCACGAGAGACTTGTAATCAAGGCCTTGCGCCCATTGTAATATCATTGTTCAATATCAATAAAGATCTCTTTTGAATAACTTGTGTTTACCTTTAAATTTTTGCTGCATGTTTCAATGTTTCTGCTTGGGACTTCTGTGCGACGACTCCATCGTCGTCGATGTAATTGGTCGTTATGAAACTGCCTTGCACGCGCGCAATCTAGGCTCGTGCAGAATCATGCCTTAGCGAGGACGATCGCTCCTACGGGAGCGGGGCGTGACATAATGGTATCAGAGCACGGCTTTACGTCCTTGTACTTCACGTCGAATTTTTTAGTTTTGAAAGCTCGTCGTTGAAAAAGAAGTGTGCGTTCTCTCTCGATTGTCCCTCGGCATGTCCATATAATAAGTTTAAATATTTTCAAAAGCTCGTGCAAGCGTTCAGTCGAATGCATCGGTAGGCCATCGTCGAAATGCATCTGTAGGCCTTTGTGCCGAACGGTGTCAACTTGACTTGATAAGAAAACTCGTGCTAAAAGTTAACATGTTGCGTGCATTCCTAACTAATCCTACGATGACCCTAGCAATTGAGCGTGCAAACTCAGAGAATAGTCCGCACGGGATAGCTATACACACGGCCTTTTGGCTAAGTTATGCCGCGTATCGCACACCTCGACTCTTGGAGCAATCGAGTCGCGAGCAATATCAAGAATCACTCGGTCGGGAACGAAGATAAACTTAGAGTGTATATCGATAGAAATTCTATCGAACTGACGCTTAGGCGTGCAAGGAAAATTGGTCTAGATTTTGAAGAATAGTGCGAACGACGTAGTACGTCGAGACGACGTGAGCGATTACGCTAGAGATTCGTCGAACGAATCTGAAGGATGTCTTAGCGAACGACACGAACGTAATTGAGGACTAGATCAGATGGATCGAATCCTGAGTGGTGTATAGATTTTCTTGGAAATTATTCGAGCAAAATTGAGGATTACGAGTAACGGCGAGTATATCGACGAGGCGATGCGATCGCGCAAAGCCTTAGAACGCGTCACGCTTAGTTGGTCGTGACTTCAAAAGTCCTGAACGAGATATCGCTGAGCAACTTGTGAATGGACAACACGAGTTAGAAAATGATTCGGAACGATGAATAAAAGTGAATGTCTTGATTGAGGAAATCTAGTAAATCACACGTACGATTTCGGATTAAATCAAATGAAATGTGACTTGAGTTTTGGACAACGATATTGAAACTAGCTTGAGGAATAGCGATCGAACTTGATCTTGAATATCGAGGAATTATGGTATATCCAGTTCGGACAATAGCATCAGTCGCACGATTCAAAATTGGTTGCAAAGGAAGATCGTCAGGTTACGCATATCGTCGATGGTATTGAGGCGTATCAAAGATCGATATACGATAACTCGGAAGTACTCTGACTCGGCGAATGACGATCATACAAATGTTATTGTTTCGATGGACGCTATACTCGGGATGTTGAAATGTGTCGAAGATTTTCTAGTTGAACGAATGACGGTTAGACTATCGAATTGAAATCTTGACTTGGATGAAAATGAAATGTTTGGATTTGCTTCGTCGATAACCACAACTTCGATATTCTTGTCTTATGCGAGCGCAACTTCAGCCTCGCACATGCATCGTGCCGATTAGGGTGATCACTTCGCGTGAGCGCTGGTATGGTGATTCATACATCGGGAGTGATCGAACTTGCATAGCGTGGCAATTTGTATGTTTCGACTTGTGATTTGAAGCAAAGGTAGACTCGAGAATGACTCAGTATGCTTGATGATTGAGCTTGAGGATTGAGTAGGCCCACTCCGCGTATCGAGAATGAATTAGTCTAGACTCAAACAAGAGTTATGCCCCGATGAGAATGATTATTTCGCGGGAGCGTTGCATGGTGATTCATGAACCACCGTGGCCGGTAATCAAACTCGTATGAGATTGGGGCACAACATATTGTCAAAGCTAGACTACCTCGTGATCGAATACATGAATTGGTTAGAATTGGTGAATTGAATAGAAGTCGAATACACGCAACGAGTGCTTGATGTGAATAGGTGATTGTGCTCGATATTTAGAAATCTGAGTGACGCGAGCTTGGGTAGAAAATCCTGTACTATCGACTTGATTTGACCCTAGGATTGGGGTCAGTGTTGGCATTATTGTTGGAGAACTATGATTCCAATCCTGACATTGACTTAGCCTCGAGAAATGGCCTAGCGGTTAGGCGAGACGCCCCCATTTCATGAGTTAGCAATCGAAAGATTGATCTTGAGGATTGGCATGGATGGATAGCATGAATCACGAATATAGGAATACCCCTCACAAGATTCAGCTGACATGCATATATTTCAGGGACACCTGAGTATGTGCACGATGCGACTAGAATGAGAATGATGAATTCTCTGTCATGCGGCTTGGTGAATGCATGTATTTTGGGGACGCCTGGAATGCGTGCATGATCCAACCAAGTAATGCGTTGAATTCTAGCAAGACTTGAGGAATGGAAAAGTGTTGAGGATCTTGGAATCGTGTTGAAGGAAAGATTGATGATAGCATGAGCGTGGCTCAAAATCGAAGAAACGCATAGGTAAAGTGTGTACGATAAATTATAGCGTGCCCCGCATGATTGTTATAGTTCCGTGTCTAGGAACGATTAAGTCTTGGCCATAGAAATGGTAGGATGGCTTACCTTTAGGAAAGTCTCGAGGACGAGACTTGTTCTGAGTGGTGTATGATGTAGTACCCCGTCCCGCAAAGTCAATCGGAGGAATCGAAACGTCGACGGCGTTCGGTCTTAGCCTTGCAACGGCTGCTCGAAGGCTCGCTCGGTCGAGGCGACTCCTCATACAGGTGGGATAGTTTCGGTGAACTTGCTTCATCTTAACCTTCACATAATAACTCGCATGGTTATTAACTTGCACAAGTAGGCTAAACTAAAAGCTACGAACGCACATAGCTAAAGGAGTAATCCTGACGGATCGAAATATGCTAGAACTTGGAAAAGGTCCCACGGCCGTCTTAGAAGATTGCTCAGCGTATTTTGAAAATGACACTCGATCCTTCGTCCCGTGGCTTGGGAGAAGGAAGCTTGCCTAAGTTGCTGAGTTGCCCCGACACTCGAATAAGCCTAAGTCATAGGCGTCGCCCGCTTAAATGCTTGAAAAGCATGCGCGGTCCCGTCGTTTTGCCCCAACGCTTGTATTGACCTAAGTCATAGGCATCGCCCACGTGAATGCTTGAAAATGCATGCACGGTCCCGTCGTCCAAGGCTTGGCATAGCCTTCACACGTCCCGGGAGTTAAGTCGTCTTGCACGGCTTGTTGGCTTAAGTCTAGGCACCCGAGAACTTGGTTGTTTAAGTCGACCCCGTGCATAGCACGTTCCCTCGATGCGTAGCTCGGCGTAGCCCTTGCTCGTCGAGTCGTTGCCCGAATAAGTTAGACAAGTATTGTGCTGGGCTATCGAAGCCATTTCTAGCACTATCTCGCTCTAGCTGTGGTTGTCAAGTCGCGTAGTCCCTTGAGAACAAGGCTCGTCGTATAAAGTATATGACTTGAGCGATAGTGTCGCCTATAGAACCAGGTCTATCTAAGGCACGAGCTACGGTGGATCTAGTAAAGAGTATGCTACGATCAAAGGAAGTCCATGCGTCTTGTTGTCGTCGAGATTGGTCCCGCTACTTGGGAGTCTCGCTAAAAGTCTTGATAAAGAAGTGCACGAGATCGGTCCCGCTGCTTGGGAGTCTTGATAGAAAGAAGGAAAGCATGTCATGTTAAGGAAGGATTGGTAGATCGAGTTGAGTCTTGCATGGTCATTCGACAACTTGTCGACAAGGTAAAGTTTTCTCGAACGGTTGCCTAGGCCAAGGGACCGATTCGGCCCGGGAGGAACGAGTGAGGCTCAAAGTAGGATGCTGGATGATCGCATGGGAGACTTTGGTGCCTCCGGGCTAGCTACCCGTGTAAGGACGAGCCGATATCCCACGAGCCGAGATCCAAGATAGCTTGACATTGCTAGTGACCACTCATGTAGATGGGTCGGCAGAGTAGCAGCAAAACCGCGTGTATGCCTTTGGATTGGGTCTAGAACTTGAATGCAGGTCTAGTCGGTAACACAATACCTGGGCCTAAGATTGGGCTGCAGCATAGGCACCGTGCTTGGCATGATAGGTGGCGTCGGGATGTTCATGAAGTCGACCCTATGTTTCACATGTCTTGTCTAAGTTAGCAAATGAGTTATAGCTTATGTCAGCAAGACACGTGCTTCGGCACTAAGCAAGGCTTTCGCGTATCAATATTGGCATTCGCGTATTGGCTTTCGCATATCAAGTATTGGCTTTCGTGTATCAATATTGGCATTCGCGTATTGGCTTTCGCGTATCGGCATTGTTGGCCTAAGTTTGCATAAGTTAAGTCGAGTTCCATCACTTTAAGTCGAAAGGACCGTAATGTAAAAGTTGGCTAAGTCAGGGAGTCGTTAGGCACGACCTACATGAGTCATCTCCTTAACATCGTTGGCACGAAAGTTGGTCTAGAGGCACTTGAGTTTAAGTGAAAGTCTTGGCACGGTCGAGTTCGCATGAGTTGCTCCTCGGCGAAGCACTGGCTCGAACATATTAAGTTACGAATAGAGTATGGCACGACCTTGCCGTCCCGAATTAAAGTTTGGTCGAGTACGTAAGCGATGAGGCACTGCCTCGATCGAATTACACGTTGACATGATAGCATGACTATGTCGTCGCATAACGAGTTGGTTAGACGTCAAGTCTTAAAATTGATCCTAAGGCAAGACTAGAAAGACAATCGTAAAGAGACTTGTAATGCACAAAGTAAATGAATGTGTCAGTTTTGTATGGGTGGGCGAGGAGCTCGCTCCACTAGTACAGTTGAGTACTGACACCCACACAGTTTTCATGTACAGGCACAGGTAGAAGCTCGTGGCACGGAGCTCGCTTGGATGCGTCGAGGCACGAAGTTTCTTGGCGACTCAAAGCGTGCGGCCGCATGGAGTCAAAGACTTATACGGGACATAATGTATGGACATCGCCTTTCGAAGCTTCCGCTGACTCAAGCATTGTAATCGAGAGATGAGAGAGAGCAGAGTGACGCATAAAATGAGAGAAAAGTGAGCACGAGAGACTTGTAATCAAGGCCTTGCGCCCATTGTAATATCATTGTTCAATATCAATAAAGATCTCTTCTGAATAACTTGTGTTTGCCTTTAAATTTGTGCTGCATATTTTAATGTTTTTGCTTGGGACTTCTGTGCGACGACTCCATCGCCGCCGATGTAATCGGCCGTTATGAAACTGCCTTGCACGAGCGCAATCTAGGCTCGTGCGACATCACGTCTTAGCGAGGACGATCGCTCCTACGGCAGCGGGGCGTGACAACAGCAAGAGCAGAATGTATTACTCAACCAAGGATTGCAGACGGCTTTAGATAGAGGGGTGAGGACAGATTCAGGAGCATCAACCAGATTTTGCAAGTACAACCCCCACCGTTTCGAGGGCACGAAAGATGTCATTTCAGCAGATGCATGGCTTAAGGACATCGAGGCTATTTTGACAGCGGCTAAGGTTCCGACAGAAGAACGTGTGGATCTAGTGAAGCTGTTGCTTCAAGACCTCGCACGTGATTTGTAGAAATCAGAAGAAGTAGGCATCAGACGTCCTGTTGCTTGGGATGATTTTACTATGAGATTTAAGGCGAAGTACTATGGAGTTGTGGCACAGTTTGAGATACAACAGAGGTTTATCAACCTCAAGCAGGCTGGCAAGACAGTGGATGCTTATGCAGCAGAGTTCTGCAGACTGAGTAGGTTCGCCCCGGAGATGGTAGCAATGGAAAGCCAGAGGGCTATGAGGTTTCATCAAAGGTTTCATCTTGAACTCTTGTAATTGTTAGAGGGGCACAACTACCAGACTTTCGATGAGGTATTAACGGCAACCCAGAGGCACGAGATCACCATCCAGAGGATCATATCTTGGACTGGAGGTCAGAAGAGATCTCACAATCAGATTGAAGGAGGAGGGGGAGCAGCGCCCCGAGTTACAGTAACCCCTGGCATTCGCATTCACGATATGGAAATACGAGGGCCAGCACCACCAGCAAGGCAACAACAGCACCAGATGAAGAATCAGCAACCCCCAACGGGCTACACTTATTGTGGGAAGGCAGGGCATACTAGAGATGTGTGTCAGGCATTGTGAAACCCAGTTTTGTATTATAAATTATTATTATTAGCATAATATTATTATTAGTATTAGTATTATTTATGGGTTTTAAAAATTAATTTCAAAAAATAATAAATATGGCTTTTGATTGCTGACCTGACCCGTGCCCGGACCAATTCCCGAAACCAGACCCGGTCCTAACCTATTCTTTTGAATTCTGATTCTACTTATTAAAAAAAATAATATTCTTTTACTTTTTGGAGCTGGTCCAAGTTGGACCAGATCTCTTTTTCCCTCACCCCATGTTCTCCCTTCCCCTCACTTCTCTCCCTACAATCACTCACGCACACCCACAGCTCCCATTCTTCCTTCTTTAAACACACACACATACACCATCCCCACTACTCACAACTCTATTACTCTGTCTCTCTATTTTCCTCCAGAAGAGAAAACCCACCACCACCACTTCACTCTCCCCTCTTTCACCTTCTCTCCAGAGAGTTCCTCTCCCAAACCCTTCCATCGCCGTGCCCCGGACCCCGATCCAGCCCTTCCCGGCCAACCGCGGTGCCACCAGCGCCGGACCCCAACCCGCGCCCCCGCGCGCGTCTTCCAGCGCGCGCCCGACCCCCGGCGCTCCACCGCAGCCCCGACGCTCCACCGCCGCCGACCCAGCGCGACCCCCGCGGCTCCTCCGACCATTTTCCGGCCGCCGCGATCTCTCGGCCGCCCCCAGCGACGCCGACCCGCGCGCCTCCCCGGTTCCCGGCCGTGCCCTAGCCTCCCGTGCCCCGCGCGATGTTCTTCCCGGCACCCCGAGCCTGCACTCTGCTGTTCTGGACAGCCCCTGCCCAGCGCTGTCCACAGGATTTCGAGTTCGTCTTCGCGGATTTGTGCATCCCGAGTCTGAAGCAACCCTTCGAATTCCGTCGTTTTGGGTAATTCCTGGTTAATCACAGTAGTTCGTCCCTCCCGTGTCAATAATGAGTTTGGTCCACGAATCTCCTTCGGGAATTCGATTTTTGGGTTACGTTTGTTTTCGAGATTTTCCGAGAGACTTTCGGGAAGCCTCTGTCAGTTTGGTTTGTTTTCCGAAACTTTCGGAAATGAATTTCTAGATAATTTGGTTTTCGGATTTGTGCTGTGATTGTTTCCTGGGTTGATTTTGGATCTCCGAATACGTTTCGGATTTTCCGAATACTTCCGGAAACGTTTTTGTGAATATGTTTTTATATAAAATTGGTTATGGAATTTAATTCATGGGTTTCCCTGGTTTGGGATTTATACTGGATATTATGGCACATTTTTCCAGTTTTTGGGTTGACCAGAAATAGAAGAAGTGCTGCCAGATTTTTTCCATAAAATTAATTATATAATTTTTAAAAATGGTTTTAAAATGGTTTTCGGAAGAAAAAAAAATATTAATATTTTGGATTTTGGGCGACGACTGTATTGGTCAATGGGCCCTAGCTAAGTGCAAACGAAACCGGCTTCGCCCGGACGTTGAGGTATTAGCCTATATGATGATTGGACCAATATCTGAGACTCATTAATATTTAATTTATTTTTATTATTTAATTTATTCATAATTAAATTGTAGGAAGATTTTAGAACTAACAACTGTTTCGTCTTATTTCAATTTATGTAAAATAAAATTGTAATGGGCATAAGCCCAGCCTTTCTATTTTCTCGGTGGCCTATAATTTTGTAGCGTAGGTTTTCTGTCATTTTCTGGTTTTTGTTCATTTTTAGCGTACGCGTAAATCAAAATAAATATTATTTTGAATAGAAAATTAATAAAGTTTTCTCACATTAAAATTTACAAGCTTTTAATATTTTAATAACGAGCATGTTTTCTCATTAAATAAGAAATATAGTTTTATACGTATAACTACGAAATCACAAAGTTTTAACCAAATAAATTGGTAACTACGAGTCTTTCCAAAATACAAAGTTAAATTGATCTTTCCCTCGTTATTAATTACAACGCACCGATAATCGCGTTTTTGTTTGTGATTGCATAAATAAAGACTAAAATTGATTAGGACACAATTAGAGATTTCAACTAGCATAGTTAGCTTGGTAACCCTGGATTCTGAGTCAACTTCTCGAATGTAGGATTTCGAGGACGAGTCTAAATTCCATCTCGAAGTCTTCATCCCTTCAAGTCCAGTCCAATTTGAGGCAAGTATATTTTGTTTTAGTTTACAATTATTTAATAATCATTTTATTACAAGTTTAAACTACGATGCAACACGGAACTCTCTCTGAGAGTACTGACTGTAACTACTGTAACTACTGTAACTGTTTGGGGACTGGGGGAGTAGTGTAATGAGTATGACCACATCCAAAGTAACTTAGAACTGTATTAGCTTACCCCTCATACACACGGAGATAAGCCGTATCGTATCAATAGGATACAACTGTACAACCCAAGCCGGTCATATTCATTGCCTAGTCACATCACAATATTGTAACTGCTGGAATTTATTCCAAATTGTTTAAAAGTGCATGATTCTATTATTATTTTAATTGTCAAATTAGCATGAATTGTACTTTGCTCCCTCCTGACTGGAGATAACATTTTTAGGGGATATTGAGGATGCTGAGCTGTTAAACAACAGCTATTACGACCCGGTTCTGTACCCCGTGGTGTTGCCAGAGTCCCCTTTTGGAGGACGCAGGACCTGAGGCCGATGAGCCGAATGTTTAGCTAGATTTTCTTTTTCCAGTTTTGTTGTTTTTGAAAAATTCTGTTATTTGAATTCAGTATTTTAATTCAGTTCATTTATTTCCAGTTGTATTTATTTCAAGGTTTAATAAAGTTTTAAATTCCCGAATATTGAGTTGTGACAAATATAGATGTTGTTGTGGTTACCTGCTAATAGAACAGCTTACTGTCGCCGTCTCAACAACGGTGCAGGCTGGACATGATCCGATTCGACCCAATTATTTGGGATCGGATCGTGACATGTTTTTAGTGGTGGCCCATGCAGGTCATGAAACAACAACTTAGGAAAACATACCTAGAAACAATTAGAACACTAGAACATTGACTTGTCACAACATAGGTCCAAATTATATATATATATATATATATATATATATATATATATATATTTGTTTGATTATAGCCTGGTAGGATACCTTGCTTATGTTTGCCTCCTAAACCTTCCAGACTATGACTAGAGGAAAGACAACCCGTTCTAGACCTGCTGATGACAAGGTGATAACTCCAGACCACACCCCTCATTCTTAGGCCCGTCCTTCTCCTTTGCAGCTCATCAATCCCCCCTTTGCTGCACAAGTTCCTAGTCCAGCTCATACTACAGCCGAACCCATTCCGCCCACGGTAATTTCACCATCTCCTGTTATGATAGTTACTCCTGTCGCCCCACCAGTACCAGCAGACACCTCCCAAATGGTTGCCCTACTTCAAGGAATCCTGGAGTCCCAGAAGGCCCAAGCCGAGGCCCAGCAAAAACAGATTGATATCACGAGAGATGTTATGAAGGATGTCAATGACGTAGCCTTAGCTATCTTAAACCAAGTTGGTGCGGAACCTCACCCTAGGAGGGGTACCCCTGAATCTAGAAGATATTTGGGTCCCATCAAGTACTCTACTTTCCGACATTCTTGTCGTAAGAGGCTATTGGCTTGTGACTACTGCAAGAGGCCTGGTCATCAGGCCGTTAGTTGCCGCAAGAGATTGGGACAATGTTTGGCATGTGGATCCGCTGAACATCGGGTAAAGGACTGCCCCTTATCTTTCTATCGTACCAGAGCACCAATCCCAGCAATACCTGCTACGCCGCAACCTAGGGACTCTCTTCCTATCGAGCAGATCTTGCCGCCTACACCCACTGCAGAAAGGCATGATGCAGACTCGAGGATCATAGAAGAAGATGAAGCAGTTGGAGACTGCTCGTACAAGAGCCAGAGCTATGAAGACTAGTACCTAGAACTACTGAGTAGCATTATCTATTATTATAAGAAGTTGTAACAGGATGTCCTTAGAATAATTATGAGAGTCTTGCTGTAATTCTCCAATATGAATAAAATTCTTGGTTACACCTTTATGGTAGATATTTTTCCAAAGTCTTTACCCTATAATACAATTTCTGAAAATTGTAATCTTAATGAGAAGGTATGTAAGGCGATATTTATCAAGGATATATTGGTGATTAAGAATTTGAATAATAGAATTTTGGAATACCCAGATATTAGTTAGTACTTATAACAATTGGGAGTGATAGTGTCATGAGGAGTGAATTTTGACCTTAACCAGTTTAGGCCGACTGTATGATGGTATATGTTACTACATATTTTTTTTCCCTAGGTTTTGTATCTTTTAGCGCCCATAATTTTTGGGAATTATTTCCTTTCCATATCTTTAACAGATTTTAGCATCCTTTAGGATCTATACTTTTTCGCTATTTTTGGACCAATATTAGAACTCTTCAATCTCCTTCGTCAGCAAACCTATTCTTCAAACTTCTCCACTAGTCGATCAAATCTTATCTCTCTACCATTATTTGGAATCCAGACTCGTTCGCTATCTAGAGTTTCTAAATCTGATAAACCCTTATCTATCTAAATACTTCTACGATAAGCATATCCAACCATTCGCCTTAACCTCATTTTTTATCGACTTTCTCGGAACTAATCCTGAACCAAATTCTTCTGGAACTATAAAGCCTCAAGGTTAATTATTACTAAAAGAATCGGTTCAGCTTAGTTAGTTCATGATTTCCCTAAAAGATATTTTCCAAATACTTTCAATACTGATTGTTATCTCCTAGGTTATTCCAAATATTTTTATTTGTTGACTTCCTCCACTCAACCTGAAACCCTACACTCTCTTGCAACTTCTTGATCAATTCAAGGCCTAGACAGCTTTTAAACTCAATGCTTGAGTATCGTGAAGCACGAACGATCAGAGAATTGATTCCATCCTATTATTAAATTTTCTTTAGTCATTGAAAAACTTTTTGAATTGTTGAACTATCCCCTGGTTGGCTTTGCTAAACCATTTTAACCTGACTTCCTTGAACCCATAAAGACATACTTCTTTTGTGTCAACCCTACTTACCTATCACATTCTCAAAACTATCATTGGATAAGAAATTATTTCTTCAAATAATTTTGGTGAACGTCTGTATCCTTTAAGTGATTTGTCGGGAATATTTTTACTGGCTTCTTCAAATCAACTCAAAGCTCTGATTCTTCTACCTTATCCTGTGTCCAACTCAATTGGTCATACTCAAGTTTGATCAATTTCTTCAAATCAATCTTTTAAATCTCAAGAGCTACTGGAACACATATTTATCCTGATAAATTTTCTTGAAACCAGAAGAACCTATATCAACATCTTTTCCTATCATGACTAGAACCCTAGAACTCGTTTGAATTTTTTGGAAACTCCTTTGAAATTCTTATGGACAAAGTTTGGGAAAATATTCCGTGACCTAATATGATTTCGCACATTGCGTTGTCTGAATTATGGAAACTGCGAGTTTACTGCAGCCAGTTGCGCACTGGCGAGGCAAAAGACTCTAAAGTTGAAGTGATTTCGGGTGTTCATAGATTTTCGGATATTATTGTGACTGTCCTAAATGCACCATGTTGATCTTCTATGTTGCTTAGCCATGCAATGGATAAGGTTGAAAGAGTACTCGGTAACCTAAAATTATTCAAGTTATTGGGTCAAAAATTTACTACAGTCAGGTGCACTCTGGCGAGGCAAGAATTTGAGACAAAGTGACTTCAAACATATTTGGTTTTCGAATATTATTCAGACCATATTCATACCATGGTTGACTTTTGCACCATCAAATCATTCTGACTTTTGTCTGATTAGAGGATTTACATTTCTAACGGTTGTCTCCATTTCCAGAAATCTCTTGTCACAACCAGAAAGAAAAGATTCTCCATAAAATTCTACTTGATTTTTCCTAGAACTTATTAGGACCATATCAATCTCCATTGGCTCAATTCCTTTCAAGGTTCCATTTTTAGAGTGTTGCATATTTTTGTGGGTAGTTATATATTTTTGCAACTATATAAAGTTGGTTGATAGTTATATGTGGGGAAAACCTAGATAGTCACCTAGCAACCTTATTGCATTAATCTGATAAAAGCACACTTAGGGGATCGATTTTATTCTATGAGATTAGATAGTAAAGGGTACCAAAGGGTAGCATGGCAAGGCACAAAAGCAAGTTAGTCTAGAGAGAATTATAAATTGTGGTTCATTTAGGAATGAATCATTAGTGGAGCATATTAATACTTGGGTATTGGATTTGGTGAATGAAAGAAGGTGATAATTTTTGAATTTTATGATTTGGGAAAAGGGTGATGATGGTGAGAGCTAGTAATTATGACGTACAAGTAATTGAAGGAGCGTACGTTGCAAGCAATATGGAATTGTACCGCTTAGTAGCTATCAAGATGAAGAAGTTTAGATCCTACCCGAAGATTATAGATACGGATGCAAGAGTAAGCTCGCACAACCATTCCAGTGGCTGACAATTCAGAAATAGAAGCAAAATTTTAATTATGGACTATGACTGTGTTTCTAAGGAGGGAAGACTGATGATTCGAAGGAAGTGCATGAATTGATCAAATTAGACTATCTAGGGGTGGTCAACATTACTAGAGACAGTAAAGGAAGCTTTGGACTGCATGTAGAGATTTTGATCATTCCCCTATTAGTACCCTGCCTTTAATTTCGAGGACGAAATTTTCTAAGGAGGAAAGATTATGAAACCCAGTTTTGTATTATGAATTATTATTATTATTATTAGTATTATTTATGGGTTTTAAAAATTAATTTCGAAAAATAGTAAATATGGCTTTTGATTGCTGACCTGACCCGTGCCCGGACCAATTCCCGAAACCAGACCCGGTCCTAACCTATTCTTTTGAATTCTGATTCTACTTATTAAAAAAATAATAATAATAATAATATTCTTTTACTTTTTGGAGCTGGTCCAAGTTGGACCAGATCTCTTTTTCCCTCACCCCACGTTCTCCCTTCCCCTCACTTCTCTCCCTATAATCACTCACGCACACCCACAACTCCCATTCTTCCTTCTTTAAACACACACACATACACCATCCCCACTACTCACAACTCCATTACTCTCTCTCTCTATTTTTCTCCAGAAGAGAAAACCCACCACCACCACTTCACTCTCCCCTCTTTCACCTTCTCTCCAGAGAGTTCCTCTCCCAAACCCTTCCATCGCCGCGCCCCGGACCCCGATCCAGCCCTTCCCGGCCAACCGCGGCGCCTCCAGCGCTGGACCCCAACCCGCGCCCCCGCACGCGTCTTCCAGCGCGCGCCCGACCCCCGGCGCTCCACCGCAGCCCCGGCGCTCCACCGCCGCCGACCCAGCGCGACCCCCGCGGCTCCTCCGGCCATTTCCCGGCCGCCGCGATCTTCCGGCCATCCCCAGCGGCGCTGACCCGCGCGCCTCCCCGGTTCCCGGCCGCGCCCTAGCCTCCCGTGCCCCGCGCGCTGTTCTCCCCGGCACCCCGAGCCCGCGCTCTGCTGTTCTGGACAGCCCCTGTCCAGCGCTGTCTACGGGATTTCGAGTTCGTCTTCGCGGATTCGCGCGTCCCGAGTCCGAGGCAACCCTTCGGATTCCGTCGTTTTGGGTAATTCCTGGTTAATCACAGTAGTTCATCCCTCCTGTGTCAATGATGAGTTTGGTCCACGAATCTCCTTCGGGAATTCGATTTTTGGGTTACGTTTGTTTCCGGGATTTTTCGAGAGACTTTCGGGAAGCCTCTGTCAGTTTGGTTTGTTTTCCGAAACTTTTGGAAATGAATTTCTGGATAATTTGGTTTTCGGATTTGTGCTGTGATTGTTTCCTGGGTTGATTTTGGATCTCCGAATACGTTTCGAATTTTCCGAATACTTCCGAAAACGTTTCTGTGAATATGTTTTTATATAAAATTGGTTATGGAATTTAATTCATGGGTTTTCCTGGTTTGGGATTTATACTGGATATTATGGCACATTTTTCCAGTTTTTGGGTTGACCAGAAATAGAAGAAGTGCTGCCGGATTTTTTCCATAAAATTAATTATATAATTTTTAAAAATGGTTTTAAAATGGTTTTCGGAAGAAAAAATATATTAATATTTTGGATTTTGGGCGACGACCGTATTGGTCAATGGGCCCTGGCTAAGTGCAAACGAAACCGGCTTCGCCCGGACGTTGAGGCATTAGCCTATATGATGATTGGACCAATATCTGAGACTCATTAATATTTAATTTATTTTTATTATTTAATTTATTCATAATTAAATTGTAGGAAGATTTTAGAACTAACAACTGTTTCGTCTTATTTCAATTTATGTAAAATAAAATTGTAATGGGCATAAGCCCAGCCTTTCTATTTTCTCAGTGGCTTGTAATTTTGTAGCGTAGGTTTTTTGTCATTTTCTGGTTTTTGCTGATTTTTAGCGTACGCGTAAATCAAAATAAATATTATTTTGAATAGAAAATTAATGAAGTTTTCTCACATTAAAATTTACAAGCTTTTAATATTTTAATAACGATCATGTTTTCTCATTAAATAAGAAATATAGTTTTATACGTATAACTACGAAAACACAAAGTTTTAACCAAATAAATTGGTAACTACGAGTCTTTCCAAAATACAAAGTTAAATTGATCTTTCCCTCGTTATTAATTACAACGCACCGATAATCGCATTTTTGTTTGTGATTGCATAAATAAAGACTAAAATTGATTAGGACACAATTAGAGATTTCAACTAGCATAGTTAGCTTGGTAACCTTGGATTCTGAGTCAACTTCTCGAATGTAGGATTTCGAGGACGAGTCTAAATCCCATCTCGAAGTCTTCATCCCTTCAAGTCCAGTCCAATTTGAGGCAACTACATTTTGTGTTAGTTTACAATTATTTAATAATCGTTTTATTGCAAGTTTAAACCACGATGCAATACGGAACTCTCTCTGAGAGCACTGACTGTAACTACTGTAACTGTTTGGGGACTGGGGGAGTAGTGTAATGAGTATGACCACATCCAAAGTAACTTAGAACTGTATTAGCTTACCCCTCATACACACGGGGATAAGTCGTATCGTATCAATAGGATACAACTGTACAACCCAAGTCGGTCATATTCATTGCCTATTCATATCACAATACTATAATTGCTGGAATTTATTCCAAATTGTTTAAAAGTGCATGATTCTATTATTATTTTAATTGTCAAATTAGCATGAATTATACTTTGCTCCCTCCTGACTGGAGATAACATTTTTAGGGGATATTGAGGATGCTGAGCTGTTAAACAACAGCTATTACGACCCGGTTCTGTATCCCGTGGTGTTGCCAGAGTCCCCTTTTGGAGGACGCAGGACCTGAGGCCGATGAGCCGAATGTTTAGCTAGATTTTCTTTTTCCAGTTTTGTTGTTTTTGAAAAATTTTGTTATTTGAATTCAGTATTTTAATTCAGTTCATTTATTTCCAGTTGTATTTATTTCAAGGTTTAATAAAGTTTTAAATTCCCGAATATTGAGTTGTGACAAATATAGATGTTGTTGTGGTTACCTGCTAATAGAATAGCTTACTGCCGCCGTCTTAACAACGGTGCAGGCTGGACATGATCCGGTTCGATCCAATTATTTGGAATCGGGTCGTGACAGGCATTGAACGGATAGTGTTTGATATGTGGAAGTCTAGATCATCGGGTTTCTACCTGTCCCCTGAGTTCGAGGTCAGAAGGATCGGCGGTAGCAGTGAGACCGCTGGCACAATGCCCGTTGATGTCACAGGCTCAGATGTTTCGACAGCAGGGACCGCCGATGCAGCAGCAACAACAAAGACCACCCCAGCATCACCAAGGCAGGGGCCAGCAGTAACACCAGGCTAGGCCGCAACATGGGAACCAACAAGGAGGCCGAGGGCAGGCGTTCAATCTATCCTTGGAAGAGGCTTTGGCATCAGAAGATGTTGTGGCAGGTAACATTCTCGTCACCTCATATCCTGCAGTAGCATTGTTTGATTCGGGAGCATCACACTTATTTATATCTGTACAATTTGCGACACGACTAGGGATGGAATTCGAAGCATTGCCAGGGAGGTTGAATATACTCACTGGTAATGGGCTCGTAGGAGTTAGTAGAGTTATTCTAGTATATAGAGTTGTAGTGTGCGGGCGTTCCTTACCCGCCAGGTTAATAGAATTTCCTATGAGGAATTTCAACGTTATTCTAGTCATGGACTGGCTGAAAGACAGTTGTGCCACAATAGATTATCGTAGAGGGAGTGTATCTTTTAATATTCCAGGCATGGAGCGATTTACCTTAGTCAGATCAGTGGCAACTCAACAAGAAGAAGGAATAGTAGCGGCAATGGAAGAAGTTTAAGTTCCGAAGATAGTTGAAGAGTTTATTGACGTATTTTCCGAGGAACTTCCAGGTCTACCACCCATTAGAGATATTGAGTTCATTATAGAATTAGCACCTGAAACTAAACCGATATCAGATCGAGTTTACAGAATGTCGGATTCAGAGCAGGCCAAGGTATATCAGCACGTAGAAGAACTGAAGGCGAAGAAGTTTATTCGAGACAGCGAGTCACCATGGACAGTACCAGTGGTACTTGTAGGGAAGAATGATGGGTCATCAAGATTGTGTATTGACTACAGAAAGCTCAACGCGACAACAGTAAAGAACAAGTACCCACTACCAAGGATCGATGACTTGTTTGATCAGTTGAGCAGAGCAAGAGTTTTCTCCAAGATAGATCTTCGGTCAGGGTATCATCAAGTTAGAGTTCGAAAAGAGGATATTCCCAAGACAACATTCAGGTCGAAGTACGGGCATTATGAATTCTTAGTAATGCCGTTTGGTTTGACCAATGCTCCAGCAATATTTATGGATTTGATGAACCGTATCTTTATGCCATACTTAGATCAATTTATCGTTGTGTTCCTCGACGACATTCTCGTATACTCAGCTAGTAAAGAAGAGCATGAAGATCACCTCAAGAAAGTGTTACAGGTTCTGAGAGAGAACCAGTTGTACGCCAAGCTCAGCAAATGTGAGTTTTGGTCAGACCGTATTTCATTTTTAGGGCATATCATATCAGGGGCTGGAGTGGCAGTGGATCCCAAAAAAGTAGAAGCAGTAGAAGGTTGGCCAACGCCTAAGACTGTAGCAGATGTGCAAAGTTTTTTGAGATTGGAAGGATATTACAGAAGGTCCATATCAAACTTCGCAAGACTTTCAGCACCCATGACCCGCTTGACATGAAAGGATGTGCCATTCGTCTGGTCGGCAGAATGCCAGGCATCATTTGAGAATTTGAAACAGAAGTTGATATCGGCACCTATTCTTACATTATCAGTTGGACCCGGAGGTTTTACTGTATATTGTGACGCGTCAGGAAAGGGACTTGGGTGTGTCCTAATGCAACATGGGAAGGTGATAGCATATACATCTAGGCAACTTCGAGACCACGAGAAGAATTATCCGACTCATGACTTGGAGTTGGCGGCAGTAGTATTTGCTTTGAAGCTATGGAGACATTACTTGTACGATGATCGAGTGGACATGTACACAAACCACAAAAGTCTGAAGTACATCTTTACTCAGAAGGAACTGAACATGAGACAGAGAAGATGGTTAGAGTTGATCAAGGATTACGACGTGGAGCTTCAGTATCATCCAGGCAAGGCTAACGTAGTAGCAGATGCTCTTAGCAGGAGAGACGGCGCATTTATATTGACATCAAAAAAAAATATTTTAGAAGATCATCAGGAGATGGGCATCGAGATTATACTTCCTAGTGATGTAGGAATTCTGGCAAGTCTGCGAGTTCAATCTGACTTAATAGACAGAAACAAGGTAGCTCAGGCACATGACCCAAGGATTCAAAAGCTTAGGACAGAATGTGAGTCAGGACTCAGAAAGGAGATAAAAATTCACGAAGATGGTACACTTAGATTTGGATCATGTCTATGTGTACCAAGTAGAGATATCATACATGAGGTTATGGCAGAAGCCCACAATTTTCAGTATTCTATACACCCTGGAGGGACCAAAATGTACAAAGATATCAAGCAGCACTTCTGGTGAAACGGAATGAAGAGAGAGATAGCTAGATCCGTTTCTCGTTGCTTGATATATCAGAAAATGAAGGCAGAGCATCAGAGACCAGCTGGATTATTACAACCGCTTCCTATCCCGGAATGAAAGTGGAAACATATCACAATGGACTTTGTGACCGGTTTACCAAGATCACCAAGTGGCAAGGATGCTATTTGGGTGATAGTAGATCGACTTACAAAGGTGGCACATTTTCTTCCTTTTAGAGTAGGGCAATCTACAGAAAAGTTGGCAGAGTTGTATATGCAGCAGATAGTCAGGCAGCATGGGATCCCTGTCAGTATTGTGTCAGATAGAGATACTCGTTTTACATCACATTTTTGGAAGAGTTTATATCATAGCCTGGGTACCAAGTTAAGATTTAGTACGGCCTACCACCCACAGACAGATGGACAATCAGAAAGAACAATTCAGATTTTAGAAGATATGTTATGAGCTTGTACCCTAAATTTTGGAGGATCTTGGGAGAGTCTCCTGCACTTAGTCGAATTTTCATACAACAATAGTTATCAAGCCAGTATCCAGATGGCGCCATTCGAAGCACTATATAGTAAGAAGTGCAGGTCGTCGCTTGCATAGGATGATATCGGGGAGAGGAAGATATTAGGCCCAGAGATGATTGTTCAAACGGTTGAAGTGGTTAAGGAGATTAGAGAGCGACTTCGAGTTGCGCAAGATCGGCATCGTCATTGGGCGAACTAGCATCGTAGGCTGCTAGAATTTTCTGTTGGGAACCACGTGTTCTTGCGGATCTCACCTACTCGTGGAGTCCTTAGATTTGGCGTTCGCGAGAAGTTGAGTCCGCGATACGTAGGCCCATTTGCTATCTTTGATAGGGTAGGCGATGTTGCTTATCGCTTGTCCCTTCCACCTTCGTTATGATAGGTACATGATGTGTTTCATGTACCTCAGTTGCGTAGGTATATATCGGATCCAAGCCATATCCTCGATCATTCTGAGCTGGTTGTTGGTACCAACCTGTCTTACGAGGAGCAGCTTGTGTCCATTTTGGACCAAAAAGAGAAGATACTCAAGAACCGAACAATTAGCCTTGTCCGTGTTGCTTGGGGTCATCACTCCTTAGGAGAGTCAACGTGGGAACATGAGGATGATGTCCGATCACGGTATCCGCACCTATTTGACTCACAAGGTATATTTCTTTCCATGTATCTGATTGTCTTAATTTCTCATGCTTATCAACCTATGAATAGAATTACTTGATATCGTAGATGGATAAATATAGATATATTACTTGTTATTGATATTGTAAGATGACTTGCTCGCTAAAATTGCTTGTACTTAGATTAGTTTAGCTCTGATGTTTCTATCCTGCTTAGATTTGAAATTCCGAGGACGGAATTTTTCTAAGGAGGGTAGAGATGTCACTCCCCGTTTCCAGAATACGTATTTTTTATACATGTACTTTTATACATGTACTGCTTGAAGGTATTTATTGAATGCTTATCATACATTTATTCTGTAATTTCATGCTAATTTTATTTTTTTGTATTTTATTTTCTGCTTTTGCTTAAGCCCTTGGTTTATTTTGTTCATGTTGAACCAACTTGGTTTAGCTTGGTTCATCATGATCAGGGATGGATGGCCTAGATCTTGTAGGAAGGAATGGGTGGTGGAGATTTGGACTTGGCTTGATATTTATACCCCTTTACTTTTCTCTCTCTTCATTACTCCCATTTACTTCTTCTTCATCCTCCTTTACTCTCCTACCAACTAGAGAGCTTAGGCAAGTACAACTTGCTTCATGATGAATCTCAAGTATTATTGTTCCATTCTCTTCCTTACTTGATTTCAAGTCTCTGTAGAACTTGGATTTTTTGGTTTTTATGGGAATATGTTTGTAGATCTAAGTTTATGTTACTTTCGGTTTTTCTTGGTTTTGACCTATCAAACTTTTTTGTTTTCAAAATATAGTTGTTCTATGTTGTAGAGAATTTCATTCTACCCTATTTTGACCTATAGAAGTCCAGATTTGGCTTGGATTATTAGGTTGGGAAGTCTGGGAACCCCCAACTCCCCAGGTTCTTCTTTTCGAAAAAGTTGGAGAAGAAGAACAGTGTTGGCCGCATAGGCACTCCAGTCTTCATGCGGCTCCTCATTAGCCGCATAGGCATTCCAGTCTTCATGCGGCTCCTCATTAGCCGCATAGGCACTCCAGTCTTCATGCGGCTCCTCATTAGCCGCATAGGCACTCCAGTCTTCATGTGACTCCTCATTAGCCGCATAGGCATTCCAGTCTTCATGTGGCTCCTCATTAGCCGTATAGGCATTCCAGTCTTCATGCGGCTCCGCATTAGCCGCATAGGCATTCCAGTCTTCATGCGACTCCTCATTAGCCGCATAGGCACTCCAGTCTTCATGCGGCTCCTCTTTGGCAGCCTTGCCGCATGGCTCTTGGCAGTCTTGCTGCATGGCTCTCGGTAGTCTTGCCGCATAGACCCCGTTTTCCCTTGTCGCATGGCTCTTAGCTAGCCTTGTCGTATGGCCCCTGTCCCCCTAGCCGCATGCTGCATGGCCATTTGGCCCTTGTCGCATGGCGATCCTTGGCCGCATAGGCCATGGCCCTTGACTCCCGGGCCGCATGGGATTCTGAGTTAACTATGGCCGCATAGATGGACATCCATCTACTGCCGATCATAACGCCTTTTTGGTTGTTTCTTGTCCCGAATTGACATTGATTGTTACCTTGACTAATGATTGATCATGTGTTCCTAGTTGGAACTAAGGAACTGGCTAATCGTCTTATTGAATTGAATGAGACACGTTCATGTATGAACCATGAATCATTACGATCGACTAGCCGATCAAAATATTGGCATATGGACACATGTTGACTTTTATTTTTCTGCAAAAGCAGCATGTGTATCTTACAGTCAAGGCATGATTATTCCGTGGCTAGGTTTGATTGTTGCATTACGCTATGTAAGACCTACAACCTAACCGCACGGGCATCGTTGTAGAGTTGTGCATATCGTACTCTGTACAGAAGTACTCATTCTGAATGACCATGATCCACGGCATGAGATTTCAATCAACATAGGGACTATTAAGCTAAATAAAATAATGATTGCATGGAGAGAATAGATTCTCGAGTTCTTATATGGCAGCCATCTTGGGACAATTAGTGTCCCGACATACCGGCTGGTTCCCACAGATACTATAAATCTGCCACACGGGCAGGGAGTGGTATCTGTTTATACTGTTACATATATTGATGACGGACGTCCCGCTGGAACTCGTTTAATTCATGATTGGCGTAATTGATTATTGGATAGACTAGCCTTGCTTGTACATAGTAAGAACTGAGGAATCTCTTATTACATGTTTCCAAGACAACTTGAAACTTACAGTTAGCAAGCCGTAGTAGTTATATTGTCGTTTAAATTGATTTGTTTGTGTACTGTACCTACTCTGTTAACTACTGAGATGAGCAAAATGTCAGGACATGATGGGTCAACTTCTGTCCTTGTTTGGTTGAAAAGTTGGCTTGAAGTGTCGTGATGTTGTGCGAACCCCAGTAGCAAGCAGAGATCTATTTATCATATTCTTAACTCTTATCACTGGTTCTATTTCTCATATCGTGCTTCCTTGTGGTACTTTCTATTAGAGGTCTAACCTCTCTGGTTTTGCATGACCAGATTTAGAGCCAGCTCCCGAGGACTCAGCTTACTTCTACCTCCAAGATGGTCAATACTAGAGGAAGGATTGCAGGAGGACACGAGTGGGTTCCTTGCTTCCCTGATCGTTTTACTATTTACTTTACTTATTGTCGTTTGGCACCTACTTGTTAGTCGGACAATCTTGCACTTACCTTTACATAATTGTAACTAAGTCAGACTGCAGCTGATAACAATTGTGTATACCTTGCTATATCATCTGGCTATGTTTTGTATAGCCAGATCTCAAGAATATTTTGACTGAGTGTTTGGAACGTCTTACTGCTTTATCTTACATGTTCTCTATTATTGCTTCTTGTTTGAATGATTGAGACAATAGATGTTGAGTGGCCATAGTGAGACTTTCATGTAGTATGCACCCCCTCGTCGTTAGACAACATTGATCGTATTATACGGTATTCTTCTACCCGTAATACGTAGCTGGCTGAGTTATTCCCCTGCTCTCCGGTATTCCGGTTCTGGGGCATGACAGTTGGGTCCGAGATTCGTTGGACCATCCGAAGTACTCAAGCGAGTCGCCCCAGTAGCCTATCGAATTGCCCAGCCGCTGGCGCTAGAGGGTGTACACAATGTCTTCCACATCTCTCAATTGCGGAAGTACGTGCACGACCCTAGCCACGTGGTAGATTTTGGCCAGCTGAAATTAAAGTCCGACTTATCCTACGTTGAAGAGCCAATTCAAATCTTAGAACGCAAGGATAAGCTGCTGTGAAATCGAACGATCCCTCTCGTCTGCGTACTCTGGAGTAACCATTAGGTCGAAGAGTCGACATGGGAGCTTGAATCGAAAATAAAGGAGAAATTTTCTTCATTGTTCTCGTAGAGGTAGGTCTATCCTTATGTTTCGAGGACAAATTTTTTTATTAGTTGGTTATGGTGTAGTGCCCCGTCCCTACATCGTGCCCCGTTTTCGTCCACGGGGTGCGCAAGAAAGGAACACTGTCGCTATCGATTCGGTCGGGACCGATAGGTCGGAATCGGCCGAATCGGTCGAACGGGAACGGTTGAATTAAGATCCATTCTCTGTTATGGAATTGCTTCTTCGAAACCAAGTCCTATATTCAGCGGGTTGTGCCTCAAGGATTGGCTTTACGGCTGAGTCAGGAGAGACCTCCCGTTGCTCTGGTTTTTATGTCGCGCTTGATTTGGCTTTGGCTTTGATTTTTGTGAATGCATTTTCGTGAATATTTTCGATAGATTTTTATGACTTACATTTTCGAGCATCACATTCATATCGAAAATTCTTTGAATTACATAGTGTTCTATTCAGTTGCTTACGCGATTGCAGGTGATCGCATAGGCGACGTCAGCGCAGCCAACCAGTCCCTCGCCTGAAGCAAGTCTAAGGCGAGTGGCTGACCTCCTTTGCCTCGACCCTCTATTTTAAAATCAATATGAAGTTAAATGAAATGCTTGTCATCATAGTGTAGAATCAAAGAAATTATGGCACGATTCTTCACGAAACACTTGCTATCAAACTGCCGAAGTTGAAAATGAAAAACGTGCTTTCTTATGCAATTCCACTTCGCCTATGCAAAACAATGAATGAATTGATTAACATTTATCGCAACGATATGGCTAAGTGAGTAAATCGACTAAGTTCAAAAGAAAGGCTAAGTTTTGTAACTAAAAGAGAAAGGATAAGGTCTAGAAAAGAGATATCATTTTTCAAGACTCTGCAAAACGGTCATTGGACAACTTGCAGACAAGGTGTAGTTTCTTCGAACGGTTGCCTAGGCCAAGGAACCGATTCGGCCCGGGAGGAATGAGTATAGCAAGAGCCAGCCTTACAGCGGCATAGATTATTCGGGAACTTTCGTACAGGGCTCGCTACCCGCCGCGGAAGGGTCGCCGTGTAACCCAGTTATAGTCCGTGATGGCTTGACATTGCCAGTGACCTTCACACCCATTTACTGCTTGAACTAATACACGCGACACAGGATGAATATGATAATGCTTAATGTATACAATTTTATATGCTTGCCTCAAATATGTTAACATGCAAATCAATCAGGATGGTTAGAAAGATCACAAAAATAGCTAGCTAACATGTTTATAAAACTGCTTGAATCAAGTACAGATCTTAGATTTTAATTAGCCATTCGCCAGTACATGTGATCGTACTGATCCTCGCTCTTTGCAGGTCCCGTGAATCGGGAAGGACATGCCAACTAGCTCGGCAACGTTCGTAATTTTGAAGCTTCGGCCGCACGTCGAAGACTTTCCCTGCAACTCCACATTTGAAGACTCTCAACTGTCCAAGAAAGATGGCTCAGCATCCCTCCATTCTAGGTCACTGGAATACTCTGTTGTAAATTGAGGGATGTGTGCAATATATAGAATGGCTATCTCATCGGCACTCTTTTGTAATTGAGTCATGTTGTAGCCCGCACGGCATGAGTCCTATACTGGAGTCTGTAAATGATGTCTATTATCAATAAAGATCAAAGTTCTCTCTACTTAATGTGTGATTCAATTTGTCTGCTTGCTCTCTTAGATCTCGTGTTTCGGATTACCTTATGACTATGCCTTGTACGATCGTAAATTAGGTTCGCACGGCATCACGCCCGGGGGACGAATATCGATTCGATGGAATCGGGGCGTGACATGCAGTGCATACTTCTGAGTCCTTCTGAGGTATCTCATAACCCTCTTTACAGCTTTCTAGTGCTCCATACCTGGATTGCTCGTGAACCGACTCAGCATCCCTACGGTAAAAGCTATGTCAAGCCTTGTGGCAGTAGTCGCATACATCAAACTCCCGATGATGCTTGAATACTCCAGTTGCCTGACGCTTTTCCTTAGATTTGGCTTCAGCTTCTTGTCACACCTATAAGGCGTATCGATCCCCAGAAGATCCTGATACCCATAGCATGTGAGCATCTTCTTAATATAATAAAACTATGATAATGCCATTCCAGTTTTCGTCCGGATGATCTTTATCCCCAGGATAACATCAGGTTCTCCTAAGTCCTTCATGTTGAACTTAGATGAAAGGAACTTCTTTTTCTCAGTGATACTTGCTAGATCTGTACCCAAGATCAGCATGTCGTCCACGTACAGACAAACGACAACTCCTCTCCCATCAACAAACTTTGTGTACACACACTTGTCCATCTCGCTGACCCTGTAGCCGTTTGATCTTATGACTTTATCAAACTTCTCATGCCAACAAAAAAGCATTGGTTTAGCCTTCTTTTTACTAGAAAAATGTCCCCACATGGCACCCATGTGCCTCTCCACACTTCATGTGATCTCTCAACACAAGCAAAGCTTTATATAGAGATACCATCTATTTGGTTTTTCCATGTGTGGGACTATCTTTCTAGTTTCTAAAGCAAAACACCAACAAGCAAAAACACCAACAACAAGTTGGTACCAGTAAAGTGTAATAACGTTGCACAATAATGTAAACAACTAATATTTAGTTTTCTTTGTCGTTTATATTTGGTCACATGCAACCAAATTTTTTTTGCCTACGAGTATTCGAATAGGAAGCTTGTACGTCGCACGGGTCTCTGATATCACTTATCACGAACTTAATATTATTGTCTACACTTTGATCTGTGCGACGTACAAGTTCCTACTCGAAGACCCGTGCAAGACTTTTTGCGATCTTAGCTAGAATGCTAAGTATTGAAAGAATACTGGAACTTAAACACTTCTTATATTAACTTGGAGAATGCTTACAAATTTTGGTGGTGATGAACAAAAGCATCTTACTTATTTATGTGACCTCATAGGACTTATATGAACCTGCTGGAACCGGCATATTTTAGAAACTATTATAGAGAATATTCTAGAGCCTAGATATTTACAAGAAAACTTTTATAACATCTAGAAAGATCATGAGTTTTTATGAAAGCGTCACATGTCATGAACTTAGTATTTTTGTCTACACTTCGACCCGCGCGGTGCACAAGCTTCATACTCGAAGGCCCGTGTAAGTTTTTTAGAACAATCTTAGCTAGAATGCTATGGAGAAATACTGGAACTTGAAACACTTTTTCTATTAACTTAGAGAATGCTTACAAGTTTTGGTGATGGCTTTTGCCTTGGGCTTGAACGTATCGCCCCATCGATACTCCATTAGTTTCTTGGCCGTTGAGACGTCTGTGTTTAGATCTTGCAAACCCTGTCTCTATAACTCTTGTGCCGTCCACGGTTGCATACCATCAAGGAAGAAGACATCCAAGGGGGTAGTATTATGATTTCTGGATAAATTTAATTTATGGATGCCCTTATCTACAACAACCCTTATTTTATCCCTCTCTCTATATATTATTAATGAAAGAAACTCGATAGCTATTCTATTGACCTAATATTCTCTTCCTCTTCTATTTTATCAAACTTCTTATTTTCCAAAAAATATTTTTTTCCTAATTTATACTACTATATAATAGGAAAAGCTAAGTGACTACAAAGTGGAAGTTTTTTCCCTCAAAAAATGACCTTACATATGTTTAATAATTAAAATTGTTCACTAAATTTAATATGGATAGTTAGATAATTTCGTACAATAAAAAAATTAAGGAATTTGTTGTTTTCTCTTACCAAGTAGTAAAAAAAAAAGAATTATTGTTTTCTCTTCCCAAGGAATATGAAATATGTGCAACACAAGTGTTATATATATATATATATATATATATATATATATATATATATATATATATATATATATATATATATATATATATATATATATATATATATATAATATTAATGCAAAAAAGGTAGGCTTTACAGTAAAAAATTATTTCAAAAAATATCTTTCAATATATGTACTAATTATAAAAATAGATCAATAAATCTCACTAACAACTATTTAAGAGATGCTTTATGGAGAAATTAGTATATTACGAAAATCGAAATATTTATGTTACTTGCTAACTAATTAAAAGCAGCATAGTTAAACTAACTCATCAGCATCATCCACTCAAAGTATCTTTTAATCTAAGATTTTGTTAACATGTGCTCTAAGAACACATGTTAAGGATAATTAATACATAACTTTTTTACTTTAAAAATTGTGATCAACATCCAATAACATTAAAATAGTAAATTTTGCATTGAAAAAAGTTATCAAGACTTGATTTTAAAAAATTGCATTGAAAAATTATTTTATTAGAGCTTGATAACTTTTTCTAATACAAACAAATTACTTTTTCAATATTTGTTAAATATTGATGACTATATGTAAAATAAAAAGTTGAATATTAATCTATTCTACTATATCTATTCTACTATATAATAGGAAAACTTAGATGGTGAAACTTTTAAATTCCGAAAATACCCTTACATACTTATACTAATTAAAAATAGTTCATTAATTTTAATAAGGACAACTTAGTAATTAGGAAGACTACCCTTTGGTCTTCCTAAAGAGTCTTCATAAACTAATTAAGAGATGTTAAAATACGTGCAAGGCAAGTGCACATATATGTTAGTAATAGGAAAACTTAGATGATGAAACTTTTGAATTCCGAAAATACCCTTACATACTTATACTAATTAAAAATAGTTTATTAATTTTAATAAGGACAACTTAGTAATTAGGAAGACTACCCTTTGGTCTTCTTAAAAAGTCTTCCTAAACTAATTAAAAATGTTAAAATACGTGCAAGGCACGTACACATATGCTAGTTATCCTTAATATGTATTTTAACAAAACCATTTAATCTATAATAAATACCACAATGTAGATGCATATATATACTAAAGTAGTTTTCAATGAGAATGAGCAAGAAAGGAATATGTATATTGGTGGATAACCACAAAATGTTGCAATTTGCAACAAAACTTTGAAAATTGAGACAAAGTTGTCGACGCAATTGTATCCCTACCTTCTTAAACTCCTCTCCTTTCTCCTTGACCCTTGAAACCGCCGCCTCGGTAGACTCCCCTCCTTTGCCCTCGTTTTTATTACTCCAATCCCTTCTCCATCGGTTTCATATGGACGACGACGACGACTTCGGCGATCTGTACACCGACATCGTCGCCGCCGCTCCCGTCACCGCCGCTCCCGTCACCGCCGCCGATCCCCTCGCTGCCAGTGACCGGATCCCGATCGGAAACCCTAATCCCCAGCCTTCCCCTCTACCCCAAACCCTAATCCAGGACCCCAACGACGATTGGCTCCCGGACGATTGGAACGACGACGATGACGAGGCCGCCACAGTCATCGCCACCGCCACCGCTACCGACGCGGTGGCTGCGGCGGAGGAGGTTCGGGAATCTAGGGTTTCAGAGCCGGAGGCATCGTTTAGGGTTCCGGAATTCGAGATCGGCACCGATCCGGTAATCCCCGGCCTATCCTCCTCGGCCCCGGCCCCTGCCCCTGCCCCTGCCCCCGCCCCCGCCCTGGCCGAGACGAAGGCACCGAACAGCGAGGAATGGGACAGCGACAGCGACGACGACCTCCAGATCGTCCTCAATGACCCCGGCCACCACGACCAGATGATGATGATGGAGGAGGACGAAGGGGGGGAGGAGCAGCAGGCCATGGAGGAGCAAGACTGGGGGGAGAGGGAGCTGCCGATGCCTGCAGCTGCGGCTGCGGCAGAAGGGGAGAAGGACGGCTCAGAGGCGGCGAAGGCGAGCGGTGCCGCCGGAACCGTTGCAGGCGGCGCTGCGGTGGCAAGGGCAGGGTACGGAGCTCACAGCTTCAACCCGCAGCATCATTCCATGTACAAGGTCAGTTCTTTCGTCGAGTGTTCTTGGCTTGGAAAAGTGGCATTGGGTTTGGGTGCGGTGAATGTATTAGAATTTTCTTATATTAGTGTTTGCAAGTTGCAATTGTTAGATGTACTGAAGCCATGTACAGAATTTTCAATTAATAATACGAATTCTTTGACAACTACGATCTTTTTTTAGTGTTGCTCTCCTTAAAAATTTGTTGTCATGTTGCCTTGTGTCAAATGTTGTGTTCGTATCAACGTGTCTGTATTGTGTCATAATTGTGTCCGTGCAACATAGTTAAGGTATTTCTGGAATAAAAGGTAAGAGTTTTGATTGCGACATAGCATTTGTTCATAACATTCCCATGAATACTTGAATACTTGGAGACCTTAAAAATATTGATGAAATCCTTGAATACCTTCCCAAGTCTCTTCAAAAAGCATTCTACTTGAAGTGTATTATTCCTTACACATGTTTATGATACAAATACAATATGTCATGCAATTACCATGATTTAATCTTATGGCAGACAACTCCATATCTCTCTCTTTCTGTTCATGCATTATCATGTTATGTCTGAGATACAATGATAAATTGAAAACACACTTCTACACATGCACATTTAGGTTTCTTCTCCTCCGGACCTTCATCATATTTGAATTTGACTATCCATTGTTGTACATGCATCACTAAGTGGTGCTAGACCTTAACTTCCATATATTTGATGTGGTGATCATGAAAATGGTTTGATTCGTTCTCTATCATGTGCAGCATGTGCTTCTCGACTATTTTCTGAATTGATGTTTACATAAGCTTTAATGTCACAAGTTGATTGTACTTTCTCAGAAGCACATATATTTTCAACTCTTCTGTCGATTACATTAACAATTCAGCTCTCTATGAGGTTGTGCTAAAGACGACGCACTATGGTGGAGTTTTAGTTCTTATTGTGGGCTTATTGTGGGTCATTATTTTATTTGCCCCAGCAAAGATAAATTGATACCCATCTAGTCATTCTCTTGTTTGGTTAGCTATACGTTAGGTGTTCTATATTTCATCTTTCTAAGATTAGATTTAGTAGTTAAGTTGTCAGCTCAACTTTTGACCCCTTTGCTACAGGCGACGTGGAAGAACAAGGCAGGATTAATGTTAAGCTAGTTACCTGCAATTATATTTTCCACTCTCAATGACTTTGATAATGTGGATGCTATAGCTAGCTGGTTATCTGGTAAGGGCATGAATTATGAAAAATAAATACAGAATGCCCTCCAAATAGAAACCTGATGTTTCCTTACTAATGAGAAAGGGATTGAATTGACTGATTTTTGACATTGCTACATTTAGTCAGGCTAAATATGAACTCAACAGCCTCTAATATTATGCTCCATGATTTTTAGCTGTTCTTTGTTTACATATATGTGGTGATATTATACCTTCATTCTTTGCTGTTCTTAAGTATAGGATCTTACATATTTTCCTTTTTCATGATATCATCATTCTTTTTCAAAAGTCTTGTGCTTCTAGTTTTGAATTGATATGTTTTTTTTCCTTTAACCTTGGTTCATCACCTTGATATTTTAAGAAATGCTTGAGCATTGGGCAGTAAATATTATATAGGATGGTGTCAAAAAGAGAGCAAGCTTGATGGATGCGCGACACAATATATGGAGGGTTTAGTTGTGAACCAACAACTATGAGTGCGTTTTCCGTGATTCTAGAAGTATTGAAATTGACTGGAATGTATCGACATGTCTTAGGACTAGATAGGTGCTATCTTAGATATAGTATACAAAGGAAGACTTTGGAAGGAGTAAACATCATGTCTTCCTAGCTATCTAGAGTAGCTAAGTTTTGGGATTCATGCAGTCTCCATTGGACATTTCAGCCACAGATATGTGGTTGCTTGGATGTCCCTAATCAGGGATGGAGCCAGAAATCCGATTGGGGGGTTGGGGGTTTACAGTAAGAGAGAAGAATATCTTGAGCTCAATGTTGCCATGCAGAGTCATTGTTATCGTTACCTATCCCATTATAACCTAGTATAAAAAGGAAAACCAAAATGAACACCAAATGAATCCAATTTTAAATAAATTAGAGACTAAAGAAGATGAATATGCACATGAAAATGCAGACAAATAAATCTTATCCCAACCTCAGTTTTTTCATAAACCCAAATACCAAATAAAGAAACCCAAGAGTTTCCAAATGCCAGGCATTCTATAGAGAAATTTGAGATCCAAGAATAATAACAAACCAAAAAATAAAATAAAAACCAATTTAATATACCCAACTCCCACCATCCACTTGTCCCTTATGCTACCTTCATGAACATTGCAAAGGGAAAAAAGGAAGAGTAGAGAGTAGAAAAGAAGAGAGGGAAGGAAATGCGGGAATGGATGGGGAAGTAGTGAAAAAAAGACAAGTAATTTGAGTATGATTAGACTTGCCTATTTGTTTATATGTTAAGGTTTGAAGATGAACAAATATTCTCGATAGCAAGTTATTCATCTTCCCTCTTTGTGTAATCATGTTCTAGTATAAAAGGATTTATGGTTATGTGAGATAAATTACCAATGTGGTAGGTCTCTCTCCTTGCCATTTGGCCTTATAGGTTTAAGGCTAATTCACAACTAAATATCCTAAACTATCCCGAGTTGTGAACTGTTTTAATAGGCAAGTTAATAGTTAATACCCTGAACTTAAGTTTTTGCAAGTTGATACCCTCTGTAAATTGCCATCCAACTTAATAGTCACGTGCAAAGCACATACCATTATGGACATTTGTGCCCTTCAAATTAAAAGAACCCCTACCTTATCCCTTCTTCCCAAAATCTAAACTAACCTCAAAGCTAACCAAATTGAGGATTGAGATGCTTGAAAGGTGGTTATCTAAGAGAGATGAGCCGTTTAGGAGGTGGGACAATGACAAGGGGGGCTGATAAGGAGGGGTACGCGGCCACGGGATTGTCTAAGAGGTAAGAAAGTTGAGGAGGGGAATAAAAAATGATGGGAAGACAGGAGGTAGGTTGGCTAGGAGGGCGTCAAGCAAGAAAGGGGTGTTTGACTCCTGAGGGGGTTTGGTTGGTTGGTTTTAAGATTAGGATTTCTAGAGTTATGGTGCTTAAGGAAGAAAACAAGGATAAAATAGTAATTCCATCCTTATCTTTTAAAAACTTAGGGTAGCAAGTTGCAAAAACTTAGAAGATCAAGGTATTTAAATGCCAACTTGAAAGTTTTGGGTAGAAAATGGTCAATTTTAGTACTTTAAGGTATTAACTTGCAACTCGGGGATAGTTCAGAGTATTTAGTTGCAAATTAGCCTAGATTTAATTGTTTGGTCCCTCTTTCTCATAGCTGCCTTTACAAGGAACTTAGCTCAACTTCTAGAGGATTCATCAGATTTACATTTTTTTTCCACATTTTTTGGGTCATTTCCCTTTCTCTTGAACATTCTCTACTTTGTGGTCTGTATGTGAGCCAATTTTTACATGAAAAGGCTAGAACTCAATTCTTCTCATTAATACAACTAAGAACCATCAACTTCTTAAAGGGTTTATCTTCATAGTAATTAGCCTCATCGATTGGTATTTCTTATGATATATCAAAAGAATCATTTATCAAATGTTCTAGGAAGCATTCTGCTTTTCTAGCTGTCATTTCTCCTGTCTAATGTTCAGTTTCTTTTCTACCTCCAAATTGTAACATTTCAATAAATTAAGAAACTTCTTAATATTAGTGATTGTGAGACTTGAAAAGACTTTGCATGTTAAAAGAGACCTTCCTCAGGAATTATCTGTAGGGTCTGCCCTAAGTTGTAAGAATCACTACTTATAGTGAACTGTTTTTCATGCTTGTAGGTCTATCATTCTTTGGGAAGTATCAGTTTTACTTACTGATCACAATAGTGGATTCTGAGTGACTAGTTAAATGAGTATAGTTGTATGACATGTAATGAGATACTTTCTTTTCTTAAACTAAGATATTTTGTGTGAAAGCTTATAGACATAATATTAAACCAGGGTATCTTCTTAGTTTTTTGTTTAGGCAGTGAACTTAGCTAGGAAATCCTGCGCTTTCCCTCTCTTTATCCCACAATCTAGATAGTATAAACTATTAAGTACAAATCTGAAGTATTTTCTTTTATATTTATTCTGCTAATCTCTTTTGCCCCGTTATCTTTTTAAACATTATATATATATATATATATATATATATATAGAGAGAGAGAGAGAGAGAGAGAGAGAGAGAGAGAGACGATAACTCTATATTTACTGTCTAGCTTAAGCTCGGACCTTTTATTACATATTTTCCTTGACTATGTTCCAAGACTATTTCTCTGCATGCCGTTTTGCATCATTTCTCAATCCGTTGATCGGACGGATCTCCGTCGCATGTTCCGCTCGGACTTGATCGTCATCACCACGATCCGCTCGTCGGGTAGACCGCTTCTCCAGGTCTAGCTCTCAAGTAGCCATTAACTGAATATCTTGGTTTATTCTCCTTTTAATATTTAAGCGCATATCGTACCCAAGAGCATTTTTACCAATTTTTTTGGGTCCTTATGTATCCAAGACTTACCACTTGAGCCAATGCTTGTTGACACACACACATATATAAATAAAGAAAACTAATTTAGAAAATGGACACAGGTCAATGGCCTTTGGACCTAACTTAAGTGAATCTCAATGGATGTGATTTAATGTGGTTTATGTGAGGATTATGGGTATATATATAAATAAAGGAAACTAATTTAGAAAATGGACAAGGTCAATGGCCTTTGGACCTAACTTAAGTGAATCCTAATGGATGTGATTTAATGTGGATTATGGACGGATTATGGGCCAGTAGATCAGTCTCTTGAGGGGTCCCTTGTTATCTCTCCCACTGTAACGATGGCATGCCCAACCTTTAACTTCTCTCTCCCTTTCTCCGACGGTGGCCAACCAACACCACAACCGACAACCATCTCCAATAGCCAAAGCATCCTCCCAACTAAATCACCATCCTCCTCTCCCATCATGGCAGCGGTGATACACCTTCCCTTCCATGGTGTTAGCAAGCACCACTGCAAGCAGCCAACTTGACCCAATGTCCCTTGAAAAGTTATGTTGAAATTGTAGTATGTCTGAATTGTGAACAATATGTATCAAGAAAGTTTTTATCAAACCCATTGTTGTGATTGAATCCATGATGTTGTTCAAATTATGATGAACAACTACCCGTGGGTCGAAGACTCCATGGACTTGTTCATATTATGCTAATAAATAACCACAACAAGCCAATCAAGGTGAAAGCAAGGAGGCTACAATTGGGGTGGGAGACGAGAAGGAGAGGAAGGGAACAAAGAAGATGTCGGCTCTTGTGGGAGAATGACCCCTCCCTTCCCCTCATCACTAAGCATATTTATTACATATCTTGGTCTGATACAGTGCCCCAGAATCCTGCTGCAAACCACATTAAACAACATCCATTAGGATTCACTCAATTTAGATCTAAGGGCCATTAGTGACCTTGCGTGCTTAATTAGTTTGCTTGCTCAACAGATTGCCAATGTTCCTACCTTCCTTTTTTTTTGCATACTGTTTTATGCATTCCAATTTCCATTTGAAACTCGAATAAATAGAAGTCTGGATCCAATAATGTGAGAAAAATTTGCACTTCTACACTGGAAAGCTCCATGAGTAAACTTTATATATTGTTGAATTTTGCTTTTTAAACTAACGCTATATTGTTCATTAAAGTATAAATAGATGATAACCTTTATCATTGTATGGTTTAGGCAAGTATAATCAAGTTAATCTAATGAAATTATCTTCCCATTCTGTATATTTGTTTTATTTTATAGTTATAAGACAGAACGTTCAACATAACGTGGAAATCTTATACAAATGGAAGTGTATATGAGTACTTCTATACCAATTCATTAAGGCATTAAATAACAAGACACAACGCGGCATCGTTCCACTTTATATGTTTCAATTGTAAAGTTCATTAAGTTGATAAGGAATCTCATTGTTTAGCTTGCTTAACGAAATTATTTACTTGTTATATTTGTACTTACTTTAAAATCTAATATAAGAAATACAATAGTTTTTTTTGGATATAAACAAAGACATATTTGAATTGTGCATCCCACACGTCATTTTGCTTGTATCCTTTAATCTTGGAAAAGTTGCTTGCTTAATTCACATGTTAGATTATGTGGTAGAACTGTTTGGAATCTGTTATAGCTATTTGGTAGTGTCTTATATACAGCTGTTATATAGGTATTATTTATTTGTGCACATGAACAGTGTGTGCAATATATTATATGTTTATTGCCTGATATTTGTCTTCCATTCATCATCATATGCAGTATGTAAGACCTGGCGCAACACCTGGTGCTCCTTTGGTTGGTGCTGCGGGTCCTCCTGGTCAAATTCGTCCTCCTCCCCCTTTGGGTGCCATTGCTGGTCGTGGAAGAGGTGACTGGAGACCTCCAGGTATCAGAGGCATTTCAAATGCTCAGAAAGGTTTTAATTCTGGCTATGCTGTGCCTACCTGGGCTAATAATTCTTCAGGACGTGCTTTTGGTAGCGGATTGGATTTTACTCTACCCTCACACAAGTAAGCATAATAGTGCTAATGCTTACATATTTGAGTATTCTTTAATGTATCTTAGTTCATTGTGACAGTTCTCCTGGATTCTGACACTATATAGATGTCTTGTTCTTATTTCTTACCCAGTTAATATATATATATATATATATATATATATATATATATATATATATATATATATATATAAACTGGGTAAGAAAAAAAAAGAATATATATATATATATATATATATATATATATATATATATATATATATATATATATAAAAGTTCTGTAATCTCTGCGCATGAAATCAATACCTTGTTACTATCAGTACCAAATTTGGTTTTTAGTTTGGCTTCTTCATAAGAAAATAGATGGATATGTTTTTTTGGCCTAAGCTACCTTCTACTCTCCAAGGGAAGGAATTTTTGTGCTTGTTCGTTATCTGAGTAAGTTGAGTTATCAACTTTCTCACGAGTGGGGGTTTTGTTAGCGAAGAGAAGATTTGCTCCATGGATGAGCTAATACTAATTATGCTAATATTGTAATAACTTGATCCAGCTCCACTTAATAACTAGGTGCAGCTCTAGTTGGATATTTAATTAGGTAGATTGTGGTGTAGGGAAACTTTTTTGCATGCTATGGTAGTTTGTTAGTCATATTTCTGTTCTATGCATATCATATGAGCTATGTTGTATTGGGCGCTAGGCGAGGCGAGACCATGCCCGCCTCGCCTAGGCGAGCCTAGGCGGCGCCTAGGCGTCCGCCCAGATTTCTGGGTCTCTAAACCTGTGTAAACATTGTAGGCAGCAGCAGTAGCAAAAGTCAGCAGCAACAGTAGCATAAGGCCGCAACAGTAGTAGCAGAAGGCAGCAGCAGCAGTAGCAGATTGCAATAAGAGGGAGAAGACAACAGTAGCATTAGCAAAAGGCAACAATAGCAGTAGCAGAAGGCAGCAAACAGCAACAATTTTTACAATAGCACCTGTTTTAGCAACAATAATAACCCTAAAGCCCCAAAAAAATATTAGTAAAAAGTCCATAGCCCATCCCGAGATCCACCGCCTAGGCGCCCGCAGTTGTCTCCCCTGGGCGAACCTGGGCGCCCGCCTAGGCGGCCCTCGCCGTACACTGCAGTAAAATATGCAGGTCGAGGCGACCTGTTCAAATCAGGCGCGCCTAGGCCGCCTAGGCGTGCCTAGGCGTCGCCCGTAACAACATAGAATATGAGTTTTATTCCCTGCTCGTTGACTTCTTTTATGATTTTATCTAGTAGTACCTCATAAGTACATGGTGTCAGATATGGAAGGTTGATATTCAAAGTCTTAAACCTCCACGTCCAATAGCATCAACGAAGCAAGCTGGATAAACTAAATATTATGAAGTGTGAAGGAACACATAGTACAATGAAATGTGAAGGAACTACAATCAGAAGAAAGGATCTAATATGACTCACTGGTTTTTTTGTTATCTGAATCTAGTAGTTGTAGTGATATTGCATTTAGTTATTTATTCAGAAAATACAAATATTTTATTATCAACTTGACATCAGAGGTCCTAAATGATGAACTTTGTTTTGGAAGTTGAAATTATCAATTAAATCGTAGAAAACTAGAATAAATATCTTTTACCTAAAAGATAATAACAGAAAACCACGAAAAATAATATAAAGAGACTATGTTTCACACTCAAAGGGTTGATGTTCTTCTAGGAGAACCTTTTCTTGAATATGTTCTGGAATTCACCTTCACAGCTTCACTTTCTATAAAGTGACTTTATTAGGAGAATCCATCTAAGGTTACCATAGCTCTTTCTGAGTTCCACAAAGTGGTTCTTACGCCCCTAAATGTGTAGCATTCATATGGTGCTTGCTGGAATCCAAGTACTTTTTAAAGCATTTTAAGCAACTTTGTAGGCTGATGGCATTGGTATCCAGCACATCATGAAGATGGAATTGACGATCCTTAAATATGGGTTTGGAAGAGGAAAGGAGTAGGATATGACGTTTCTTGGATCACGTGGACGTGCCCTAGGCTGCTAATGACGGGGATGGCATTGTGTTGTTTGGAGAGCAGCTGCTAAAGGTGTTTGGTGAGAAGTTGGATTCCCCTTTTGGCAGACATTTCTGTTACTAGAAGTTGGAATTTGCTAGAGGGATTCAGGGAGGGCTGCGAGGATTAGAGAACTCTTTTGCTTTGAGATGTGGAATATATGGCAGAATTTGAGGGAAGATTCCAAGATTGCCAAAGCAGGGTGCTACAGAGCAGCCACGGTACCTAAACACCTCAGTGATCATGCTGCTAATTTACCTAGGAGGCCTCTCATTGCAAAAGCATAAATAAAAATGTGTTAGAGCAACATTATCTTTATGCCTATATATTCCACCGCCACTAATTTTCCTTAATAATCATACCGAAGAAAGGTAGGGTTATGGATTTTGCATATTTCCATGCTTCCATCCTAGATCTTCTGAATTTGTCGGCCTTACTGCTGATTTGTTGGTGACGGTGGTAGTGGTAGTGGTAGTGGTAGTAGTAGTGGACGAGGCACATTGAATCCTTAAACACTTCAACTATTAAACGAATACGATTGACATCTCTATTACCAAATTATTTGCATTGAATAGTGTAAAGAAAAAAAAAGATACAATATAAAGTGAGGGACAAGATCTAGGGAGGCAATCTAGTTGGTCGTACCACAACTAACAATATGATTTAGTGAAAGCCTATATATAATCGATTATCTCGCTACTATTTGACCATAACAAGTATTAAGAATTGGTTTTTTTTTTCCAATCATTTTTTACTATATTGGATGAAAATGGAAAACAGTAGGACCTAATTATATTCCTATCAAGGTTCCAAACGGCGGTAGGCGGGTGCGCGGTGGAGAGAGTCCGCCTACCGCTTAGGCTGCCTAGGCGCCGTCTAGGCGATCGATACATTTTGAACATTTTTTTATACTATTTTACGATTTTACTACTGTTTTTTTTGCATAATATGCATATTTTAAGGGTGATCCATGCATAACTAAGTTGTAGAACGAAGATTTATAAAGTTTTAGTTTTGTAAAAGTGAACCAAATCATAATGCTTACAAAACCTTTTTGTCCAAAATATCTTGTTAGGTATTGCTCCGCCTAGGCGCCTGCCTACGCCGCCTCACCTCCGCCTATGCCGCCAACCTCCGTTGGCCGTATACTCTACCGCCTCCCGAAAAGCGGTGCGGAGAGAGACAGCCTACCGCCTAGGCGGCTAGGCGGCCGCCATTTAGAACACTGATTCCTATTGAGGTTTGGTAATGTTTAGAGGAAAAATGATTATTGTGGTTTACTAAATTATTCAACAAAATTCTACGGACTAAGAAGATGTCGGATGAATAAAGAAGCAATATCATAATACCCATATATAAGAACAAGGAATATATACAAAGTTGTAACAAGTATCGAGGAATTAAGCTTGTGAGTCATACCACGAAACTATAAAAGAGAGTGATTGAGCAAAGATTAAGAAAACAGACTAGAATTTCAGATAATCAATTTGGTTTTATGTCGGAGAGATTTACTATGGAAGCCATTTAGTTACTAAGAAGATTAATGAAAAGATTTAGAAAGAAAAAGGGAGATAAACATATGATTTTTATTGACTTAGAGATGGCCTACAATCGAATTCCTAGGGACATAATATTGTGGGTTTTGATGAAGATACAAGTTCCTAATATTTATATTGAGATTAGTAAGGATATGTATGATAGAGTAGTTATGACGGCCGTGCGAACTGTTGGAGGAGATAGTAGACTATTTCCTATTACCATTGGCTTACGCCAATGATCAACATTGAGCCCTTTTTTGCGATAGTTATGGATAAGATTACTGGACATATTCAGGAGATTGTTTCAAGGTGTATGATGTTTGCTGATAATATCGTGTTGGTTAATGAGAGTACATGAGGGTTAGATGCTATCTTGTCATAGGTGACGCCTAGGCACGCCTAGACGGCCTAGGCTGCAGGTTGGAGAGGAGTCACCTCGACCTGGAAAAAATCTCCTAGGGCGCCTAGGGTCGTGCAGGGGAAAAATAGGCGGTATTTAGGCGATTTTTTTATTTTTAACTTTTTTTCCCTCAAAAAACTTCTTGTTGATGCTTTTGATGCTATTTTCTGCTCTTTTTTTTTTGGTTTATCTTCTTCTTTCTCTTCTTCTATTGCTTCTTCTTCTACTTCTTTGATTTCTGGGGAAAGAACCTTGGGGGATGCTAGAATCCTGGACGGACGTCTAGGTGGCGCCTAGGCGAGGCGGGTGACTTGTCGCCTTGTCTCGCCTAGCGCCCAGTACAACATAGGTTAGATGCTAAGATAGAAACATGGAGAGAAGCTTTGGAATCCATTGGATTTAGAATTAGTAGAACAAAAGCAGAGTATTTGAAATGTAATTTCATTCAACCTAAGGTCAATGAGAAATGAGAAATGAGAGGGGTGTTCATATAGATGGACAAAAGATACCTAAGAGTGATAATTTTCGGTATTTAGGATCAATCATTCATCATAATGTAGAGATTGAAAAGTATGTTATGCATAGAATTAAAACATGATGGATGAGTATTTTTGGAATACTTTGTGATTGCAAGATACCTCTGAAGTTGAAAGAAAAATTCTACAAGACTACTACAAGACAAACCATGCTTTATAGATCAAAGTGTTGGACAATTAAGAAACATGTCCAAAAAGTTAGTGTAGCCGAAATAAGAATGCTTAGATGGATGTGTAGCAATATATTAAAGGAAATGATAAAAAATGAGTGTAGATGTGATAAGTTAGAGGGGTGTCATGTTGACGAAAAATCATTTAGGTGGTTTGGACATGTGCAATGCAGACGAATAGATGTTCGCATAAGGAGGAGCTATAGTAGTTAATGAAGCTGGTAGGACTAGAGGTAGGTCTAGATGAACATGATTTGTTAGCGTTACATAAGGATATAGAATTTGTTACCGTTACAGAGGACATATGACATGACCCTTGATAGAGCCGGATGAAAGAAGAGGATTCAAACAACCGACCCCAAAAATCTGGGATAAATGCTTTGTTTTTGTTGTTGTTGAGGTCTATGGTCTTGTTATGCATCAGTTGACTACTCCCATATGAGCCATATCACCACTACTTTATCTTGCAAGTCGTTCCCTAATTTACAAGTAGGGTGTCTCTAGGCATTTATTTACCTATGAACTAAGAGTACTAACATTATATGTCTATGCCCAATGTTATGAAAGATGGAAGTGGAGTATTAGGTGCCTACCAAGCAAGGGTGGCCTACACATGACTTAAGCAGGACCTCGTTTTTATGATATAAACATAAAACTTAATAGTATGTGTGTATAGATATGTGTAACACATCTTAGTTGTTTCGTTGTGCAACATGTCTACCAACATTGAATTTGCATATGGAATGTTGTTGTCAACATCCATCATGATCTGCATGTTCAAAACATGTGCAAGTAACAATTATTGGGTTTTAAATGTTGTAGCATGTATAAGTTACAATTTACATGGTCTACAACTCCAAGAATTTTGGATAAATATTTTGTTTTTGTTGTTTTCTACTATACTGGATCCATATTCACATCGAATTTAACCATATTTATTTCCTCTTATATCTGATATTGCCAGGTGTTAATGTCATTTTTTAACATCCAAACAATATTTATATTTGCTGATAACCTTCTGATCCGTATTTGATCTGATTGCACTCATAATTACACGGGTTGATTGGAGACCTTATTTATTTCCATTAGAAATTAGATTAGGACAAACCGGGAACGAGGGTGGAAATTATAACTTGTATAATTCTACCCCGTAAAGGTTACTTCCATATCAACAAAGGTTCATAAGGTATAATTTGGTATTTCCAGACTTAATGTAGGGATAACAATGCGATATTCCACCCCACATTTTCTTAAGTTTTACCCTTTTATAGTAATTGAAAATGCAAGTAATACCAAAAGTTGGGTTGAACACAACAAACTAAGATCTTGGCCCTCAGTGCCTAGGGGGGCCACTTTGACAACACTAAAGAGTGAACCTTTGGTACTTAAGAGTGCATGGGTATATAACGAAGTCATAGTTTCTCTTGATATTTTTAGTATTTGAAAAATCTCATTGTTCTGTGAGCTGTAGTTCTTTGAATGAACATAAATAACCTGAAAATTTCTGAAAATCATAGATTTGAAATGTCTACTTTGAGTAGGAAATTTCAGTGTGATTTGTTCTTTTATGTACGAGGTTATCTAGTTTTTGAGCTTACCAAAGTTTACAACCCAGCATATAAGGAGAATCTTACTGCTGAAAATTCAAATTTTAAATGCCAAAAAACCAAATATGATTTAATAAAAAGAAGTCATTTAAAAGCAACCCACAAATTGACCCCCACCCAACTGCAGCATTTAAAAGCAACCCACAAATCTTATTGCCTTCACCCATCAGAATGGGTTTGGCTATGGTGCATAAGAAAGCCACATAAAGGATTTGACAGACTTTTCATGACCGTCTGTACTTAGCGTCAACCTTCTATATTTGGTGCCAAATTCATAGCGCAAGTAGCTATGAGCATGAGGGAGCTTTGTCATAAAACCTAGGAGGTCAGTTGACAGGTAGGTAGACTTACCTTTTGGATATACAATTTAAGTTCATGCAACCAAGGAGCACGCTCCAAGTTCTCGTAACTTAAAAGAGTCTAAATGGAAAGGTAGGATGATACATTTTGCTAATGGGAATTTTCTTAATCTCTATGACACATCAAGCCAAGGAGTGTCTCTAATGCTGAATAGGTCAGGTTAAGTTAAAATTAAGGTTCACAGTATTGGTATTGGACTATTCCTATGAGTATTGGTATCGGCAATATCGGTAGTATCAGCGGTTGCGGATCGGGAGTATCGAATTTTTTGGTATCGGAAAACAAATAATTATTAATAAATTATTTACATTTAAAAACATATATTTTATACATTTAGGCATAATTTTAAAGTATTTTCAGTGTTATTTCTTAGTAGTTTTGAAATTAAATGAAATAATAGTCACCCTTACCTATTGGTTACATATAATAGATTGATTTTCTTCTTTTACATGCTTTTACAACCTTATTATGCGTTAAACCCTTTGCTGATTTGTCTTTTTCATTTAATTTTCTTTGCCGAATTGACCCGAAAAGAGACCTCCAATGTCGGTTTCGGTCACTATCGGATATCGGTCGGTATCGGATCGGGACATGCCAAACCGTATCGGTATCGGCCGTATCGGATTGGTATCGGCCGATACTTTAAACCATAAAAAGGTTGATGCCTGACTGAAATCTGGTGTTTTTAACTTTTAAGAGATGGTTTTGTTTGGGTTAACCAACTTTGACTGGACCTTGGTTAGAATAAAACTAACTTTGCTGATTTCTCACTGTTGTCATGTCTTCCTTGAGATTGATCCTGTAGGTTGGATGGAGTTGTATTTGATGGTTGATGGAAACATTGGTGCCCTGTTGATGCAAAGGACATATTGATGACCTATGTTGGATAGAAATTAGTCTCATCAGTTCCTAGGAAAATACCAGGGAGGGCTGGGCAGGGAGAGGGGAAGGGAGGGTTTGTAAGGGCAGGCAATCAAATTATGGTGTGGGTTTCTTATAAGTTGAGGACATAAAAGTTCATTTGATGCCAATTATGTTACTGATATTCCCTTGATAGTGATATCACTTGTGCCTCGTAATTTTTGAAGTAGTTAGGCATATGAAAGCTTAGTCCGCCAGGTCCGCCACTAAACTAAACTTGATAACAAGATACAATGTAAAATAACAAGCGACTCTTCAGTTAATCAACCAACATAGCAAGTGAAGTTAAACCTAAATAAGGGGAAGATCTGTTAAGTAAGCAAGTGCACTCTATAGAGAAGTGGGTGTGTCAAGTGCTCTTGAGCTCCACTTATCAAGAAGAGTAAAATATTTGACTGAGAAACAATTGCTGCCTAGTATGACCTAAGGTTGAGAAAAGAATCAAGATGTATGGCCGGAATGTGGTGTAATGGAGAACTTCCCTTATTCTTATGCATGTGCGACCAACTAAAACTAGCAACCAAGGTTTATATCTTGTGTTTTTGTTTTTGTTTAAAGGGTGACAGTGACCTACATTACAAACGATTGGGCCTGACTGATGAAAAGGTGCTAATCATCTTTTAGATTTCGAATGACAGATGTCTTTTTTTATCCATCAAAGTTTGTGTGGTTAATGAATATATGTTGCTAGAAAATTAGGCATACTTGTATCCTGATACTATGAAAATCAGTCTCTGTATCGTCTTTTCAAAATTTGCCCGAGGTATTATCTTCGTTTAACCGTTTACCTTTCAGGACAGTATTTGATGTTGACATTGAGGGTTTTGAGGAAAAACCATGGAGACATCCGGGAGTTGATATCTCAGATTACTTTAATTTTGGATTGACTGAGGATAGCTGGAAGGATTATAGCAAACAGCTGGTAAGCTACATTCTTTTTGTCCAATATATAATACATGCCTGTCTTTAGTTGGTTGATTTAGGTCTTTTATTCTTCTAATGACAGGACCAGCTCCGTCTTGAGTCTACCATGCAAAGCAGAATCCGTGTCTATGAGGGTGGGCGATCAGAGCAGGTAATTGCTTCCACTGACACTCCTATTAAATCTTTATACTAACTATCCTTGCTTTTCTCAGGACTATGATCCAGATTTACCTCCTGAACTTGCAGCTGCAGCAGGTCATCATGACATTTCTGTTGATAACGTGAATTATGGAAAAATAGAAAATGGTCAAATTGATCTTAGTGGACAAGGAAGAGGTGCTCTATGCAGTCGACCACCGTTAGTACGTCTTTGACTTCTAATATCGCATATCTAGTATTTAGATAATATTCAATAATGTCTGGTTTTGCTACCCAAGTAGGCATTTTTCTGTACATGTATTTTGTGTTTTCTTATAATCCTAGCATGTATAAATTTATGTAACTCATCTGAGTTCTTAGTACTATCTACTAATTGTTCTGATTTCTGTGCTTGCGATCAGCCAATAGGGAGACCAATACAAGTTGAAACTGGCAACGGCGAACGGCTTCCCTCTATAGACACCAGGCCACCACGCACCCGTGATACAGATGCAATTATAGAGGTAATGCTCTTAGCTGCTTTATAGGTAATATATTGGTGTGGGTGTATACATAACCTTCCTTCCTAATAGATTATGGTACCTATTTTTTGTTGTTGTTTCTATCGCATACTAATTGTATATAGTGAACATATTGTCTTGCTTATTTAAGCGGTTGTTTTTACATGCTAACTGTTTATGGGTAAAACAGATTGTCCTGCAGGATTCTATGGATGATTCAGCAATATATAATGGTGGACTAGAGCAAGCTGAGAAGAATATCCAGGGGGAACAACTTAAAGGTATTAATGACATTGAAGGGGATAGACGTGGTGGGTCAGAATACCCTGATCAATTTTCTCAGAGTATAAATGGCCAGAAGAGGGAAATGACAAATAGAAGAGTGCCTTTTGCACCTGAAGGAGATGGCATTCTGCCTTTTCCTCCAGATTCATCTCTTCACTATCATCCTAATTCTAGATTGCGGAGCCCTCTAAATCGTAGTGGATCTATTGGTACACGTCATGGAGGAAGGTATGTGCTATCTGGATCAGTTTTTCATTCTTTAATCCATCAAGAAGCTTGACCATGGGAAAAATCATATGATTGACTAAGCTTCTTTTTAACACTGCAAAAATTCTCAATCAATTGCTAAATTAGTCAAAAGTTTGTAGTTGGTTATATTACTGTGGGAGATCTGTGATGATTTAATCCAGACATTTTCATTGTACAAGAGGCCTTTTCTTTTCAAATTTTCAGATGCCATTTGTTTTATTCTTCCTCAATAGTCTACTAGTGCAATTAAGAAACATGTCCAAATGCGATCATAGCTGAACAAGAATGTTGAAGTGGATGTGTGGCAATAGGTTAGCTAAGAAATGATTGTTTTCTTGGGAAGTTGGAGGCAGTGTTGATTGAGGATAAGATCAGGTTTCATTTGCGTGTTTAAAGATTGCTGTTTGAGGCTTTGAGGTACTGGTGGTTGTCAGACGATACTACAAGCTACTAAGCAGATTTATAATGAAAATGAGATACTGAAAGATTATCCTGAATCATAATTCCCATCCTCTAAAAAGGCCCATGGCTTCTCTAAATGTATGACTGGGTGGTAGTGTGAAGGTTACAGTCATGCTATTACTGTATTCATCATCATCCAAGCCTTCTCCCATCAGATTGGGGTTGGCTAAGGAGCATAAGAAAGCTTAATAGCCGTCGACCTGATGTCAAACCTATGTTGGTGCCAAATTCCCAGCCAAGGTAGCTATTAGTATGAGAGGGTCATGCCAAAAAAATCTAGGTGTCAAGTTGTCAGGTAGGTAGACCTACATTTTGGATTGCGTTTAAGCTGATGCAACCAAGGAGCACCCTCTAGGTTTCCCTAGACTATAAAGATTCTAGACGTAGAGGTAAGATGATACAATTTGCTATAGGGAAGTGCATTTATCTCTACGACATTACGCCAAGGAGTGAAGGCATGACACCCAATTATGCTGTTACTGTATTAATAACCACAAATATTACTAACACGAACTCGCGGCCAAAATAACAGTTCTTAGTTTTCAGAATTATTTAAGTAACAGTTCAAGCCTATATGTCATATGCTGTAGATGGACTTGGACACAGGACAAGGCTGTGGGTTACAACTTACAACACCAATATATTGATATGGAAAATCTAGGATAGGACACCAAAGAGGCTATTCTTTCTTACAAAATTCATACACATTCCTTTTTTTTCTTTTCTTCTGAATCCTGTTATTCTTATATTTGTTACTAAACTGCAAGCATTCATACCATACATATAGTCATGATGAAGATAATTTAATCTCAACCTCTAGCAATACGAGGACAAAAAAACTTAAATCCCTATCTCTCCATCATTATTTTAATAATGATGATAATAATATTATTATTATTGCCAGATAGCGCAGGGACTTTGAAGAGGATTCTAATGTTTATCTTCAAAAAAGTAGCAAGCGAGATTCTAGGAATGTTGAAAGATAACGGTTGGACATTGAAAGAAAGTTGGTAATGGAATGAGGAAGTTGAAAATGTTATTAAGGAAAAAAAGAATTGTCTATAAAGCTTGACAAACGTGTAAAAGTGAGAAAAATTTTAAGAGAGATAAAGTAGCAAAAAAGAAAGCTACAAAACAATTAGTGAAGCTAAATCTAAGGCCTATGATTATTTATATAGGAGGTTAGAAACTAAAAGAAAGAAAAAGATATTTATAGCCTTGCCAAGAGTAGGGAAAGGAGGAGTTAAGACTTAGGTATAAGTGTATCAAGACCGATGGCCGAAATGTATTACTAAGAGAATGATATTAATGAGAGGTGGATGAGTTATTTTCACAAGCTATTTAATGAGAGCAACCTAGAGAAGTTTTAGTTTAGATTCAGAGTTAGCTCAAGATAAGTCATATTGTTATTTGTCGTAAAATTAGACTTGTGAACTCAAAGATGCATAAAGAAAATGAAGAATGAAAAAGCGGTAGTATGTGATTATATTTCTATTGAGGTTTGGAAATGTTTATGTGAGAAATGATTAAAGTGGCTTTACTGATCTATTTAACAAAATCATAAGGACGAAAAAGATATCGGATGAATAGAGGAGTATTGTAGTACCTATATATAAGAACAAAGGAGATATACAAAGTTGTAATAATTATTGAGGAATCAAGTTTATGGGTCATTCCATAAAATTATGGGGGAGAGTGATTGGACAAAGATTAAGAAAATATACTAGAAATTCAGAGAACCAATTTGGTTTTATGCCCAAAAAATCTACTATATAAGCCATTTTTCTATTAAGAATATTAGCAGAAAGATTTATAGAGAAAAAGAGAGATTTACATTTTTTTTTTATTGTCCTAGAGAAACGTTTACATGTATAGGGAAATAATATGGTGAATTTTGAAGAAGCAAGTTCATAGTAGTTATATTGAGAATATTAAAGATAAATATGCTAGAGTTACGACATCCGTGCAAACTATTGAAGGTATAGTAATCCGTTCCTATTATTTATTGGCTTGCATCAAGGATCAACATTGAGTCATTATCTTTTTGTGGTTATGGATGAAGTTTCTGAAGCATATCCAAGAGAAGGTTCTATGGTGTATGATGTTTGCTGATGATATTGTGGTGATTGATGAGAATAGAGTAGCATTTGATGTTAAAACAAACGTGTAAAGAGATACTTTGGAATCTAAGATATTTATGATTAGTAGAACGAAAACAAACTATATGAAATGTAGTTTTAATCGAAGCAAAAGAGAAATGAAGCGGGGGGGGGGGGGGGGCGTTCTCCATATAGATGGACAAGAATACCTAACAGTGATAACTTTTATATAAGATTATTCATTCATTATGATAGTGAGATTTAAAGAATGTTATGCATATAATTAAAACGTGATGGTTGAAATGGAGTACTTTTTGAGTACTTTGTAATCGTAAGATATCTCTAAAGTTGAAAGAAAAATTCGACAAGACTATAAGATCAACCATGCTTTATGGACCAAATGTTTTATGGATCAAGAGTGTTGAGCAATTAAGAAGCATGTCCATAAAGTTAATATAGCTGAAATAAGAATGCCAAGAAGTTTAGTGATAATATATTAAATGATAGAATAAGAATTAGTATATCCGAAAAAGTTAGAGGTGACGCCAATTGATGACATGATGAGAGAAATCACCTTAGGTGGTTTGGACATATACAACGTAGACTAATGGATGCTCCCTTAAGGAGATGATATAGTAGTTAATGGAGTCAATAGGACTAGAGGTAGGCATATACGAACATAGTTTGAAGTATGAAAGAATGATATGAACTTTGTTAGCATTAGAGAGGACATGACCCTGACATGGCTCTTAATAAGAATGGAATAAGAAGATTCAAACAACCGACCCAAAAATTTGGGATAAGGCTTTGTTGTTGTTGTTGTTGGGGGTGTGATTTTCAATTGTGATTTCATGCGTGCTCATGATATCTAGTCGTGCCACTAATCTTAACAAAATTCAATTTTTTTATGGGCCACGAGGTTGATATGGTAACAAGTTTTGATGATGTTAACAAAGCTTGGGTGTGTTTATGCACTTTTCCCCTTTCCACAAGCATGTTATTTCATCCACTTTATAACATGAGCTTTACCATGTTTTTAGTAACAGTGCCACTCGTCTTTTTGTGATTTTTTTTTGTAAACTTTCATAATTTCACCATGCCATGGTAGTCAAAGGCACGCCTCGAGCGTGCCTAAGACGCGCCTTGAAGTAAGGCGCATCAGCTATGTCTCGCACCTCACTAGGTGAGACACCTTTCTCCAGACGCACTCAAGGCGCGCCTTTCAGTAAGGCGCAACCAAGAAAAGGCGTACCTAGGTGCGCCTTGTGATTCTTTTTGTTTTCTATATATGAAGATGACCCTTACCTCATACAAGTGAGAGAGGGATAGCCCTTTCTATGGTTGCTAAAGTTGGTTACATTTAAACTTGAAAACGTAAAATTTACTAAAAGTGAGGTAGGAAGAATACAAATTCTTGTTAGTTTTGTTGATTGCTACTACTATTGTTGCTCTGCTAGTTCACTTGGGTATGTTTTAACATGCTTTTGTTGGTTTAATATGTTATTTAGTTTTATTTCTTACATTACTATATATATATATATATATTTTTTATTTAGTTTTATTTCTTACATTACTATATATATATATATATATATATATATATATATATATATATATATATATATGTTGCGCTTCGTTTCACTCGGGCGCGCGCCTTAATTGCGCCTTGCGTATCAGGCGATATGGACTATTTGTGCCTCGAGTACGCCTTTGACTATATTGAATTTTACCGGTATGCGTACTCACAAGTTCGGCGTTCAGGAATAATTTGGCAGGAATTAGAATTTTTTTCATCCACTATATACACACACACACACATACATATATGTGTGTGTGTGTATATAATTTTTTTTATTTTTAAATTGGAAGGTCTACATCTAGTGCATGGCTTAATCTTGAGTGTTTTTATTACGAATCTTCTTGGACTGAACCTCCCTCTTCGATCATTGGTTGTTGAGGTGTTGTTTAAGCCTTACCTCCCCTATACGAAGGGAATTGTAGTGGAGTACCTCTATCGGAGGATCAAACCGACCAAACCAATTTTTGTACAGTACTAGAGGACGACTAGGATCATTTCTTATATTAGGAGGTCTGGGGGCAATCTTACCAATCCAATTTATTTTGCTTTCTATTAGGATTGTTTATTGTTTGTATATCCTTATTATATATCCGGGTATAATTCTTTGCACGCCATTCCTCGATTAATACGTCTATTGCATTATTCCTCAATCTACTGCTTTGACGGGTTTTCATCGCACACTCTGTTCGTGCTTTACCGTTAGTACCACGATCATTTAGCCGGGCATATGGCTCCTCTAGGTGCGACTCTCAATCAACCGTTACATGAATATCTCGGTTCATTCCCTCTTAATATTTTAAACGAATATCAGGTCCTTAGGATTCGAACCTCTGACCTGATTTTCCGGGTGCTTATGTCTTCGAGACTTAACCACTTGGACCAATTCTTATATTATGTTGACACAGGCGACGCCTAAACGGCCTAGGAGTGTGGGTTGGAGAGGTCTCGCCTCGACCTGGGAATATTTTTCTTGGTGAGGTTTTGCTCGCCTAGGTACGCCTAAGCGTCCGCCTAGGGTCACCCAGGAAAAAAAGGTCCACCTAGGATCGTCCAATTATGTTTACTATCCTTACTTGATGTTGAATATTGGTTATTTCATATTTGTTGCTTCTTATATTACTTTTATGGTTATTGCTTGTTAGTTATACTACATATTTGTTTTACTACATATTTGTTTAAGCCTTACCTCCCCTATACGAAGGGGATTGTAGTGGAGTACCTCTGTCAGAGGATCAAACCGACCAAACCAATTTTTGTACAGTACTAGAGGACGACTAGGATCATTTCTTATATTAGGAGGTCTGGGGGCAATCTTACCAATCCAATTTATTTTGCTTTCCATTAGGATTGTTTATTGTTTGTGTATCCTTATTATATATCCGGGTATAATTCTTTGCACGCCATTCCTCGATTAATACGTCTATTGCATTATTCCTCAATCCACTCTTTGACGGGTTTTCATCGCACACTCTGTTTGTGCTTTACCGTTAGTACCACGATCATTTAGCCGGGCATATGGCTCCTCTAGGTGCGACTCTCAATCAACCGTTACATGAATATCTCGGTTCATTCCCTCTTAATATTTTAAACAAATATCAGGTCCTTAGGATTCGAACCTCTGACCTGATTTTTCGGGTGCTTATGTCTTCGAGACTTAACCACTTGGACCAATTCTTATATTATGTTGACACAGGCGACGCCTAAACGGCCTAGGAGTGCAGGTTGGAGAGGTCTCGCCTCGACCTGGGAATATTTTTCTTGGTGAGGTTTTGCTCGCCTAGGTACGCCTAAGCGTCCGCCTAGGGTCACCCAGGAAAAAAAGGTCCACCTAGGATCGTCCAATTATGTTTACTATCCTTACTTGATGTTGAATATTGGTTATTTCATATTTGTTGCTTCTCATATTACTTTTATGGTTATTGCTTGTTAGTTATACTATATATTTGTTTTATGCATAATTGTAGATTTTTTTTATTCAAAGCAACATATCTTGGGCGGACGCCTAGGCGAGACTGGTGGCATGTTGCTTTGCCTAGCGCCCACCACATAATAGCTTATATATATATATATATATATATATATATATATATAAAATATATATATATATATATATATATATATATATATATATATAAAAGCTATTATGTGTTGCAACTAGTCATTAATATTGACATGTAACGTAGAATATGTATACCTTAAGTGTTTATATGTAAAAAGTCCAATCAATCAATATCATGCTTTTCATTTCCAAATCACTAGCCCCAATCACTATCTGTCCTAGCTGTCCTTCCTATCAGACCTAATGTAGAATATGTATAGCTTAAGTGTTTATATGTTAAACATCCAACCAATTAATATCACACTTTTCATTTCCAAAACACTAGCCCCAATCACCAGCTGTCCTTCCTATCAAAATTCGTGTTCCAATTAAAACCACCCCTAAAGATTGTGTCCTCCCATTTCTACATAGAAGGAAAAGAGTGCAACTAATAATATACACGACTAATTCATAAAGTTAGCCTTTAGTTGGAAAACACTTCAAATAAATCACAAATTTGACGAAATTTTCGCAAACCAGTGAACTGTTCATGGATTGATTTCGGCTGATTATGTATTGGTGAATTATCCAAATAATTCACAAATTATGTGACTATGCTGCTATAGAGTCGATCTCTTGCAAGACTGCTTGTTTTTCATGATTATAACAGTAGGAATAGTAGTAGCTTGTGGCAGACCACCTCATTGAGGAGAGGTGCAAAAATGATCCTTAGGCAATAATAGTAGATCAGTAGTAGTAGTCTAGTAGATCAACTAATAGAGACGAGCTAAGCACAGTAAGAAACGACATCAACAGACATCCCATGCAGGTGGCTAGCGTAGTAAGGCTGAGGGTTGCTACTACAGTTTTGGTTTTGGGTACTGGGATTTGGTTTTACTGAGCTAGGATTTCAGAGAAGGTGAATATTGGATAATTGGTCAAGGCTAATAGGTGGCAATTGGGCTAGGGCTTATTGACATGTTTCCAGTGAAGGCTAGGGTGTGGAGATTAAGGTTTGGGGTGGTTTTGAAGAGGGTGATTGCTAGGTTTTTGGAGAGAGTCAGGGTTTGGGATAGGGAGAAAATATAGTTTTGGGTTGGGAATGAGGGGGAGAGAAGATATATTTTGGGTTTAGGGTGATAGCGAGCTAGGATATGGGAAACAAAGATGGAGTTAGGGTTTTAGATAGGGTTAGGGTTTTGGTAAGACGGATATGGGTAGGGTTTTGTAATAGTTGTTACAATTTCATTTTTGTTGAAGTTGGTAATAGAGGTTGGGATTCTATTTTCGTTTAAGTTAGAGAACTAGATCCAAAATGTACTATGTATCATGTCGAAAACTACATTGATATACTTTATTGAGATGGTTTCGGTACATATGCATAGGTGAATCTTCCTCATATAACTCTATTATGGGACTAAAGTAGACTACATAGACTAACTAACTTTAACAATAACATTGTATATGTACTCTTGTGACATACCAAGGTCTAATATAGATTTTTCATTATGGTTGACCAATTCACCATGTAATTGGGGGTGGCTATCTGGTCGGTTTGTGTCAGCCCATTAATACACAATCCGAATCCAACCTATTTATATATGACCAGTTTAGCCTTGACCTGAAACCGACCCATTTGACACATTATGCTAATGGACCGGGCTAGACTGTTGAACTCTTAACTTGTTAAACAAGACCAAAGACATTCGCATCAAAACAATAAATTAGAAACCAATCAAAACCAAACTAAGGCATAGGCCAAGATCGAAACACCAATTCTGCTCCTGCTTCTCTGTCCAATTCCTCCACCCAAAACCTTGAGTCAGTGGTGGAGATTTTCCTCCAAGTCAGTGGTGGAGTGGTGGAGATAGAAAATGTAGTGGGTGGGGGCAAACTTAAAAGGTAGTAATGATAAATAAAACTTGTATTAAAAAAGACAAATGATTAGACAATAATAGTCTTAATATAATCTTTTTTAGTACCTAGCCAATCAAAATATTCAAATGCATACATACCAAGATCTAGAATAAAGTATAGGAGAAAGAGAGTTTTGTCAAAGGATTCGACTTTTAACCTTCTAGTGTAGTTTTAGCCTATAGGCAAGTAAGGACAAATTGGGGTAGTGGGGTCAAAAGAGAATTTTAGTGAGGCAATACTGGAAAAATATCTATAACTATTTTATTTTCAAAAAACTTGAGTGGGGGCAATTTCCCCTACTCTGCCGTGGTCATCTCCGCCACTACTCCAAGTGAACCCCTGCCTTCTGCCTTTACAGTACAGCCCCCAAGTGGCTGCATCTTAGAGCTTGCATCGTGTTGTCACACAACAATAGGTGGGGTGGTGCCAAATTTGTGTCACCAAAGGATTTCAGACATGCCAATCGTCGAAGCCGACGAAAATCAGAGAACATTGCGACATATGGCATCTCTCTCCAAACTTCCGTTACCGTTCTCAGTTTGAAGTATTAAATGAAGAGGAAAGATGGATTATGGGTTTGTTTAATGTGTGGCCCCGACCCCATTAAACTGGTCAGTGACTAACCCTGGACCTAGTCCGTTTATTGAACGGGTTACAAGGTTGATCTGTTTATGCCTGAACCAGTTTAGGCTTGACTCAAACCCACCTAAGGTGCCGGGTGGGTTGGCGGGTCGCTTCCAAATTGCCACCTTTACATGTAGCAGGGTAACAAACTCATGAAATCATAAGGTGCAATGAAGTAGTCGTTAAGAATCTAGACTAATGGCTGCTAGTTCAATTCTCATAGTTACCAGGTTACATGAGCAACAAAATTCTGACAGTATTTTTGTACCATGATTTACTTGATGATTTCTTAGCTTTCGAAATCCATCTTCTTTTTCTGTATATCACAATTTATTGGATAATTTTTACTAATCCATGTTCCATACTATTTTGCAAATACATGAAGGGGTGACTGTATGATATAAATTCAATGTTTATTTATTTAAGAGTTTTCACATCACTGGTATTTGTTTACCTGTAGGTCTTGTTGCAAAGTGTCAGAACATTTAAGCACTTGTTCCAAGTTATATTGGATAACTATCTGAGATTATACAACCAAATATAATTACAATGTTCAATAGTTTTAAAAGTATTGATACCGATGCGGTTTGGCATGTCCCGGTTCGATACCGACCGCTACCAATACTGATTGATACTGATTGATACCGATGTTGGGGTCTCTTTCTCAGTCAATTCGGTAGAGAAAATTGAACCAGAAAGATTGAAAAATGGAAAATAGCGTCAACACAATGATTCATTGACAATGTTATAGTGTATCAATATGATTTCTTATTGATAAATTGTAACTAGCATGTGTCGAAGTTGTATATATATAAATTCACAACATTTATCCATATTAATATTATTCTATTTAAAACTAACGACAACATCTAATATATACAATTGTCTAAATGTATCAAATGCATCGCAGGTAAGTCGATCATCATGAAAACCAATTAGCAAAGGTGGCTATTATTTCATTCAATTTCAAAACTATTAAGTATCAATACAAAAAATACTTAAAATTATAGCTAAATGAGTAAAATATTTTTTTCCTAAAATTTTAATTTATTAATAATTAATTGTTTTTCGATACCAAAAAATACAATACTCCGATCCGGAACTGCCAATCCCGATACTCATACAAAAGGTTTTGAACCTAGGTTCAAAGATGGCTCTCAATATAGTTATTATAATTGTTACAGTTTTATTTCATATTTGATGGACTAGATGATTTAGGTGTTGCTTGGTTAGGATCATGCTGATTTACTAGTCAAATCGGGATTTGTTTTTGGATCATGTACTAAAGCAAAAAAGCAGAGGCATGAGGAGGATATGGAGGGAAGATAAGTTAGAACAAAGGAGGAGATCTATTTATCCTTCCCGAACATGAACTTAATTTTTTTTTTTTTTTTTTGCATCCGTAATTAACAGAGTTTACGGAAACTAAAAAACCTTTCAAAACCAATGAAATTCCCGAAACCAAAACTGTAGGGGTGGGTAGGGGATTGGAGATCTAAAATTAAATGTTGGGTTTAAAGTTTCCTACACAAAAAATAGAACGATCTTTTCTTTTTGTTATTTTACATTCTACATTATATTCTATGGGCCGTTGTGCCTATTGTTGATTTGATGAGTTTTGCTGATACTTGCTATGTACTGAACCACATTTGTGTGTCTATACCTTCAGGTTGGGACAAGGCACCTCACGTGGAAGATGCTCGAGTACAAGTGGAGATAACTCAAATGATGCTATTGGTAGTAGAAGCACTGAAGTGAAAAAACATGATGGCCACCAGAAAGAACGACCGGAAGATAGCCCGGAAGGCAACGGTACTCCTGAAGCATCCCCTGATATTGCAGTTGAAACCGCTAGGGACCTGAGCATAGAACACAAAGAAGATGACCATGATGATAGGCTTGCTTCTGGTGGCAATGTCGATGTGGAAGGGGAGGAGACTACAGATTTTCAAATTTCAGGCGAAACTTTGCGTGATGGAAGCACTATTCATTCTTCCAGAAAACACAAGCTATCTTCCCAAGTGGAACAACCTATTATTCAAGTGAATGGTGATGGTGAAGACTTAAGGGCTACATATAGTGGTAACAGCCGGGCAAAATCAGGAAGCAGCAAGGAATATCAGAAGCGGCATGATAATGGCGAAGAAGTTGTACAGGAAGGACGCTCCAGGAGAGCAAGAGATCTGAGAGGTCCTAAAGATGAGGAGCACATGACCCGAGGAAAAGATGATTATGGACGAGATGCTAGGCGTGACATGGATAGAAACAGAATGAGTTCCAAAGGAAGGGAAGGCATTCATAATTCTTACCCTAATAGAGATTGGGAATCTAATTCAGCACACCCTCCTCGAGGTAGGACTGAGGGTTTTGAGAGGCCAAGAGAGCCAGACAGTTTGGTTCGACAGAGGAGAGAAGATGACATTCACAGAAGGGCTAAAGATGAAGACTTAAGGAGGGAGCGTAATGATGAAACAGGATTAAGGAACAGGAGTAAAGTTCGGGTAACTGACAAGAATGAGAAAGATGATAACATCCACACAAGGAAAAGGGTGGATGATGGGGATTGGGGAGGACGTCCAAGAGAAGGAGGAGCAAGACAGAGGGAGAGGGATGATGCCTTGTTGAGTCGTCGAGAAAACTTAGACGAGCATCCAGTCAACAGAAAGAAGGATGATGATCATACAAGGAGAGAAAGAGTTGACAGGGAGGACTCCTTGCGGGGCTACAGGGCTAGGGAAGATTCCAGCAGTCGGAAAAGGGAAAGGGAGGACAGTGCTGATCACAGGAGGAGGGAAGAGACTAGCAGAATGAGAGGCAAGCCTGATGATCATCATATGCCAAAGCATAGGGATGAAAGCTGGCGTCACAGAGAAAGAGAAGATAGGCAACGACTGAAGCTACCTCATGAAGAATCATTGACCCAACGGGAAAGGAACGAAGTGCGGGGAGCTACGAGGGGAGGGCGTTCTGTAGAAGAAGATAAACCATTGGGTGGAAACGGAAGGAATAAGAGTGATTCTAAAGTTACAGTATCTGATAAAGATAATCTGCATAGAGATAAAAGACGACAAGCTGAACAATCCAAGAAAGGAGACCATGCCGGGGAAGAAAATAATCCACTGCATAAAGGCCGCGATGATGCTCATGCACGTGAAAAACATTATAATAACGAGGAAAGAAGCTCAAGGCATGAAAGGTTGAGCATACATAGTGATCGTACAACTACTGCTTCAGGTAACCATCATATGTCCAAGGACAGATTCAGGGAAGGCACTAGGAAAAGCAAGGATGGTGAAGGCAGTGGGCAAACCTCTCAAGGTCTTGTCAAGAGAAAGCACGAAGACCATAACACTAAACCATATGAGAAGGTATGTCAATTACTGCACCTCAATAATTAAGAAAGACGAGGATATCATTTAACACCGGCGTGGTTACATGAAGAATACTTTTAAAATACTAAATGTATTTCTTGAACAAAATGGCTTGTCAAGATGATGACAATATTTGTGAACAATATAATTTTGTTTGTACTGTAAAGTCAGGTGATGAGCTTGTAGTGAAATCATGAGGTTCTTTTACATGAAAGGGTTTCAGTTACGATGGCTGACAAGTAGGTGCTTGTGCTTGCAGTCTTGCAGTAGCATCAGAAAATAAAAAAATAAAAGGGAAAACAGGCAAACCTAAGGTACATTTGTTTCTAAATTATGGTATATCTAATAACCAACATTCCATGTAATCGAGTTTATTGTCGTCTTAGAAATCCATGTGGGGTTTTTGAACACCTTAGTGATTCTTTATCGGACATAACTAAGAAGTACTCAACGACGTGGAATGCATAGTGAGGTAGATGTTCCTGTATACCACTAATTTTCATTAAAACTAAATGCAGTTTTGGAAAGTTCCTTCTGATCGAACCTTCAATTTAGCAGTTTTCTAGTTTCCTGTCCTGGAAAGAGGTTTCTATAAATGTCAGTTTCTGTGTATAGTCGTTAACAGTCATCCATCCCCTGTATTATGCTTTTGTTTGATTCCTCCTGAAATCAAGTTTGAGGACCTCAGTGCCAGTCTTTTGTATATGTTAAAAGGTTTAAAGTAAATATTGTATTTCATTTCTTCTAATACTAGTGTATTCCAGCATCCAGATTCCAGTTTTTTGTAGGCTAAACTTTTGTTCTTTGCGATAAACAAGTTCAGTTTAGAAACATTGAACTCTGTGTTGCATGATGGATTTTCAGTGAATTGTTAGACATTTATGTATAGGATCACATTGAATGGTTTACCTGTTCTCAGGTCAAGTCAAAAGGCACAAGTGAGCAAGAAAGCAATGACCCCTCAGTCTCCAAGAAGGGTCATCAATTGGCTCACTCGGAGAGACGTCGTGAAGATATTGCTTCGGATGATGAGAATCAAGAGGAGTCAAGAAAGGGCCGTTCCAAGTTGGAGCGGTGGACCAGTCACAAGGAGAGAGATTTCAGTGCCACAGCCATGCTGCCATCTTTATCCTCTACAGTCGAAGAGGTCGAAGGCACTGATAATGACGTAGTAGCAACTGATGAATTACCGAAAATTGAAGGCAATAGTGGTAATGATCCAGATCCCAAGAGTGCTGATGAGGGAGAAATTACTGAGAAGTTGGGGGACGACCAAGATCGTCACCTGGACACAGTGGCTAAGCTCAAGAAGCGCAGCGAACGTTTCAAACTTCCTATGCCTGGTGAGAAGGATATGACTGTGAGAAAGAAACCGGAGAGTGAAGTGCAACTAATCCAGACTGAAAGTATTACTGATACTGAAGTCAAGCCTGAGCGTCCAGCTCGTAAGCGGAGGTGGACAGGTAGTTGATTGGACAAAATCAGTTCAATCAACTTTAGGAAGGAGTCGGGGTGTTATGCGAGTAAGTCACCATCACGAATGTTGATCTCTGAAGCATTTTGGTGTAGGTTTTTCGTATCCAAACCACAATATTTCCAGGTGTCCTGATGCTATATTAATATTGTTTAGTACTTATCTGTGTATACTACTAGATAGTGAGTTTGGCCCTGTTGTTTGATGCTGGGCAGAACCTTGTATTTCTCTTATTTTGTTTTTCCTTGTTTTCTTTGGGGGGACAAGCACTTTGTAACGGATGGAAACTTGGTAGTATTATAGAACTTAAAGACAGGTATGCATGATAAAATGGTGCTATTCAGCTCGATTGGTGGAGCAGACGGCACTGTAAACTCCGAAGTCCGACCTGTCGTCTTCTCCTGCATGGATGACTTCAATGGGACGAAGATGGTCGAGGGGCTGCTGCTAATGCTGTTGTTGTTGCTGTTGTTGCAGTATATATATATATATACTCATCTGCATCAATTCATTTTGTTGCTTGAAGTGTAAATCTGAATGTTAGATGCTTCTGAACTGGTCTCGTCCTGAAATTTAGCTCAAGAGCAGTGTGGAGTTGAAGCAGTTACAGGTCAAAAGTATAGAGAAAGAAAGCCCCTCTACACATGAAGCGGCGGGAGGAGACAGTAGACCGTCATTGCTGGCCGAGACTTTATATGCTTAGCTTAGTGTCTGTACAAATGTAGAGTTGATTCTGGGTTTCATTACAGGTGGATGAGGTTGTACTCATGTTAGAATCACAGGGAAGGGTTCTGTATTCCGAAAGTATTTGATTATGAGAATTAGACGAAAGAAAGAAATAATTAAACGGGAAGGTTTTGGAACTTGTTTGTTTCCCTAGAAAGGTTTGAAGAGCTGGGTCAACCGGAATCCTTACTTTTCTCTGTTCTTGAGCTGGTGACCATCTTTGCGACTACAGAGTCTTGAAGATACTTCAGCTTTATGGATGTACACTGTTGGTGGTAGATGAAATTATTTTGGGCTAATTAGCATTTAGACCCTGAATTTTATACCAATTTAGAGTTTAAGTGTTTTAACATGTACAAATAGAAAGTTTGGACCATGAATTTTTATTTTGATTTCTTTTTTTTAATTATACCATGAACATGAGTACAAGAGCAATACATGTGGGAAAGGAGAGTATAATGAAAAAAGAAAAAAAAAAACCAAAAATAAAAAATCCATGGTCCAAAATTTTAATTGGACATGTTACGATTTAACCTCTAAATTGATATAAAATTTAGGATCTAAACGCTAATTAGCCTAATTATTTTTAGTCATTAATACCTTCCTGACCATTAGGAGGACAAAAAAGGAGTAGACGTAATTTGAACTCCAGTAAATGACGGTTGTTAATGATTGGGTTTATCAATATTTTTTTTTTAACTTCCGGTGTTCTTTTTGCTGAGGAACCTGGCTAAATGATAAACAAAATAAAAACTTGGTTGAAGAAAACCATGATTTAAGGAACTTGTATGTTCCTTAAATCTGAGAAATTATTCAGTGAGACGGTTCCATGTAACAGTGGTGAATGATACTATTTTTGATAATCCTATATTAATAATATTTGATAATTATTTGATTTTTTTTAATATTACTATGTGTTAACTGAAAAATTGATGTAAAATTATTCCGAAAAATCGAACCGAATTTATGAACCGATACCGAATTGTCCAACTGACTTAAATATGGTATAATGGTAGTGGTAGCGGTTTGATTGTCATACCATACCGAAAATACCGAACCAATTATATATATATATATATATATATATATATATATATATATATATATATATATATATATATATATATATATATATATATATATATATTTGAAGCAATGGATAATTGTGGCGAACTCGTGGCGAACTCGTCTCCACTGAAGCTCGAACTCCGATCACTTGGGCCGCATGCATCTCTCTTAAACAAGGCTAGAGGTATATATATATATATATATATATATATATATATATATATATATATATATATATATATATAAAGTAGTACATAAATTTGTATACTTTTTTTTTCCTTTGAATGTCGCTTGTGATTAATTTTATGTTACTCATTTTCATTTTTATTTTTGTTTTAGTTGAGAATTACTTTCTTGATCTAAGAATAGATTTTGGTGGACTAAGAAAGCTAAGAATTGAATTGAATTTTATTCTTTGAGCTTATGTTTTTGTGTTTTCTTAGAACTTAGAAATTAATTTTGGTGTATTTGAACTTATCCTAAGAATTGAACTTAGTGATTATGTTGGATCTTTTAAGTTCATTTTTAGATGTTTGCGATTTATTATGTATTATTCTAATAACAGAAATTTTCGTATGGGGTAAAGAATTTTACACAAATTATAAAAAAAGTAAGAAGTTTAGGAAATTTGCGTTTGGAGTAGTGACACTACATTGGAGATGGCGTGTTGATGTATGTAAACGGAGAACCGAAGGACACGCCAGCAGAAGTGGCGCGCGCCTAGGGACGCGCCATCCACCGTGGGGCGTGGCGCAGGACGCGCCATCCAAGGTGGTGCGCGGTGGGTGGGGCGCCACTCCCCGTGGAGCGCGCTTGGTTTCTATTTTTTATTTTCTAACGCATCCTAACGGCTATATTCTAACGTCTATTTCATTTTCAATGCCTACATCCTAACGGCTATATTCTAACGTCTATTTCCTTTTCCTATTTATTGCTAAGTTTAACTCTCTCTCTCCCCCCACACAAACACATTACTTTATCTCTCTCTCAAATAAGCAACTCTCTGAAGGTTGGAAGCTTCATCTCCTCACGGAAGCTAGTCTCTCTCTCTTACAAGCTCTCGCTCCTTGCAACGCAACTCTGTATTAGCTAAACATTTTCAAACTAATTTTTCTTTCTCACGGATCATAATATTAAAATAGTATGTTCACATGGAGGTAGAATAAATGGGTTATCTTACGAAGGAGGTGACACCCAATTTTTTACAACTTATCGCCATATTACTTTAGAAAATTTACGCAATTTAATTTTTACGCATTTTTCTATTAGTTACCAATTTATTTTAAAGTCTGTTTTTGGTTCCACATGTTTATTGATAGATGGTGAAGAAGCATGGAATTTTATTCTTGAGATTAATTTGCAATCACCGTATATTAGTTTATATGTTACTCAAGTATCACCATTTGCTAATAGAAGTAATGATGAATTTGTTTCTAATTACCAACATGTTAACACTGGTGCTAGTTCTTCTTCTCAAACATGCTAGATGAACATGATGATGATGATGATGATGATGACAATGAAAATAGTGACGATTTAATTGAAAATACCGGTTATGAGATATATGATGATGATATTGATATTCATGGTACTAACACTCCTGAATTATTTGTAGGACAAACATTTGACAGTCGTTCAAAATTTAGAAGTTTTGTAAGTAGTTTAGCAATTCATCAAAATTTTAATTATTCAGCTAGTGCCATGAATAATTCGCATGGAATTATATATACTTGTGATCAACAGAATTATAATTTGAGTATATGCCAAATACATCGAAAGAGGACAAATAGTTAAAGTTAGTACACTAGAAAGTCGTCATTCTTGTTTAAGTGGCATTACGACAGGACGTCATCGACTAGCTACCGCTGCATGGGTTAAGAGTAGAATAGTTGATGTAATTAGAGATAATCAGTCATATAGTGCATCACAAATCGTGAAGGATATATTTAGGGAACATCGTATACATATTACATACTCTAAAGCATGGAGAGCCCGGGAGTTGGCATTACGTAAAATAAATGGTAGTTATGTTGAGGCATATGCTGGCCTTGAGGAATATGGTTTTAGAATTATGGAGTCGAATCCAGGTAGTCGGTGTTTTCTTAAGACTTCCAAAAGCAACAAATTTGAGAGAATGTTTATTTGCTTCAAGACGTGCATTGATGGATTTTTAAGAGGCTGTTTACCTGTTATTAGCACTGATGCCACTTTTCTTTCATCCAAATATCAAGGTATCTTATTTATTGTTTGTGCTCATGATCCTAATTATCAACTGTATCCTATTGCTTATGCTATTGCTGAAGGTGAAAATACCGATTCTTGGTCTTGGTTTTTAAATGCTGTTAGAATATCATTTGAAAGTTATTTTAATGATTGGAGTAGAATTTTATTTATATCTGATAAGCAAAAAGGATTAATACACGCTATACGAGATATTTTTCCAGAATTGCCTCATTATTTTTGTATTCAACATTTTAAGCAGAATATGAAGTCTATTGTGAAGGAAAAAAGTTTCATCGACTGTTAGACTCGCTTGCTAGTTCGTATAATCAAACAGATACACAGTACTTGTTTGAAATAATTAAAGCTGAGAACATGACGATGTACAATTGGCTTATTGGTACAAATGATAAAAATCGTCATTTTGTACATTGGATTACAGCATATGCTTCTTGTCCTAAATTAGATATTAACACTTCTAATTTTGCTGAATGTTTTAACAATTGGATTAAGAGCTTACGTGATAAACCAATAACTACACTTCTTGATGGTATTAGAGCCAAGATTATTACACTTCATAACAAAAACAGAAATCACGCTAGGAATTTAGACACGAGTTATTGTCCAAAGATGTTGAAGACTATGACATCTATTACCAACGATAAACATCAACTTCAAATATTACGAATTGATGGTCATTTGTTTGAAATATTAGACCGTGCATCGAGTAGAACATATGTTGTACGGTTAGATAAAAGATCTTGTTCATGTTTAAGGTGGTATCATACTTACATACTATATATACATGCATATTTTTCTTGTCAATATTGCAGTTATGATATTGAAAGTTATTATCCGATAATATTTTCTACTGAGAGATTGAGAAGTGTGTACGAGCCACAGATGGAACCAATTCCAGTTTCTTACAACATTCAAGCTGCTTTTGTTAGGGGAGAAATTGGAGTTCCAGATGTCAGGCGCAAAGCCGAAAGGCCGAAGAAAAACCACATCAAACCACGTGAATCATCGACAAGAGAACTTCGCTACGGCAATTGTGGTTTGATGGGACACAACAGAAGAAAATGTACAAGTCAACCAAGAGAATGACGACAAGAGAACTTCTATTTTTTATTGTAGTACCAACATTCATGTCAACTTTTAAACATTACATAATAAATTTTCATTTCATTACAAACAATATTTCATCTGCGGGCAATTCGTTTGTAATGCCTTCGTTCTACCGGTCTAAGGCCTAGTCGGGCTCTTCTTTGATCTGTGGTCTCCTCCGCTCTTCTTTTATCCTCTTTCTCGACCTCCTGAGTAGGCACCGGGGCTGACGGGGACGTAATCAACTGTGAGTAATACGACATGTCATCAAACGAATACGCTGTGGTAGTGTTGATTTGCTGAGTCGCTATGCGTTGATTATAGGGCTAAAAGGCTGAGAAAGTGTCCATGCCCGCATACTGCTGATTGAGGCCTTCTCCAGCGTAGTGTGGGCTAGTGTACTCTGGAGCGTACTGCTGGGTAGCGTACTCTGGAGCGTACTGCTGGGTAGTGTACTCTGGAGCGTACTGCTGGCTAGTGTACTCTGGAGCGTACTGCTGGCTAGTATACTCTCCATGGTACTGCTGGATGGTGCCCTCTCCATGGTGCTGCTAGCTGGTGCCCTCTCCAGCAGTGCCTGTCACGCCCCGATTCTGTAGAATCGATAGTCGTCCCCCGGACGTGATGCCGTACGAACCTAAGTTGCGATCGCACAAGACATAGTCATAAGGTCATCTGAAACACAACATCAAGTTAGAGTACGCAGAGAAATTGATTGACACATTTGAAATAGAAGTAGACTTTTCATTGATATTAACATTTTATTTACATTGACTCCATTACAATCATCGCCGTATAGGCAACAACATGACTCGACTTACAAAACGAACGCTGATGAGATAGTCGTTCCATATATTACATCCCTTTTTACGAGCAAAATAGTTACACTTTCCACCTGCGATCGAGGGAAGCCGAGTCGCCATCTATTCTTCTTTGTACTGAGTGCGGAGTCTTCAAAAGGATTTCAGAAACACAAGCCTTCACACGCGAACGAGGCTTCAAAAGTGTCCACGCCGTCTTGAGATTTAAGCGGCACGTCCTTCGTGGTTCGGGGTACCTGCGTGGAGAGCGAGGATCAGTACATTACACTTTGTACTGGTGCGTGGCTATTTAAGTTCCAAGCTCTCATTTGGTTGAAAAGTTTATACGACTTAATGTATGAATGTTTCTAATCATCCTAATGAATTTCAACAAGCATATGACAAGCAATAAAATTTACATTAAAACTTACCCGCGACGGACCGTGCCGTGCCTTATAAAACTTACCATATTCTTTTCTGTCAATTGTTATCATTTTCATACCAAGTGCAATATCACGTGTGATTGGTCACTGGCATCACAAGCCATCCTGGACGTATAACTTTGTTAATCGGGGTCCTTTCAACGCAAGTAGCTAGCTCCGTTGCAAGTCCCCGCTTAACCTGTACTGAAATCTTATGCACGACTATACCCTGTTTCCTCCTAGACCGAAACGGTCCCGTGGCCCCGGGTTGCCGCTCGAGGAAACTATCGTCTTGTCGACAAGTTGTCCATAACCGTGCAAAGACATATTTCTCTTTTAGTTATTAAGACATAGCCTACATTCTCTTTGAAAATTCAATCATTTTCTCGTGTTCGTGCCCTTGCATTTATCCTTTTATTCGTAACAACATTATCGATTTACCTAGAAAGGGGGTCGAGAAGAGAAGGGTCAGCCACTCACCTTGAGTTTACTTCAGGTGAGAGAACTTGTTGGTCGTGCTAGACGTCGCCTACGCGATTACCTGAAATCGCACAAGCAAACGATTAGAACACTGCATTATTCAAGAAGTTCGATAGGAAATGCGAGTTTGAAATGCAAGCCATGAAAACCATCGAAAATATTCACGAAAATGCATACAGAAAACAAAGCCAAAACCAACGCAAGCGGCGTAAAAAGTAGAGCAACGGGAGGTCTCTCCCGACTCAGCCGCAGAGTCAATCCTTGAGACGCAACCCGCTGAATATGGGACTTGGTTCCGAAGAAGCCATTCCATAACGGGGAATGCATCTTAATTCAACCGTTCCCGTTCGATCGATTCGATCGATCCCGACCTATCGGTCCCGACCGAATCGATAGCGACAGTGTTCCTTTCTCGCGCACCCCGTGGACAGAGTACGGGGCACGATGTAGGGACGTGGCACTACACCATAACCAACTAAGAAAAAGTTTCGTCCTTGAAACTTAAGAATAGAACCCACCTCTACGAGAACAATGAAGGGAACTTCTCCTTCATTTCTGACTCAAGCTCCCACGTCGACTCCTCGACCGAATGGTTTCTCCAGAGGATACGGACGAGAGGAATAGCACGGTTGCGGAGAAGTTTATCCTTGCGCTCCAAGATTTGCACCGGCTCTTCGACATATGACAAGTCCGCCTTTAGGTCCAGCTTACCCAAATCCACCACATGGCTCGAATCGTGCACGTACTTACACAATTGTGAGACGTGAAAGATGTCATGTACCTCCGACAATACAGGCGGCAAGGCGATTTGGTAAGCTACCGGGGCAACTCGCTTCAATATTTTGAACGGACCAACAAATCTTAGGCTCAATTTCCCCTTCGCACCGAACCTGGAAACTCCACGCATGGGCATGACTTTCAAGAATACATGGTCGCCTTCCGAGAACTCGAGGGGGCATCGGTGCGTGTCGACATAGCTCTTCTGCAGCTTTGTGCTATCTGCAATCTCTCTCGTATCAACAATTGACCTCTGTACAATCTGCTCCACCAGCTCCGGACCAAGTATCTGCCGCTTCCCGACTTTATTCCAGTAAATGGGCGATCTGTACTTCTGGCCGTACAAAGCTTCATACGGCACCATTATGATGCTGGACTGATAGCTGTTGTTGTATGCGAACTCGGCCAGCGGTAGATGAACGTCCCAACTTGACTTCAAGTCGATCGCACAGAGTCGTAATATGTCTTCGAGAATTTGGTTCACCCGCTCTGTTTGGCCGTCATTCTGAGGATGATAAGCTGAGCTAAACTTCAACTTTGTCCCCAACGCTGAATGAAGACTACTCCAGAAGCGCGCTACGAACCGTCCATCCCGATCCGAGACGATAGATACTGGGACCCTGTGCAGCCGAACTATTTCATCAAGGTATATCTGAGCAAGGCGGTCAATGCTCCAAGTAACTTTGATGGCGATAAAGTGTGCTGACTTGGTTAGTCGATCGACGATAACCCAAATGGCGTCGTTTCCCCACGGCGTCCTCGGCAAGCCAATAACGAAGTCCATAGTGACATTATCCCATTTCCACTCTAGAATGGCAAGGTTCTGCATCTCTTCGCCCGGTCGCTGGTGCTCGGCTTTGACTTGCTGACAGGCCATACACTTTGACACAGAGCGCTACGTCCCTCTTCATGTCGTGCTACCAAAAGACAACGCGGAGGTCCTTATACATCTTGGTGCTACCAGGATGCAAAGAATATTTTACAAAATGTGCCTCCGACATTATCTCCTTTCTAAGTTCTGCGTCATCCGGTAAGCATAGCCGTCCCTTCACGCGCAACACTCCCGACTCGTCCTCCGCAAAGTCGGACGCTTTTCCTGTCGATATCAGCTTCCGCATCTTCTCCAGGCATGGGTGCCCCTTCTGAGCAGACTTAATCCTCTTCAGTAGGCTCGGTTCCACCCGCAGTTGTGCCAGTTTCACGTCTCTGAAACGAACTCGGAGTTCAATGCCCATTCCTTCCAAGTCATGCAGCAGTCGATCGTTGATGCATAACGAAGCTAAGTACTTCCGGCTCAGCGCATCCGCTATAATATTTCCTTTGTCCGGCGTGTAGTTGATTGATAAGTCGTAGTCTTTGATCAGTTCGAGCCATAGCCTCTATCGCAAATTCAGTTTTTCTGGGTGAAGAGATACTTGAGGCTTTTGTGGTCCGTATAAATTATACATGCCACGCCATAGAGCTAGTGACGCCACAGCTTCAACGCAAACACAATCGCCGCTAGTTCTAGGTCGTGCGTGGGGTAGTTCTTCTCGTGCGGCTTCAACTGCCGGAAAGCAAAAGATATTGCCTTATCCCGCTGTATAAGCACACACCCCAAGCCCTGGCCAGAAGCATCGTTGAAGATTTGAAATCCCTCTGTCCCGTCAGGAAGAGCAAGTATCGAGGTCGAAACGAGCCGTTATTTGAGCTCCTAGAAGGAAGCTTCACAGTCGTCTGACCACTTGAATGCGACTCCTTTCTGGGTGAGGCGAGTCAACGACGATGCAATCTTCGTGAAGTCCTTCACGAAGCGTCGATAATATCCCGCCAAGCCTAGGAAGCTTCGAATTTCGCTAACTGATGCAGACCGTTTCCAATCAGCAGCTGCCTCGACTTTCTTCGGATCGACTGCGATGCCCGCAGGGGAGATGATGTGCCCAAGGAATGAGACGCTATTCAGCCAGAATTCGCACTTGCTCATCTTCGCATATAACTGATTCTCTCGAAGGGTTTGGAGTACCGTCTGCAGATGCTCTGCATGTTGCGCTCGATCCTTCGAGTAGACGAGGATGTCGTCGATGAAGACTACTACGAATTTGTCAACGAACGGACGGAACACCCGATTCATTAGATCCATGAAGACGGCATGGGCGTTTGTCAGACCGAACGGCATTACCAAGAACTCGTAGTGGCCATAGCGAGTACGGAAGGCAGACTTCGGCACGTCATCTGGCTTGACTTTGAGTTGGTGATAACCTGATCGCAGATCAATCTTCGAAAATACCGTTGCACCTTGGAGCTGGTCGAACAAGTCGTCGATGCGGGGCAAGGGGTATTTGTTCCGGATGGTAGCTTTATTCAATTCTCGATAATCGATGCAGAGCCGCATCGATCCATACTTCTTCTTCACAAATAGCACGGGCGTACCCCAGGGCGAGACACTCGGACGGATGAACCCTTTATCAAGTAATTTCTGTAGTTGTGCCTTCAATTCTTTTAATTCTGCAGGGGTCATTCTGTACGGAGCTTTCGAGATCGTTCGGGTGTCAGAAAATATATCGATAGTGAAATCTATTTCTCGATCGGGCGGCATGTCGGGTAGCTCGTCCGAAAATATGTCTGGAAATTCTGCCACAACGTCGGTCTGATCCGCGTTTGCACCATCCTGTCTTATGTCACGGACGGACGCCAAGTAGCCTTCGCATCCGGAATGAAGTAGCTTTCGAGCAGAAATCGCCGAGATCACCATGCAGGTCGGCGATGCTTCTCCACACGAATAACAGAATTCGGGCACTCCAGGTATGCGGAAGGGGACCCTTTTTCCTGCACAGTCGATTGTGGCGTTGCAAGGACCGAGCCAATCCATGTCCAATATGATGTTAAAGTCCTTCATATCTAGAACTATCGCATCAAGACCGATCTTTTGACCCCCAATACATATGGTTCCTCCCCTGCATGCTAAGTTTGTGAGTAGTGGCACGCCCGAAGGCATACTTACGCTAAGATCAAGGTCTAACGACACTACAGGAAATTTATGCTCGGCGGCGAAGTCAGCCGATATGAAAGTATACGAAGCGTCTAAATCAAATAACATACACCAGGTATATTATTGAAACTCAATATACCTGTCACGACAGTATCGGAAGCGAACGCCTCGTCTCGAGTCAGAGAAAAGACACGCCCCTGAGCATTAGGGCGTCGGTCTTGGTTGTTGGATTGAGTGGGCTGAGGAGGTCGGGGTGCCTGTCCTCGATTCTCTTGGCAGTGTTGTTGTGGTGGTGCATTGGGATGATTTGGTCTATGGGCCATGCAATCTCGCTTATAGTGACCCTTCTGTCCGCAAACGAAGCATCCCCCTTCGAGGACAAAGCACTTGCTCGTCTCATGCCCAAGGGAAAGGTACTTGGCACATCGCGATGATAGGTTATGTCCCTGGTAACCGCCATGCTTCGGACGCTTTGATGCATGATTGTTGCCTCCCGTATAGCTAGGACGTTTATGATTGAAGTGACGCACAACGTCGGCAGCAACGAAAGGGTATTCACTCTCAAGATGGAGAGCGTGATTCAGATCCTCTCCCGTGGTCTTGTACTCCGGGACCCCGATATGCGCACCGATAGAGCGTCGCAGACCCACTTCGAACTGTCGCACACGGCACTCCTCTGTAGGCAGAAACGTACTAGCAAATTTGGACAACTTGTTGAATTCTGTGGCGTACTGTTCTACTGTCCGGTTCCCCTGCCTCAACTGCATAAATTCATTCTCCTTCGCTTGACAAATAGCTGACGGAAGGTACTCGACTTCAAAAGCTTTACGGAACGTGGCCCAAGAGATCGGCGCTGAGTTGTTGTCGCGTCGGATCGCTCGCTTATGCACGGCCCACCAGTCGTGCGCGTTCAACCGTAGCTGAAGTTGTGCGCAGACGACTTGCTTTAATTCTTCAATGCCGAGGAGCTCGAAGTGATCTTCCAGCTCTTCCAACCAGTCGATTGCCATGGAAGGGCCTTCGGTACCGCTAAAGGAAGTGCAGCACGCCTTCTTGAATTCTGATACTTCAAAGTTTATACTTTTTCGGTGCCGCTGGTTGACGCTCGGGCTCCTCCGTGTCGACTTTAATGTGTTGGATCGTCGGTACGGTGGCAGTAGGTGCGGTGACGGTAGGCACAGTCGCAAAATTTCTGTTGGTCTCCATTGTCTGGACGATCTGCTGCAGGGTATCCAGATGCTTTTGTTGAAGTTTAGCATGTGCGTCAAAATGAGCTTCGAACTGGGCCTGTCGTTCCTCTGTCTGTTGATTTCGGTTCTCGGACTGGTTCCGCTGTGCCTCCATCATGCACAGCATCCTTTCGATGGTATCATTAGAAGGTCTGGCCCGCGAACGATACGAACTACTAGAGCCGCTAGAAGCGCTCTACTCTTGTCCGGCCGTGGGTTCCGGCACTTCTGCGATACGAAGGCAAACACATCAGTCACAAATTATTATGGACTCATTGTATGGAACAACTTATCTCATCGATGCGAGGTCAAAGGATGTAAAGCCGTGCTCTGATACCATTATGTCATGCCCCGATTCCGTAGAATCGATAGTCGTCCCCCGGACGTGATGCCGTGCGAACCTAAGTTAAGATCGCACAAGACGTAGTCATAAGGTCATCCGAAACACAACATCAAGTTAGAGTACGCAGAGAAATTGATTGACACATTTAAAATAGAAGTAGACTTTTTATTGATATTAATATTTCATTTACATTGACTCCATTACAATCATCGTCGTGCGGGCTACAACATGACTCAACTTACAAAACAAACGCTGATGAGATAGTCGTTCCATATATTATATCCCTTTTTACAAGCAAAATAGTTACACTTTCTACCTGCGATCGAGGGAAGCCGAGTCGCCATCTATTCTTCTTTGTACTGAGTGAGGAGTCTTCAAAAGGATTTCAGAAACACAAGCCTTTACACGCGGACGAGGCTTCAAAAGTGTCCATACCGCCTTGAGATTTAAGCGGCACGCCCTTCGTGGTTTGGGGTACCTGCTTAGAGAGCGAGGATCAGTACACTACACTTTGTACTGGTGCGTGGCTATTTAAGTTCCAAGCTCTTATTTGGTTGAAAAGTTTATATGACTTAATGTATGAATGTTTCTAACCATCCTAATGAATTTCAACAAGCATATGACAAGCAATAAAATTTACGTTAAAACTTACCCGCGGCGGACCGCACCGCGCCTTATGAAACTTACCATATTCTTCCCTGTCAATTGTTATCATTTTCATAACAAGTGCAATATCACGTGTGATTGGTCACTGGCATCACAAGCCATCCTGGACGTATAGCTTTGTTAATCGGGGTCCTTTCAACGCAAGTAGCTAGCTCCGTTGCAAGTCTCCGCTTAACCTGTGCTGAAACCATATGCACGACTATACACTGTTTCCTCCTAGGCCAAAACGGTCCCGTGGCCCAGGGTTGTCGCTCGAGGAAACTATCGCCTTGTCGACAAGTTGTCCATAACCGTGCAAAGACATATTTCTCTTTTAGTTATTAAGACATAGCCTACATTCTCTTTAAAAATTTAATTATTTTCCCGTGTTCGTGCCCTTGCATTTATCCTTTCATTCGTAACAACATTATCGATTTACCTAGGAAGGGGGTCGAGAAGAGAAGGGTCAGCCACTCATTTTGAGTTTACTTCAGGCGAGAGAACTTGTTGGTCGCGCTAGACGTCGCCTACGCGATTACCTAAAATCGCACAAGCAACCGATTAGAACACTGCATTATTCAAGAATTTCGATAGGAAATACGATTTCGAAATGTAAGCCATGAAGACCATCGAAAATATTCACGAAAATGCATTCAGAAAACAAAGCCAAAACCAACGCAAGCGGCGTGAAAAACAGAGCAACAGGAGGTCTCTTCCGACTCAGCCGCAGAGTCAATCCTTGAGGCGCAACCCACTGAATATGGGACTTGGTTCCGAATAAGCCATTCCATAACGGGGAATGCATCTTAATTCAACCGTTCCCGTTCGATCGATTCGATCGATCCCGACCTATCGGTCCCGACCAAATCGATAGCGACAGTGTTCCTTTCTCGCGCACCCCATGGACAGAGTACGGGGCACGATATAGGGATGGGGCACTACAGTGCCCTCTCCAGCAGCGCCCTCCTCGTCCTCTGGATCGTCTACCCTATGACGTCGTGAATGTCTCAGGGAACAGTGGCACCCGGATAATCGACTGGGATACATGTATGCAATGGAGGCATATCAGGATCCCGTCTAAGACTCAGTGAATCTACGCGAGTTTAAATATCTCGCATCCACTCCCGACCATGCGGCCACAAATAGCTCTCTGGTTCTTGGATATTTTGTTGGCCCATAATGGCTTGAAATTTGAAATGTGCAAATTATAATTGTGATCATATATCTCTTAATTTTAAATAGTAGTAAAGTCCTACCGCTTCAGATATGCAATCAACAAAAGCTTGCATAGAAGATTCATCTATGGCTTTAGACTTGAACCGTGGCTCCTCAAATTTGTATGCTCTGTTGGTCATACGAGGCTGTGAGACTCGTCTCACCGTATCGGTATTTATATATTGATACATACTTTTGTACTGTATTTCCTATTTTATTGGTTTTCAGAATATTTTAAAAAAATTCAACTTATAGATTTTCTCCTTGACCGGCATATTGCCAGTATACTATTGTATGCCGACGACATGCCTGTCACTCCCATTTTTTGTTATACATATTTTTAATGTACGTATACGGAAACTTATCTTTCTTAGCCTTGCCTTGGTTTAATCTTATCCTTGGTTTATTTTGGTTTGGTTCAACTTGGCATGAGTTGGTTTGGGTTGGGTTGGTTGAGATGAGAAGGATTTTGTATAAAAACCAACTTCTCTCTCTCTCCTTCATTCATTTCATTCACTCATTCTTCTCCATTTGCTCCTCCTCCGAAATCTAGGCAAGTACATCTTGCCAAATCTTGAACAATGTTATTTTTGTTTGTTCTATTCTCTTTCTTTTATAATTCTAAGCCTTTTTAGAACTTGGAGTTTTTGGTTTGGATGGTTACATTTTTGTAGATCTAAGTTTTAAATTTTTTTATTTTTCTTGGTTTTGATCTCTTAAAGTTTGATATTTTCGAAATTTAATGGTTCCATGTTGTAGGAAATTCAATTATACCCAATTTTGGCTTTGAACTGCTTGATTTCGACTTCGTATGAGAAAGTTATGCCATTTTCTTGTTCATGGGTTTTCCATACCTTTTGGTGCTGTTGGGACGATGAACAGTACCGCACGCAGTGTTTTCTCTGCCGCGCGACGTGCTTGCGCGCAACGTACGGTATGGGCACTTTTTCCCTCGCGCACATTGTAACTTGCGCGGCCGTACGGCCGTGCGATTTTCTGCCGTGCGCCCGCGCACCGTGCTTGCGCGCAACGTGCGTCGTGGGCACTTTTGCTCTCGCGCACACTGTAAGTTGTGCGGCCGCGCGGCCGCGCGGCCGCGCGCCGTGCTTGCGCGCAACGTGCGCCGTGCTTGCGCGCAACGTGCGCCGTGGGCACTTTTGCCCTCGCGCACCTTGTAACACCCAGTTTTCCAAATGAGGGCAATTTTGAAATTTTATAATTATAATCATTTAATAATGATATTTAAATCATATTGTAATTTTTGATGATTTTTAATTAATTTAAAACTATTTAAAATAGTGATTAGTGATTTTGATGATTAACTAGTTAAACCCTAGTTTTGCTAAGCCTAGAGACTAACCATGACTAAGGAGCCTAGTCATGTGATTAGAAATTCAAATTACCTATTTTTAGCCTAAGGGTATTTTGGTCATTTTGACAATTTTGTGAATTTGTAATTTATATTAATTAAATATTGTGCTAGTCCTTTAGTGGAGCCTTAACCTATAACTTAGCCTAATCTAGATTAGCCTTGAATGGTTAGGTTAACTAGTCATGAGATGATTCCTAATATCTAGATATTATAGGAAGATATTTACTCTAAGATATTTATGAGAAATTAGCCTATGACATTGATCCAATAGGAATGCCTAGAATTTGTTGGACCATCCTTAGCCACTCACCATGAACCAACCCTAACCCTAATCAGCCCATGGCTGGACACTTAGCCTCCCCCATCCTATTTAATACCTTCCCAAAGTTAGGGCTAGCCTCCATTAAGTGTTCTTGCCAAGTTTTAGAAAGAGGTAATTCTCCATCTTCAATAAATCCTAGTAAATCTATTTTAATTCTTTTTTAACCCAAACAAATTGCATTGGGTTCTAAATTCTTCCTACTTTCTGTTGGCATCAAGTGTTCTCAGATTTTGGGAGCTTTGGAGGAGTTTCACCATTGTGAAGAACATCACTCTTTGAGCTTTTTGGAGGATTTTGATACATAGAGGTAACTTCCTATATTCACCATAGAATCCTGAGATTTTTGCATCATTAGGGAGCCCTAGACCTAACCTAACAGTAGGAATAGGAAACCCTAAGTTTTCGTGTCGTTTCGTGTCCAATCTGGACATGTATCAGTGTCCTGTGCATGGTGTTCGATGAAATGCCTAAACCAATGTTTTTATAACCATTTTTGAAACTGATTTCATGGATTTATAGCCCTATATATGAGGATTAATTTTGCAAGAGACTGAGTTTGATTTGACACTGTTTTCGTGTCCAAAACTGGGTCGGACACGCTGCACGACAACCCCTGTACATGCCCTGCTACCCGACCCCTATTTCTCTCTATACACGACACGTGGACACGTACAATTTGACACAGAGGTGGGGGCCATTACTGATAGACCCCCCCTCGAGTTTTACGACACGTGGTATCGTGTCGGACACGAAAACACGCGTGCACTGATTTTACACACACTGTGCACGCGGTAAAATCCCTCACTGACACGCTTTCGTATCTTGGACACGACACAGTTTTATGGCGGTACAGACACTTGAACACGAGCCCCTATGTCCCCTCTAGGACTGTGCATGAGCACGGGTCATATCGAGCCCTGTGTCGAGTCCACAACGACTCGACACGCAAGCACGAGGCAGCCTTCACTGCCAGTTTCTGGTATTCTGCCACTTCGAAATTGGACACTTCGTGTCCAGATTTTGGGACACATTTGGACTCCCTTGACACGTATACATGTGATGCCTTGATTACCAACTAATTAAATTCCATATTAACATGTTTTATCAATCCAATTGCTATTAACCCAAATCTCTGATATGGGTTCGAGTGTCAGAGTTATACTTTGTTATTCGAATGTTTAATTCAAATTTCAAATGTAAAAATATGTGTTTATATGTGTTAAAGCATGCTGGAAATATGTGTAATGGGTTAGGGATTTATTTCATGAGTTGTTGTTTGTGTTTTGTGTTCATATGATGTTTCGATTGGCCATTTTAGGATATCTGTATAAATATTGATTGTTCACTGATTTTCAAATGATAACCCAGTTCATATGTCAACTTCACATATATATAACATGTTGTTTATTTGCTATGGTGTTCCTGAAATGATAGGTTTCGTATTGGATGTTTGGAACAATTGAATTAACCAGTTAGCTTTAGGTATAACTGCCATTCACCATGTTCCTTTACTGTCATTTCCTGTTAGTCACACACACAATGTTTTGATGAAAAACTGAACCTGTTGCACTGGTTCCTGTTAGACCAAAACTGAGATTGAGTAATAACTGAGGTTTGGGGTTTGAAGGGCTATTCAATCTCAGATTTGGATTGATCTCCTAACCTATTACTCATTCACTGTTTTTTTTTCCTAAAGTCCTGAGATATCTATGAATGTAACCTGAAAATTCAGAATATGTAGTATTGTTTCACTGTTAATAAGTAATAATTGAGGTTTATTAAGTTATGAACTCCTGAGTTTTGTTCACTGTTATGGAACACTACATTTCTGAGAAGTGTAGTACTGTTCAGCCACACACACACACCCTCACACCCTTCCCTATTAGCATACACACTCCACACACACACACACACATGGATTGATTGGAAGACCTGAGAACACCATTCCCTAAACTGTTATACATCACCAATGACTCAATCCCATTTAGGATAGGCATATGGTTCAGTCCTATTGGACTGTATATTCTGTCCAGTAGGAGGTTTAGCCACATTGCTTGATTCCAGTTTTCATGAGAACCTCTACCTCAAGCTTAGACCTTACATCCTCATGGTATCTTGGTTCAGATTAGTAGCATTATATATATATATATATATATATATATATATATATATATATATATATATATATATATATATATATATATATATATATGGATGTGTAATGTATATATATTAGATGTGGGATATTATATATATATATCTATATGTTAGGTATATGAGTTAGGTTTGAGGTTGAGAGTAAGGTTATATGGGACAAGGTGATGTTATACTATATAGGCATATACGTGATGTGACTTGTATTTGTGATATGGATTGGGTTAGATGACTTACATTAATATTAGTGTATGTTTTGCATGCCATGTGAGATAGGCATGAGTATATGGGTTGTATACATATAGGTTAGGCTTTGAGACAATACTTTTTACATATGATACAGGTACATATGGTATGTTAATGTATAAGGATGTGTGAGATACCTAGAATAGGTGATATGGTTATAGTTGAGTTAGTAGTTTAGCCTATAGTGTTATAGTTTGTTTTGATAGCATTAGCCTTGTTGTTGACCTAGTTGACTAGATGTTAACTTTGGTTGACCCAGAGTTGGCCAAGTTTGACTTGGACCTAGTTTGACCTAGACAGTTGACCATGTTTGACTTAGAGTTGACTTTGACCTAGATTGGCCTAGAAATCATGTAGATTGCATCGTAGATTTCATTTACCTTATTTTAAACATGTCATAACCAATACTGCTATATTTAGGACTTTGTGACTCCGGTGCAGACATCTGATATTTTATTACTCTTTTCAGAGTAACAGGCGAGTACATTCTCTGATAGTTCTTTCATTTATTTGATGATTACTGTGATTCAGTTCTAGTATAGTTCTATTTGATTCTCTGTCACAACATGTATTAATAGTTTAGATTCATCTATTTGCAATACATGTACTTGATTTGTCTAACCCTATTACTCGAATCACTCACAAGACTCATCTACTCGAAACACCTACAAGTATTAAATGTATAAATCATACAAGAATCATCATTACAAGAACGATAGCCATCGCTGCTGTATGCGATGTGCCGTATTCAACAAGAATCACCAAACAAGAATGATAGCCATCGCCGCTTGGCCGAGCGTGCGATGTGCCGTATTACAAGAACGATAGCCATCACCGCTTGGCCGAGCGTGCGATGTGCCGTATTCAACAAGAATCACCAAACAAGAATGATAGCCATCGCCGCTTGGCCGAGCGTGTGATGTGCCGTATTACAAGAACGATAGCCATCACCGCTTGGCCGAGCGTGCGATGTGCCGTACTCATTACAAGAATCACCTACAAGGATTAGTGTACAAGAATCTTACAAGAACCACTACACTTAAATCATTGAGAAGAATCATCTACTAGAATCATCATGTACAAGAATCATTTACTAGACTCAATTGTATTAGACTCACATTGGATTACACTCAACTTACATTGTACAAACTGGACTTATAACATGTTACCCTAGTTCAGCTAGATCTTATTTTACAGTCTTCTTGCCATCATTCTTCTTTTATTTCATTACCTTACTTCCTTGTACCTTTGCTATTTCTCTACATCATTACCTGTATAAAACTGCCATTATCATCAATATAACTTGCTATAACTGTTTTATAGTATTTGTCATTACTTGGATTTTCTGGATGAGATGTGCTCGTTCCTGTCCTGACTGGACCTGTTGAAAATATTACAGATGACTGCCGTGAGGACGTTTGCCCTACTTGCCTTGGAGCAGGAGATGGCTTAGCTACCTTTGGCCCCGACACTCAGGAGTGATCGGAAGACTAGCTAGCAGACTTGGTTTAGTTTTCAGGTTTTAGAATTTAAATTGTAATAACTTGAGATACGAGTTTGTATTTGAGTTTGTTTGAGATATTATTATGTAGTAGTTTATAAATGTTGTTATTTAGTTTTTAGTTATAAACTTCTGTGTTATCTTATCGTGCTTAGACTGTGATTGAGATTCTTTATATCCATACTTGTCCTCCGTTTGGAGTTGAGATTTGACAAGTACATTATATAATTGCGTGAGTTGTTGATTAGATAGTAACCTAGGACAGCGTTCTACCGCCGACACTGCGGCGTAGGCTGGACGTACCCACTTCTCGTGCCCCTACTCTAGGGTGCGGGTCGTGACACGTTTTTAGTGGTGGCCCATGCAGGTCGAGTTTATGTAGTGGTATTCGAACTAGAGTATCACTACAGCCTGCGATAGGATTGAGAGATAGGCTTTAACGGAGAGGTACTCAATCACAGTTAGGAAAAATTCTGCTTCAATTCATGCCATCTACATATCTTACTGACTTGTCTTCCTTGCAATAAACTGTCCTCCTTTGATTTATCGATTCCTGCTCAGTATTGACTTCCTTTTTGATTTGTCTTCAGGATGGTGGAGACACGATCACATCGCTCTGGTACAGTAGCCGCTGGAGAGGGGTCTGCCACCTCTCGTCCATTGCAGCAGGCTGTTGAGACTGTAGCACCTTTTGTTCCTGATCAGACATGAGCTGCTGTAGCCCTTGGGGGTATGCCTCCACTTGTTCAGAGGACGACCCCAGTCATTTCTGAGACGTTTCAGCAGCAGCATCAGCAGCCACCTGCAGGGACAGTTGACGCCGTTCAGCTGTTGGCTTTCTTCAGGCAGTACATGAAGGGTCAGCAGACCCAGCAGCAGAGGAACACAGCAGAGCTCAGCAGAGGTATTGAGCTGGCAGTGACGGCAGTGGAGAGTAGGGCGCATATAGAGATATTTTCCAGTCATAGGCGATCCCGTTATTTGGACGCTTTAATTGGACTTGTAGCCTGCCGTCGAGTAGGGCACATTTCCAGCACACTGTCATGTGTTGCATCCCCAAGTCACCATGGAATACATTTGTCTCCTGGGCGATGTATCCAACTAATACAACTCTCAACCTGCAGAAGGATAACTGGATAGTTGCAGGACTTGTGACTGTGGGAATATCTCGTTGCATCTTGTTAGTAACTAGGCTTGTGATAACCCTAGTTAGTTAACGTATCAAGCCGTACTCATTGTTTGGCCGTGTTTGATGGATGGAGTCAGTTCAGTCTAGTCTAGTTTTGTCTAGGCAGTGTCTGTATGTTTATTTCAGTACATTATTGTTTATGCTTTTCTTTTGTCGATGAATGATCGGAGGCTAAGTTCTGTTCAGGAGAAGGGTTACAATCCCGATCCTTGTTTGGTTTAAGGATTGTAACTTGACTTTCGGAATAGCTCTCAATTCATCTTATCATTTGTTGTTCTATTCGGTACTCACACGTTCTACATGATCCCTATGTTGTACAATAATTAGAGACTAAGTTCTGTTCAGGAGAATGGTTACAACCTCGGTCCTTGTTTGGTTTACGGGTTGTAACTCGACTTCCGAAATAGTTCCTAAGTCATCCTATAATTGTTGTTCTATATAGTTCTCACATGCTCTCATGCTCTAGTTATCCCACATGCTCACATGTTCAGTTATCTCACAAGCTATACATGATCCCTATGCCGAGTCACCATGCGCTCATGACCCGACTATTTCACAAGCTCACATGTTCAGTTTATTTTTACTCTCAAGCTTTCGTTTACTTAACATGACTACACTGTACATTACGTCACATGTTAATTATCTTATGCTCCAATATGCTTTATTTATTATCTTTCTAGGTTCGAGATAAGTGCATTGGTAGTGCACGAGTCTCGATCTGCTTTTTCTTATTGTATCTCTAATCGTTGATATGTTAGTTATTGCTGGTTTTAGTTCATAATTTTGGCTTCCTTTGTGGTACTTGCTATTTGGGGTCTGACCCTACTGGTTTTGTTTGGCCAGATCTGATAGAGGAGCCCAGAGGATCTTCCGTACCATCTATTCGACGGTGACCATCCGGAGTACCAGAGTACCTGAGTGGGTTTCTTGTTTTATTCTCCCACTTGATATGTACATTATTCTTTTGTGACGTTTAGCCTCCGAGCACGTGTTTAGCTCGTGTTTTGGTTCTTAACATTTAGCCTACGGGCCTAAACATGATGTGCGTATTCTAGACTATAGCTAGAGCTTATCATGTATAACTATTACTCTTGCTAGTTCTCCAATTTATATGACTAGCTTTATGATCATCCATGTATAAATGGTTTGGGACGCTTTACTATTGTATGTCTGATGATCATACTTCTTGTACTTTGTATAATTGCCTGTGATTGAGATACCTAGGATTAATGCTTGACCTAGGATCGACTATTGGCTTGTAGAAGTAACCCCCATGTCTTGATAGCTTATACGTGATTTCAGAGTACTAGCGTACTTTGGTATCACGTAGCTGGCCTTGTCCGTCCCTACTTGCTAGTATTCTAGTTCTGGGGCATGATAGAGGCTCTCTCCACCATTGTCTATAAGCCAAGTCACCTTCATCTACATTTCGTAAAAATAATCATAAGAAAATATACTAGTAAGTTAGAACTTACATTCATCAGGATGCCTTATTCGGGGCAGCTCTGCCACACTACTATCCTGGAATCGCCTATACCAGGCAGCTCTAGCAGTATCGATTCTGTTTCTTGCATTGGCTATATCATAACTCATGCAAGGCGGGTCATCCGGAATAATCTGCATGTAACCGAATTGCCAGAGAACACGATCTGCCGGATGATACATAGTGTAACGATCGTATATAATATATGATTTGTGTAGGCTTAAATCATACGATATCCTTTTAATTTCTGGAGCATTTTCATTATCCGAGTATGGTATCCAGATAACCTATTGGATGACAATTTGTATGAAAAATTTGTGCTAATCTATTAAATGGATTGACAATTGTAGTGTAAAAAACTCTAATAAATTGAGTAGTTACCTCCTTCCACAGTAATATATCAAATTCTCCCATGTAGGTTGAAGCATCCTTGTGTAAATTATGATGAGGGTCCACTATATTTGTGGCCCATCGCGTAGCAAGCGAAAAAATTCTAACATCACTAAAAATGCTGGTTACAGGTCGGCCAATAAAGAAATGCTCGTAGCACCATACCTAAGACAGAAATAATATGGTATTTAAAAAATGTATATAATTAAAACGAATTTAGCGAATTTAGGGATTAAATTTTTATTACCTGAACCAGAGTCATGCACCCACACAAATTTTTAGAACCATTCGATCTAGCAAATTCCGTCAAGCTGGCATATAAATATGCTAAGGTAGCAGCTCCCCATGCATGACACGTAGGTTCTTTTAAATTGTCTAAAAAAAGGTAACAGTCGCACGTTTACTCTGTTTTCCTGCCCGTCGGGAAATAGCATTGCCCAACACAAACAGAGCAAATATGCTCTAGTACAATAAAGTATCTGCAAATATTGAAACTAACATATTAAAACTAACACACTATTGAAATTAACTAATAAATAAATGTTAACAATAATTACTTACCCTTAAATCATCGACCACGACTGAACCATCGGTAGTTTCATGTAGATCTATGAAATTATCCCGAAGCCAAGTTATATTGACAAAACTCTTTCCTCCTAAGTCCGATGGTTCATTAATGCCTATATATCTCCTGATTATTTCAGATGGATTTAAATGTGTATCAAAATATATAGGTTCACTTGTAATAGTAATCCTAGAATATTTGCAACATCCCAAAGTGTGATTGTTATTTCACCAACTGGCAACTGAAAGGTGTTGCGTTGAGGCCACCATCGCTCAGCGAGACTAAAAATGAGATGTACATCGTGGACTAAAATTTGAATTTCATCCAGATATTGAAACCCAAATGAATGCAACAGCTCCTTTTGGGCAGCATTTAACTCTCATTTGTGATATCCTCTCTGCATCCTCCAATTTCCATACTTTCGTGTTTGAGCCTCGGAAGGATAATCATATAGCTACAAGGGAATTATATTTCTTATATTTATGTAAAATAAATAAATTAACGCTAGTTACCATTTTTAAATTTACCTTTCCGTCAAAAACCAAGTTAGATATACGAGTTTCTCGTTCCTGTCTTATGACTTCTGTAACCGGTCCCCCGGGAATACGTCTGTCATTCGGTTGAGCCATCTGTTACATTTTTCCAAAAATACTATTAGTAATATAGTTATTCATACATAGAAAATATAATTCCAATATAAAAAACAAATACTTACTATGTAAAGATGGAGATGAAGATAGAGGAAGGAAGGAGTAATGTTCTGTGAAGATGAAGGAGGGGTTGTGAAGAGGAGGGAAGGAGGATCGGAGTATATGAAGAAGAGGGAGGGGGAGTGGAGTGGTCTTCGAGAGAGGGGGGGTTCTTCGAGCGCCACGGTGGATGGTGCGTCCTGCGCGACGCGCCATGGTGGATGGCGCATCCTAGTCGCGCGCCACGTGCGCTGGCATATCCTACGGTGCTCCGTTTTCCTGCGCCAACGCACCATCTCCAATGTAGTGTCACTACCCCAAATGCAATTTTTCTAAACTTCTTACTTTTTTTTTATAATTTGGGTAAAATTCTTTACCCCATTCGAAAATTTCTGTTCTAATAAATTTTATTAATTACTTGGTTGTAGATGTCTGTATTTGAAATTTTTGCTTCAAAAAAAATGTAAATTTTTTCTAGGTTAAAAGGTTCCATAATAATAAGTGTGTTGATTGATCGCATATTAGTTGGTAAAATATCGTTACCGAACAACAACCGACCGAATACCATTTAATCGAAATTCAAAAAATCAATTTTTTATATTACAACATACACCTATACATCCTTACTAGGGGTACAACTCGGACGGGTTGAGTCGGGCTTGAGGTCAACCCGAGTCCAACCCGATGAATCATAAGGCTAGCCCGAACCCAAATCCGATCCGACCTCGGGTTCAACATATGAAGCCCAAGACAAAGTCCGGAGGATCGGATTTGGCTCGGGTTGAACTCGGGTTGGGTCGTCCATTGGATTTATCAGGCTCTAATATAATATTTAAAATAATTTAAACAAAAGTAATATTAACCACATAGTCAAATAGCAATCAAGTCTTGATCATTACAAAATACAAAGTAAAATAAGATTTAGGATATGGTAGAAAAATTTAGAATTTAAACTTTTTATTATATATATATATATATATATATATATATATATATATATATATATATATAAAAGTCGGATTTCGGGTTCTTCGGATAATTCGACACATGAATCCGAGCCAAATCCAATTTTTGATCGGATTCAAATATTTTAACCCAAATTCGAATATGAATCAGAGTATCTTCAACCCTAATCCAACTCATAATGGATTTACCTGATCGGGCTCGGGTTTAACCCGCCCGAGATGCACCCCTACACCTTACGGATGGGGGCTCGAAGGGCTCAAACCTTGTCGTCGTCTGATGTCGGTGCTACTTTCTACGTCCCACTCCTTCCATTTTTTTTGGTTTTTTCTAAGGGCACTACCAAAATTGCTAGGGGGCATCACTTACTTGGGGGCAGCCCAAGAAGGTGGAGAATTTGCTAGGGGGCACCCCAAATTTGCTAGGGGGCAGCCCAACCCCCCAAACCCTTCTTTTCACTTTTATTTTCATTCTACACTCTCTCTCCTCAAGAAGAAAAAAAGAGCTCTCTCTCTCTCCCTCTCCTAAAACCCTAATTTCTTCTTCTCCACCACTCCACTCCCAATTCCTCCACCAAGATTTCTTCCACAACCTTCTCGAAGAGATGACACGCAAGTCAAAGCAACCGGAATCCAGGTACGTTCTTTCCTAATTTATTCGAGAATTTTGTACATTCTATTCAAAATCCTAGAATATTTTTAATTCTTGAAAAAGTTTTGATAAAATAGGTTTAGATTCTCTTTCACGTTCTCTTCCCTAATTTTCGAACACAAGAAATCCACATTTTATGTTGAAACCCTAACCCTAGAACACGACAAACTAGCATGTCGTTGTGGTAGTTCGGGTCTCATAACAGTAGGACTGCCAGGCATGTGGCAGTCCTACTAAAAATCAGGACTGCCAGAGTCCTGGCAGTCCTCTTGTGAAAGAGGACTGCCAGGACTGTGGGAGTCCTGATTTTTAGTAGGACTGCCACAGGCCTGGCAGTCCTACTGTTATGATATATGGGGGTGGATAATGCATGCTGTTTCTATTATTTAATAACTGTATGTTGTCATGCAGTCCACCGGCCGCTAACAAAAGAATACGGTCCATCGCGTCAAAGCGGAAGGAACGTGCGGGACGTCCTCTCGAGCGTCCGATAACAATTTTTGAACCGGCGCCCCAAGCTCGGTCTCGGACGTCACCACAAGCTCGGTCGAAGCAACGAGCTCCTACTCCTACGCGTTCTTCCAATGACGATGACGATGACGTGCCAATTGGCCGACTCCTATCACGTCAAGGCGGTTCTGCTCAATTTGATGAGGTCGGTCCTTCTAAGGAGGCCAATCCTTCTGAGGAGGTCGGTCCTTCTGAGCCGCATGTCCGTCCGCCCGGTTGCTCAATGTTGGTTTCTTTTGAGAACCATATTGCGTATGAAATATGGAAGAAACCGGTATGTACATGACGTTTGTAAGCTACCAGTTTTTAGTATACTATATATATATGTATTTCATAATTGATATGTTTTTCTGTTGTTCGATATACAAAGGACATATCGTATCCTTAGGGCTATGAGTCACGGGAAGAAAACTGTGTCCTAGCAGTTTATAAGCTTATCGGAGGCCATCCAGAGCAAAATCATACCGAGCGGCTTGCACAATTTGGCACAAAACGCCTATCGGACAATGGATAGTGCCCTCATATCCGCCTTTGTGGAGAGATGGCACCCGGAGAACAACACATTTCATCTTCCAGCAGGGGAGATGACCATTACACTTGACGACGTCTACCAGATATTGGAGCTGCCAGTGACCGGGCGCGTCATGACCAAAGAACATTACACCAATGAGAAATCCGTAAAATAGTACGAGAAGATCGTCAACTTCGTATCAAGTCACCTTGGACTTCAGGCTACGAGTTTTACAACTCTGCCAGGCTTCAAGAAGTCATATGGAATTCCTCTGTCATTTCTGGTGGACCACTTCATGGATATGGAGGTAGATGACAATGACGATGATATGGTCGACATAGTGGCCCGTGCGTACATGTTGTTCGTCCTAGGAACGGTCGACATTCCGGACAAGTCCGGAACGTCGATACGTGCTAGGTACATGCTCAATTTATCTGAAGTAGATGACTTCATTGATATATCCTGGGGAAGCGGTATCCTAGCCAATCTTTACCGCGAGCTCGGCATCGCATCCCGTGTCGGAACTGAGACAATAGCCGGCTGTCAGACTCTGCTACATGTAAGAAAACGTCTAACAATTTAATCTTGTATACTTTATTTTGTTGTTTATTTTTTGATTATTCATTTATAAATTAAATAGGCATGGATATACGAACACTTTTCGATGCTCATACGGGCTGACCTGAACCCAGAGTATGTTGAACACCTTCCTAGAGTGTGTCGATGGAGGCCATCCCAGCTGAAAACCAAAAATTGGCAAACACTGGCTTCCATTCGTGAAGTACTAGATAATTTGGTGCCAGAAGAGGTACTAAATTTTGACTTACTTTGTCATGTTAATTTTGCTTTGTTGTTAACTATTTTCCTACAGATTTTTTGGAATCCATACCGGGATTTACGTGAGTAGAATCGTGAGGTCCAACCAGTTTCTTTATTTCATGGCATGATCACATGCTATGATATCACGGAGCCGTACATGCCTGATAGAGTACTTCGTCAGTTTGGCTTCGTGTAAACTGTGCCGAAGCGCACACTACGACTGTTGGAGCCTCCGCGTGGAACACAACCTTTAAATTACAAACCGACAAATTTCGACTGGGTGACCGACTTTTACTCCGAGTGGCAAGAATCTGAAAGACGATCGGTCACCCTGATGGCCGACTGCAGCGAGGACTACATGCCGTACTTCCTGGGGGTCGGACATCCTAAGTTGTCAAACCCTACAAACCCGGGCCCCGTGGCCGTCGGAGCAATTGGAGCTCTTCCTTCCAAAAATGTCTTGTATATTGGGTTGGTGAGGATGGTGAGTTCCGTATTTGTAATTAGACTGAGATTTCTATGTTTGTAGACTTAATTCACTTATACTTTTATTTATAGTCTCAAAAGGTGAAGGAATTAGCCCAGACACTCCGGAGAGGTAGCCAAAGTGACACTAGTGTCGCGGTCGCCAACGAGCTTGATCGCATCGACGACGTGGTCGAGTTCCCCTTCATGAATAATAATTAATAGGGAGTCTAGTTCAAAGGCCCGGCATGATATGTAGTTGGATGTGAAATGATCATTAGTTGGATGTAATCTGAATATTTTTGTAAAGATGTTTTTGTTGTTTGAAACTTGAAGAATATATTTGTTGTTTGGAAACTTAAGTTGTTGGGCAGACTTTTGAATGATATTTAGTTGACACTTATGTTATTTTTTTTGAAGTTGGATATTTTGTCTGATATGTAGTTGTGATTTATGTTATTATTTATGTACATGTTGGATATATAGTTGTCTGATATGTAGTTGTTATTTACATACATGTTGGATATGTAGTTGTCTGATATGTAGTTGTTATTTACGTTTGGAAACTTAATTTGTTGGCCAATTCCTGATATTCTTGATTTAGTATCAGAGTGTCACGCCCCAGAACCAGAATACTGGAGAGCGGGGGCAGACATAGCCAGCTACGTATAATGAAATGGAATCCATCTCACCATACGGTCACGGCTGTCTAGATATGTGAGGGTTTATCTACAAGCCATCAGTCTCTTAAGGTCATAAATTATCCTATTGTCTCAATCTCAACCAACTAATAATAATCACAAGATATCAAATCACCAAATATACAATTGTAAGGCGTCCCAAACATTACATATCCAGATGATCATGAAGCTAGTCGTACAAAATGTAAGGACTAGCAAGAGTTAAGTCATACATGATCAACCTCGAGTTGCCAATCATGTTTACAGCCCGTAGGCAGACAGAAAGTAAAGTGCATCGAGCTAACAGGTGCTCGTCGGCTAAATGCCTCAAAAGAATAATGTACAATTACAGTGGGAGAACAAAAGAAACCCACTCGTTGCCAGGATTCCCTCTAGTGGTCACCATCTGGCTGGAAAGCAGGTAGATCCTTTGCTGCTGCTCCGGTATCTGGCCATACAAAACCAGCTGGGTCAGACCCCAGAAAGAGCAAGTGCCACAAAGGAGGCTTCACTTAGGAACCCAAAACCAGCAATTAGCACAATAATAATAAGGTAATAAAGACAGAAATTTAAGGAAAAACATAACAGGTGATATACGATGAGATAACCATGGGACTATTCAGATAACCAGGTTACAACCCGTTAACCAAACAAGGACCGGGGTTGTAACCCTTCGTCTGAACGAAACTTGGATTCTCCCACCATTTATCGACAAAATATAAGAAAATCATGACAGGTAGCAATACTTGTGCAGGAATCAAGACAAGACTAGACAGGTTATTCTCATACGATCAATCACGGCCAAGCAATAAGTACGGCTTGCTACTTTAACTAACTAGGGTTATCACAGGCCTAGTTACTAGCAAGATGCAATGCGAATTCCAAGTCTGGTTACCTGTTTGTTACTACCTGAGTGATCCCAGCAAGAAAAGGAAAAGATAGCAGGATATAGCAGACACACTGTAGTAAGATACATGTGTCCTAAGGTACCACACTCGACGGCGGGCTGGAAGTGTGCTCATCTCAACGGATAGCAACAAATTCCATGTATATATATAAGGCCGGGACCAAAGGGGCAACAGGTAACTCGAGAATTCTCCATGAACTATTTGATCCATCTAGTCATTAACCTAGCCAAATTCAGTATGAATCCCTGACCGTAGGAAACCAGGGATTCATGTCCTAGACATGATGCGAGACAAGACGGGTTGCTTACACAAGCACATTCAATACAATCACCCACGGTGTCAAGAATTCACTTAGCATGTCAAGTTAAGTGAGCCGTCGCAACAGCATTAAGTTATCAAGTCATGCTACAAGTCAGGAGTGCGCCGCCACGGGCCACTATCAAGTTATCAAGTCACATGGATTAAATACAAGTTACAAGTTAGGTGTGTACCCCACTGGGTCACTAGCAAGGAGATCAGAGAATACCAGAATCATAATCCACAGAAAATCCCGAGAATCGTACTAGTCATAAACAATTACTTGAAAATCGTGTTAGGCCGTGTCGGGTCAAGATAGTAGTGCTGTGTTGAACAGATCTCAGGAAAACCAAATCCACAAAAGAGAAACCAAGTCGAGAAATAAAACCAATACTCCAAGAGCCAATGGGTTAAGCAAGGGGTCAGGGTGCAGCGTACGTACAAGAGCACGCACGCAGGGGAGCAGCGTACGCGTAAAAGCACGCATGCAGGGAAGCAGCGTACGCACAAAAGCACGCATGCAGGAGAGCTGCGTACGCACAAAAGCACGCACGCAGGGGGAAAACGTACGCTCAGGTCATGCGTACGCTCAAGTCTGCGTACCAGGGCACGCTCAAGTCTGCGTACCAGGGCACGCTCAAGTCTGCGTACCAAGGCACGCTCAAGTCTGCGTACGCAAGAGACACGCTTCCAACAGGAAGCGTACCCAAGTCTGCGTACGCAAGAGACACGCTTCCAACAGAAAGCGTACTCAAGTCTGCGTACGCAAGAGACACGCTTCCAACAGGAAGCGTACTCAAGAGACACGCTTCCAACAGGAAGCGTACCCAAGTCTGCGTATGCTGTACTAAAGAGCGCGCGCAGCTCAGTGGCGTAAGCTAAAAAGCTCTGCACACTGCTCACTATCTTCTCCAAACCAGCAAGAACTCCATGGTTGAACCCAAGGCTTCAAAGTTCATAACTTGGCCATCCGAACTCCAAATCCGGATTTTCGAAGTTCTAACTTGGGTGAAATTGAATTCTCTTCCACATAGAAACATCAAAACCCATAAAAATCCAACTTAAATAGATCAAAACCATGTAAAACCAAAAATAAAGAAAACTTAGATCTAGAACAATAGAGACTCCAAATCACAAAATACCAAGTTCTAATGTTGATCACCATGTCCTAATCTAGCAAATAGACAAATAAAATAGGGTTCTCATGTAGAAGCAAGTTGCACTTGCCTATGGGTGTGGAGAGTTGGGTGGAGGAAGAAGAAGAAGAAATTTAATGGAGGAAGTAATGAAGAGAGAGAGAGAGTGTTGGTAGAGTTTTAAAGAGAGTGGGATGTGGTGTATTGAGGGTGGAGCATAGGCTAAGGTGTTCCAATACACATTAAACCAAACCAACCCAACCCAAACCAATTAAAACCGAGCCATGACAAAACCCAAAATACGAGAAATACCGAAATTCTACCAGTTGAGAAAAATAAAAATACATGCCAAAATCTAGATATGAGTATAAATACGAAATACGGGAAATACAGGAAATGAGGGTGACACAGAGGACTGCCACCCCCTGGCAGTCCTTCTTTTGTATAGGACTGCCAGGGGAATGGCAGTCCTATTTATAACTCTCTGTGATGAGAGTTTGAAACTGAAATTCTCTGTCACAGAGAGTTTCAATTAGGACTGCCACCCCCTGGCAGTCCTAGACAAAAGGAGGACTGCCAGGGTGCTTGAGAATGACCATTTTGCGATTCTAAAATTTGAAACTGAAATTCTTTGTTTGCGATTCTAAAATTTCGGCAAAAGTGCTAAAACGGAGGTCCAAATATTATTTTTTTGCGATTCTAAAATTTTAGAAGGCCGTCTTACAGTGAAGCAGTTAATCTCAGGCTCCTCGAAAATACGCTCATTTTACGACAAACCGGACCTCGTTTCGACCTCCCAGTCAAAAGTTATGGCCCTCCAAAGTTTCAACTGACCATAAAATGCAGGAGAATGACCATTCTCCGTGTAAATTAACACGGAGAATGGCATTCTCCGTGTTTCTAACACGGAGAATGGTCATTCCAGTATTAAAACGCAGGAGAATGACCATTCTCCGTCTTAATTTACACGGAGAATGGCCATTCTCCGTATAATTTAGCACGAAGAATGGTCATTCTCCGTGTAATTTTTACGAAGAATGGCCATTCTCCGTGTTAATTTACACGGATAATGCTATTCTCCGTGTTAGAAACACGAAAAATACCATTTTTCGTGTTAATTTACACGAAGAATGGTCATTCTCCTACATTTTAACACTGGAATGACCATTCTTCGTGCTAAATTATACGGAGAATGGCCATTCTCCGTGCTAAAACACAGGAGAATGGTCATTTATATAACAACAAGTTTCAATTAGGACTGCCAGCACCCTGGCAGTCCTCCTCTTGTGTAGGACTCCCAGGGGTGCGACAGTCCTAATTGAAACTCTCTGTGATAGAGAGTTTCAAAACTCTCATCACAATGACTTACAAATAGGACTACCACCCTCCTGGCAGTCCTACATTAAATTAGGACTGTCAGGGTGCTGGCAGTCCTAATTGATACTTGCTGTAACAGCAAGTTTCAATTAGGACTGCCAGCACCCTGGCAGTCCTAATTTAATGTAGGACTGCCACCCCCCGTGGCAGTCCTAATACTGGATCGGATAGCCATTCTCCGTGAAAATTACACGGAGAATGGCCATTCTCCGTGAAAATTACATGGAGAATGGCCATTCTCCGTGCTAAATTACACGTAGAATGGCCATTCTCCGTGCTAAAACACAGGAGAATGGCCATTTATATAACAACAAGTTTCAATTAGGACTGCCAGCACCCTGGCAGTCCTAATTCAATGTAGGACTGTCAGGGGGTGGCAGTCCTGATACTGGATCTGATACTTTAACAAATTGGTATATTTTGCCACACATACTTGCACACAGGTAAACACATATAACATAGATAGCACACATGTAAACACATAAATAGCACACAGGTTGACACATATAACACAGATAGCACACAGGTAAACACATATAATATACTGAACTTCTTATTTACTCCATATAGATTAGTGGACTTCATAATTCACTATATACAAAAGTGGTCCTCCATATACAAAATGTAAAACTGTAAATATATCCATACTTAGTCGATTTCGACGTCGTAGTGGTCAGCAGGTAAGTTTCTCAGCTCCTCAAACTTCAACAACTTCTTACAATGGTTGATCTGATCAATGAAAGGTGTGGTCCAAGCGATGGCTTCGACCGGTGCTCTTTTGTACCAAACTGTTGAAGGTGGAGGAATCGGAGAATGAGCGATCATATTTAGTATAACGAAGTGATCCCCGATCAGACCTATAGTACATAGGTTAGACACTCCGTGGTCTGTCAGAGGAGCGCACATCAGAAAGAATGTATTGTTAATATCCGACGAGATAAGTACAACAGGTATCATGTACCTATTAGCAAATAAATAACCGGCAGACGGGACTGACATGTAGTGGTCTTTCCCGGTAACACTGTCGGCGCAAGGGATACTTAACAACAAACTTGCAACTGTTTCTTCGCTTAGGATGCGGGAGTAGAATGGAAGACGAGTCTCTAACTCCTCGTACAACTTCTGCCTCACCCGTCTCCATCCATCTTTGTCATCATAACCAAGATGCCTTGCAAGCGCATGAAATCCGCAATGGCCATCACCGGGGATATCGACAATAGACCAAATGTAACTTCGAAGCGCAGGTTGAAATTTGTCAATATACAAACTCGTTGTTTGGCTTGCAACGGTATCTTCTCTTGGGAGGTCCATTTTCTCTATTTTTTGGCGAACGACAAGCTTGCCCTTCCGTGCAGGCGAAGGTTGCTGTAAGCTTCGTTCAACATGCTCAAAGGACGATGGATCTCTCTTAGTCGACTCCAGCCTTCTCTTCTGTGAACTAGTCAATCTTGTTTGAGGCCTGCCTTTAGGATTGAAAACAACGGACGGCTCATGCATTCTAGTACTCACCGGACATACAATTTCTTGGATTTTAAGCTCAATGGACATCCGTTCCGTTCCTACTGAGGCACACCACCTTGCGTGGAGAAGTTTCACTTGTGGCAAAGAGAAGAAATCATCGTCCGTCTTCACCAGGGGCATCATAGACAACTGCCTCCAACGTTGATCGACAGCATCTACTGGAATATGAATGGATTCACGGCGATATTCATTAATCTGATGTGCACAAGGTGTTAACCCCGTTTTCAAAATTTTATTTGTTTTATTTAATTTTTATATTTAATTAGAAAGAAAATATATGTTATACGAGAATATTTTCCGATTTACAAAAAGGGTTTATCAAATCTATTTTAGAAAATTAGATTTTGTTTTATGAAAATATTTCTAAATTATTTTGATGGTTAAATTGTATTTGAGTAGCAAGCAAATTAATTTTTGTTTAATGAAAACATTTTTAATTGTTTTGATGACTAATAATAGTTTGATAAAAGGAGATTTGATATTATGAAATCTATTCCTCAAAATATTTAAATATATTAAGTATTAGTTTTGAAATTATTATTCTAAACAAATATTAGAATTAAAATTGTTTTAGTTTTAAATTATAGATTATTGTAAAAATCTATTTCTAGATTATTTCGGATATGAGTGTATTTATGAAAGACCTATTTTCAATATCCATATTATTCCTTTTGTGACCAATATTGGATTTGATCAAACTAGTGTTTATTTAAACTATACAAATCTAATTTTGATTGAATTAAATTATGATAGATTGATCAATATTGGATTCTTAGTCCTTCTCTAATTAGGAAATCCTTCCCTTATATAAAGAAAGCTTTCCCTTTGTTTCCTCACAAAATTTCCAACCATAACCAATAGGCATCACCATCATCGTGCGTGTACCGTGTCGGTGCCCATATTGCTTTCCATTATTTTTCTATTACAATTACAGTGTCTTCTCCTCCGTGTCCGACAATCCCGGACACGCGATCTCTAATCCTAAACCCAAACCCTAGCACCTCGCCACCATCTCTTCCTCCTTGCCCGACACCCCAACCCCCCTGCCGCTGCCGGACACCACAACCTCCTCCTCGGCCAAACTCTGCCCCATTCCCAATCATCAGGTCCATCACCTACACCGTCATCGCCTCCATCGCGGGTCACCGTCGTGGCGCCATGCCCTCGTCCCTGTCCTCCCAAACCCCATCTTCATCATCATCACCACCATCATCAATGTTAACCCCACCAATACTACTTACCCGCCGCCGGCGAATCAGAGCCGTGACCCTCGCCCAGACGTTCGTCGCGCCAGCCGTAGATGAGCTTCTGTCCGGCCGCGGGTGCACACGTCCCCCTTTCCTCGCCACCGACCGGTGACTGTCCCTGCTGCTCTAGGACCTCCGCCGCTGAGCCCACCTTCGTCGTCGCAACCACCGGTAACAGCCTTCTCCGCGTACAGTACTTCGACCGGGCGGCGACGAGTTCACCACCGACACCCAGCGCAGGTGGATGGAACCCCTCATCTCACCGCTCCGTATTCCGTGTCGCCTGTCTTCCGCTCCGCACATGAGTCCATCTATCCCCACTCTCTCGCTCTCTAGGTTTTTCCCTCTCTCCCGAGTTCTTTTTTTCTTGTTCTCACTTGCCGCTCCTTTCTCTTTAATAACTTTTTTTTTACTTTTTATCTTTGCTTTAAGAAGAAGAGGAGAGTCACTTCTCTATTTTCAAGGAACAACAACAACAACAATTCATGCTGTGATGCCCATCATTATCGAGAAAGAGAGAGAACATTATTTTAGTTGTTGACTAATAGTATTTAAAAATGTAGTATATTTCTTTAAGTATGGTATTTTTAGTTTAACTATAATTAAAATTCTATTATTATGATTATTATTATTATTATTTACTTTGGAAATTATATATTAGTATTGTCCAAATTATTTAGTAGCAAAATTTTGTATTGGGCTTAGGCCATTAGTATTAAAAGGATTTTTGATTTGCAATTATTAGTTTTGGTTTTATAATATCTTTGGGTTTTAGGATATATGGATTTTATGTTTTCTATTGAAATAGGGCTTTAATAATTTTAGGGATTTTATAATATTTTGGGGTTTTAGTTTCGTTGGGTTTTAATTTAATATTTTTACTAAATATTGTTGTATTGTTTTATGGTACTTTAAGTATGGCTTTTGACTTCAAAAATATTATCGTAGTATTTCAAAATATCATAGTTTAGAAATATTTCCTAGATATATATTTTCCTTATTAAAGATTTTCCTTCTCATAAGACTAATCGTGCTTTTCTATTTCCTATCCAAAATTCGGATTTCTTTAAATCATCCCTAGCCAATTTGACTATTCCGGACTCAATGGCATAATCCGTGCCATCATTTGAGATCTTCTTGTATAGTTTTGACATATGCGACTATTTTTGTGCCGACATGATCATATCATGCCAGTCAACTCCAATCAAATCGAGGCAAGTACTTGTTGACACCTTCATGTGCATTTACTTTATATTGTCGTATTTCACTTATACATGCTATCTTCTGTGTCTTGACTGTTACACACACGAGAGTTGAGTGTTTGACTATTGATCATATTTTCTCATTGTTATCTTGGTCGTTATCATGATCGTGTTTTCGTGATTGTGAGGTATGGATATTGGAGGGGTACAATTACTAGGCACGTGGACAAAGTCCAGATGGTATCGTTGGCAACTCTCCCGTTTACGGGGGCGGGCCTTATAACCTCATCGTTCGCCCAAGCCGTCCATGTGTAGGAACGTTGTACTTCTCATGACACGTGCACTATTATGGTTTACATGAGTTTCTTTGTCTTTTCATTCTCGCTACCTTCTTATGTCGTTTATCAATTGCATATTTCTTTGTTCATATTGTTCGTGTTTTCCATTGATCATTGTTTCCATATTTAGTGTTATATTGCTTTATATTGTATTTGTATTATGTTGGCTAGACTTGTACTTGTTCCAATCCTGACTGGATAACCATTTTTCAGTTGACAGATTCTTGATGACTATTCTCGATGACTTCTCTCTTGCTTTGGGTTCCTTCGGGTGGAGTTAGAGGTATCTTGGAGGCCAAACATAGATTCTAGATAGAACAGTCATATGTAGCGAATTTGTATCGAAAAGCAATTTGAATGTATTATTGGAATTGTAATTAAAATCATTATTGTGAATGAGCAAAATAGATATATCTGTTGTATTTGAGATTTATATTGAGCCCAGACAGCGTACTACCACCGATGCTGCGGCGTAGGCTGGACTTGGCCACGAACTCGTATCCCGAAAAGCGGGAGCGGGTCGTGACAAGTTTTTATGGTGGCCCATGCAGGTCCATTTTCGCAAAATTTTGCGAACTCATGGTAGTGCTTAGTATAGTTGCACTACTGTGAGCCTGCAACTAGGATATGCTCATTCACACTAGGATTGATTTGACTTTTAGGAGAATGACTAGGACTAAGAATAATAGGAAAACCCTTATCTAAGCTGACTACTTGGGTAGTTAAAATTGCTTCATAGACTAAGGATTAAATTAGGAATAAACCTTGAAATTTAAGGTTTGGTGGATTTGAAAAAGAATTTTCACATACGAGGAATTTTATACGAGTATTTAACATTGCGTTTTCATGTGATGGTACGATCAAGGTGGATAGATTTGTCAATTGGTAAATTGGATCTTAAAGGATAATTATTGTTGAATATTAGAGTTAATAAAAATTTGGGTTAACTTTTTTTTTTGAAAAGATTTATGTTGTGGCTACTAAAATGTTTTGATTTGATTAATTTAGAGATTTACTAAATCAAGAATATTGAGAAGATTATGAAGGTAGGGATTTGAGTTTGAAATATATTTGACGAATTTTGAGGATTTATGAAAAGATCATTAGATATGAATTTGAGGAAATAAGATACTGAGTTATTTAGCTAAGATTAAATAATTGATTTGAGATTTTTAGGATATTCGATTTATGGAATTCTAGATATTGACCAAGGAAATAGGTTAAGATTCTGACAGAAAGATATATAGGCCAAGCTCCTCGAACTCTATTCTAATCGTAGTCTTTTCTATATTATCTAAATTCGGTTGCTTTCTTCTATGGCATGTTCCTATCCTAAATTTTAGGATCCTTCTAGAATTCAAGACCAAACCATGGTTCTCGCTTGCCTTGTTCCTGACCTATCCATCCATCTTGGACCAATGTTTGATCAAATTAATAGTTTTACTTCTATTTTGTTATCCTTTTATAGTTAAATACTTTCTATTATTTTCATGCCTATTTTATTTAAATTCGAGGACGAATTTATTTCTAAGGTGGATAGTTTGTTAACCCCGTTTTCAAAATTTTATTTGTTTTATTTAATTTTTATATTTAATTAGAAAGAAAATATATGTTATACGAGAATGTTTTCCGATTTACAAAAAGGGTTTATCAAATCTATTTTAGAAAATTAGATTTTGTTTTATGAAAATATTTCTAAATTATTTTGATGGTTAAATTGTATTTGAGTAGCAAGCAAATTAATTTTTGTTTAATGAAAACATTTTTAATTGTTTTGATGACTAATAATAGTTTGATAAAAGGAGATTTGATATTATGAAATCTATTCCTCAAAATATTTAAATATATTAAGTATTAGTTTTGAAATTATTATTCTAAACAAATATTAGAATTAAAATTGTTTTAGTTTTAAATTATAGATTATTGTAAAAATCTATTTCTAGATTATTTTGGATATGAGTGTATTTATGAAAGACCTATTTTCAATATCCATATTATTCCTTTTGTGACCAATATTGGATTTGATCAAACTAGTGTTTATTTAAACTATACAAATCTAATTTTGATTGAATTAAATTATGATAGATTGATCAATATTGGATTCTTAGTCCTTCTCTAATTAGGAAATCCTTCCCTTATATAAAGAAAGCTTTCCCTTTGTTTCCTCACAAAATTTCCAACCATAACCAATAGGCATCACCATCATCGTGCGTGTACCGTGTCGGTGCCCATATTGCTTTCCATTATTTTTCTATTACAATTACAGTGTCTTCTCCTCCGTGTCCGACAATCCCGGACACGTGATCTCTAATCCTAAACCCAAACCCTAGCACCTCGCCACCATCTCTTCCTCCTTGCCTGACACCCCAACCCCCCTGCCGCTGCCGGACACCACAACCTCCTCCTCGGCCAAACTCTGCCCCATTCCCAATCATCAGGTCCATCACCTACACCGTCATCGCCTCCATCGCGGGTCACCGTCGTGGCGCCATGCCCTCGTCCCTGTCCTCCCAAACCCCATCTTCATCATCATCACCACCATCATCAATGTTAACCCCACCAATACTACTTACCCGCCGCCGGCGAATCAGAGCCGTGACCCTCGCCCAGACGTTCGTCGCGCCAGCCGTAGATGAGCTTCTGTCCGGCCGCGGGTGCACACGTCCCCCTTTCCTCGCCACCGACCGGTGACTGTCCCTGCTGCTCTAGGACCTCCGTCGCTGAGCCCACCTTCGTCGTCGCAACCACCGGTAACAGCCTTCTCCGCGTACAGTGCTTCGACCGGGCGGCGACGAGTTCACCACCGACACCCAGCGCAGGTGGATGGAACCCCTCATCTCACCGCTCCGTATTCCGTGTCGCCTGTCTTCCGCTCCGTACATGAGTCCATCTATCCCCACTCTCTCGCTCTCTAGGTTTTTTCCTCTCTCCCGAGGTTCTCTTTTTCTTGTTCTCACTTGCCGCTCCTTTCTCTTTAATAACTTTTTTTTTACTTTTTATCTTTGCTTTAAGAAGAAGAGGAGAGTCACTTCTCTATTTTCAAGGAACAGCAGCAACAACAATTCATGCTGTGATGCCCATCATTATCGAGAAAGAGAGAGAACATTATTTTAGTTGTTGACTAATAGTATTTAAAAATGTAGTATATTTCTTTAAGTATGGTATTTTTAGTTTAACTATAATTAAAATTCTATTATTATGATTATTATTATTATTATTTACTTTGGAAATTATATATTAGTATTGTCCAAATTATTTAGTAGCAAAATTTTGTATTGGGCTTAGGCCATTAGTATTAAAAGGATTTTTGATTTGCAATTATTAGTTTTGGTTTTATAATATCTTTGGGTTTTAGGATATATGGATTTTATGTTTTCTATTGAAATAGGGCTTTAATAATTTTAGGGATTTTATAATATTTTGGGGTTTTAGTTTCGTTGGGTTTTAATTTAATATTTTTACTAAATATTGTTGTATTGTTTTATGGTACTTTAAGTATGGCTTTTGACTTCAAAAATATTATCGTAGTATTTCAAAATATCATAGTTTAGAAATATTTCCTAGATATATATTTTCCTTATTAAAGATTTTCCTTCTCATAAGACTAATCGTGCTTTTCTATTTCCTATCCAAAATTTGGATTTCTTTAAATCATCCCTAGCCAATTTGACTATTCCGGACTCAACGGCATAATCCGTGCCATCATTTGAGATCTTCTTGTATAGTTTTGACATATGCGACTATTTTTGTGCCGACATGATCATATCACGCCAGTCAACTCCAATCAAATCGAGGCAAGTACTTGTTGACACCTTCATGTGCATTTACTTTATATTGTCGTATTTCACTTATACATGCTATCTTCTGTGTCTTGACTGTTACACACACGAGAGTTGAGTGTTTGACTATTGATCATGTTTTCTCATTGTTATCTTGATCGTTATCATGATCGTGTTTTCGTGATTGTGAGGTATGGATATTGGAGGGGTACAATTACTAGGCACGTGGACAAAGCCCAGATGGTATCGTTGGCAACTCTCCCGTTTACGGGGGCGGGCCTTATAACCTCATCGTTCGCCCAAGCCGTCCATGTGTAGGAACGTTGTACTTCTCATGACACGTGCACTATTATGGTTTACATGAGTTTCTTTGTCTTTTCATTCTCGCTACCTTCTTATGTCGTTTATCATATTGCATATTTCTTTGTTCATATTGTTCGTGTTTTCCATTGATCATTGTTTCCATATTTAGTGTTATATTGCTTTATATTGTATTTGTATTATGTTGGCTAGACTTGTACTTGTTCCAATCCTGACTGGATAACCATTTTTCAGTTGACAGATTCTTGATGACTATTCTCGATGACTTCTCTCTTGCTTTGGGTTCCTTCGGGTGGAGTTAGAGGTATCTTGGAGGCCAAACATAGATTCTAGATAGAACAGTCATATGTAGCGAATTTGTATCGAAAAGCAATTTGAATGTATTATTGGAATTGTAATTAATATCATTATTGTGAATGAGCAAAATAGATATATCTGTTGTATTTGAGATTTATATTGAGCCCAGACAGCGTACTACCACCGATGCTGCAGCGTAGGCTGGACTTGGCCACGAACTCGTATCCCGAAAAGCGGGAGCGGGTCGTGACACAAGGGAGGCCCTGTGTATGTCGATATACACACCCGCAAACCTTGGGATCAAACCCGACAAACTTTGACCTTTCAATCTCATCAACTATTAAGGCCAACGCCTTGTGAGATACCACGCGCATTAAAGCATCTAAGAGTACTTCTTTTCTATGCTCATGCTTGACTATATTCAAACTCATCTCAAATGATGCCTTAATTTCATTCACCGTCCGGTCTACTGATAAATGTATAGCTTGCCAAACAGAGACAAAGTTGCCGAGAGATGATTTTAGGTGTCTCTTCAATAAAGAGTGTGCTCCTTCGACACGGTTGGTAGTTGTCGTGCCGTAATGCTTCACCACATTCGACCATGCTAAGACGAATTGTTCTTTGTGCGGTTCAAGCCATGTATCTTTGATGTAAGAAATGCATGCCGGCTCCCTCGCCTCCCACTTTTGCTTGAATAAGTACCATGCGGCGTCGTAACTGGCAATCGTAGAGGCTCGCCACACACAATTCCAAAAATTGTAGAATTTGTCAAAAATTTGCATGTCGATTTTACCATCCTCCTTCCGAAACTTCAACTTACATTGGGCTTGAATATTACGATTGACTTGCCAAGTGCATAGCAATGTATCTGCTTGAGAAAAAACAATGCGAATAGCATTAACTAGGGTATACTCTCTGTCGGTAACAAATACTGATGGCTCTGTATGACCAGTGTAAAGTGTTTTCAGTTTCTCCAACGCCCATGTGTAGTCTTCAAGTTTCTCACTCTTCATGAAGCAAAATGCCACTGGAAATATTTTCCAAGTAGAGGTGAACCCGACAACATGAAAGATAGGCATCTTGAACTTATTGGTCTTGTACGTGCAATCAAGGACTAACACGTCGGCAAAAGACCTGGCCAAACTTGTGCAATCGGGATGAGCCCAAAAGATTGAAATTACTTCATTACTCTGGAGATGTCTTCTATGGAACTCAACATAATGATTATCGGCAAGCAACTTGAGCACTTCTTGCATCGCCATTCTTGATTTCGTCCGAACAGCGTTTGAAGAAGATAGGACGTTGTATATTGACTTCATTGTAGACTTGTTCTTCTCATCTTCATGTCGTATGACGGAATATATTTGTCTCGGTGCAACTCCGGAGGTGGACAAGTCTTCGACTATCTTCTTCTCCGTATGGTTCAACCGTCCGACATACGGATGACCCAATAGTGTCTCGGCAATCTCATGGTTGTGGGTTCCATTCTTCACTTCTACTGTCCATTTCCCTTCTTCTTCGTTTCTAATATGTATCGTGAATGGACAACCACATTTTCTCGTTCCAACATTTTTTCTTGGAACTTTACTTTGGATAACTGTATTTTTCTTGTGCGTTCTGAACACACCACCTCTTTCACAGCCAACCACCACAGTTTGTCGTCCCGGTCGATTTCGGGCTGATCTGGATATCACTAGCACTATGTTGTTTTTCCGTCCAACTTCTCGACACCAATGTACCGTACCCTCGCTTGATTCAAAACAAAGATCGGTCCAGAATAAATGGGCTACATTGACTGCAATTGGAGCCGGTACCACAAAATCGGAAGATCTCAAGTCCTACAGTAGAACTTAAAAGTTTGTACAATTAGACAACATCATAAAGTAAATAGGTTTCATAGATTAGGACCGTGCATAAGATTGGTGTCCATAAATAGCAAATTGTGTTAATAACAAGACCGTCTTATGTACAACAATTGGTGTCCATAAATATCAAACACCTTTACTAAATGTAATGACTAAAACTTTGCATTCAGGTATAACAAATTAGGACTGCCAGAGAGGTGGCAGTCCTTCACATAAGAAGGACTGCCAGGACCCTGGCAGTCATATGTAGGACTGTCAGGGTCCTGACAGTCCTTCTTATGTGAAGGACTGCCACCTCTCTTGCAGTCCTAGTCTATGATCGGGACTGCCAGGGTGTTGGCAGTCCTCTGTGTCACAACACGAATTTTAACCCGACGAAAAGTTAAAATTTAGTTACCAAGAGGGCTTCCGATGCATCAAAGTGATCTTCGGACGTGGCGGGAACATTTGATGATCTCGGTTGTTCCATGTTCAATATTTTTCTACATTAAACACATAATTCAACTTTTATATGTGAAATTCATGTTTAAAACATTAAACATATATTAATTCTTTGACTTACCAATAAATGGGAGAAGTCAATGACCTAGAGTTGAGGGAGAGAACAATTTGAAAAAAATGTAGGGAGAAAAGAAAAGAGTTGGGGTTAAATTCTTTGACGTAGAGTTGAGGGAGAGAAAAAAAGAGTTGAGGGAGAAAAGAAAAGAGAAGAGGGAGAGAGAAAATGAAAATAAAAGTTGGTATTTATACCTTTGCTTGGGCTAGTCCCAAGTAAAAAAATTTGATGGCAAACTTGTAATATTTTGGAAGTTTTTTGGACTAGCCCCTAGCAAAAAGGGTGGTGCCCTTAGAAAAAAAACTTTTTTTTTTTCGAAGCACCGTCACAAAATAAAAACAAGGCTTAATTGCTAATTGCTACCCTCAACTATCACACTTTTTCAAGTTGCTACCCTAAACTTTTTTTCGTGACAGATTGATACCTCAACTATTATTAGACGACTTAGTACCCTAACGACGTTAACAGCGTAGATAAAAAGACGAAAAAGCCCTTGTTAAAGATCCTGTACGAATAGATTAGGACCGGTTTAATTAGATATTTCTAAAGAAAGAAGGCTTCTCTCTCTCTCTCTCATTTGATCTCTCTCTCATTTGATCTTCACCCGGTCCCAAAGAAGGTGAAATCTCTACACATTCCTCATGCCTTCTCCATCTCTAAGCTTTGATCTTAGGGTTTTAATTAATTTTGTGATTTAGGATTTTTGACGTTTTTCTAAATTAGGTTTTTTCGAGCTATGTACGTTTGTAATCCACAATTTTCGTGTTAATATTTTGATGCATGCATGACTTTCGATTTTTAGGGTTTTGATTTTTGATTCTCTGACTTAGGGTTTTTTCGACATATGAAGTCAATTTAGGGTTTATATTGAGTAATCCATAATGCACGTGTGTGTCTGCAAAGTATGAAGTCAATTTAGGGCTTACTATGTGTATTGATTCTCTGACTTTGGATTTTCTTACGGTTTTTCTGAGTAACCCATAATGCACGTGTGTTGTTTGTTGTAATGTATAGAAAGGTTGTCGGGACCACATGTGCTCACTGTATGTGGTGGGCACATGATACAGTATTTCTTCATTGTGTGGGGGACCATTATGTGGGGGACCATGGTGCTCTTTTCTTTGTGTAAACAATACACATAGTAAGCAATACATCAAGTATGATTCTTACCTCTCTTTACTGTGCAGATGATATGGTCTATAAGACTACACCATGGTGGTCATTTTCCTACAAGTACAGGTTGGAGATATGTTGGTGGTACGGAGAACACTTGTAACATTGACTTGGATAGAATGTCTCTTCAAGAAATATTCGGTTGGTTGAGAGAATTAGGGTACAATTGTCCTTGTAGAATATTCCATATAAGCAAGTCCAAGAAATGTCTTATGCTTTTGGACACAGATGAGAAAGTGTTGGAGTTGTTCAACAGTAGGAACACTGACAACAAAACTAAAGAGATTGTGGATATATATGTTGAACATCTTGATGGTCAAAACAACGAGCTCCCTGAAACGACGGACCCAAGTCATATTGAGCAGCTTGACGGATACATTGCCACACAAGGGTCAAGAGTCATGTGCACAGAAACTGAAGCTATTGGTGAAAGTGGTATGAATATACATTGCTATTATTTATTTGTGTGTTGTTTTACATTGGAGCCTTTTACATTTATTGATTTAACTATTTTCTATCTTAGGGAATAATGAAGAGAATGAAGATGGGGATGATGATAAGCAGGAGAACAAACAAGCATGGACGTGGTTGACAAAGTTGAATAAAGTGCAATGGTGCAGGGCATTCTTCTTTGAGTACTTGAAATGTGATCAATTGACAAACAACATATCTGAAGCTTTTAACAGGTACATTTTATTACCAAGAGAAAAGCCAATCCTCACAATGTTGGAGATGATAAGAAGATTGCTAATGAAAAGATTTCAATCGAAAAGAGAGAATATAGAAAGATTGAGCAATAACTTGTTGTGTCCAAACATACAAAAGAAGTTGGATGAGAGGAAGGCCAAATCTAGAGGATGTACAGTAACATATGCAGGAAATGAGTCAAGTTTTGAAGTTTCACATGAGAGTGGAATTTACACTTTGAACACAAATAGTAGGATATGTGACTGCAAAGTATGGAAACTTTCTGGAATCCCTTGTTTGCATGCAATAGCAGCAATACACCATCTCAGGAAAGAAGCAGAAAGTTATGTTGATGAATGCTATCACATTAGTACTTGGAAGAAGTGCTATTCTGAGATGATTTTTTCAATACCAGATAGCCGATTCTGGCCTCCTGGCGTAGGTGATCCTATATGTGCACCACTATTTGTTAAAAAAAGACCAGGACGTCCAAAGAAGGCAAGAAACAAGAAGAATGATGAACCTCCCCCCAAAAATAGATATGCAATGAGGAGAACTGGAGTTGTAATGAAATGTTCTAAATGCCAGCAAACAGGCCACAACAAGAGGAAGTGTCAGAATGCACCTGTTGATCCTGTAAAGAAGGTACATTTATGTTCAGACTTTAGGTACATTAGATGATTTACAGTTCAGTCTTCTGGAGTCCTATATGTACATTAGATGATTTACAGTTCAGTCTTCTTTACATGATTTACAGTTCAGTCTTTAGATGATTTACAGTTCAGTCTTCTGGAGTCCTATATGTTCAGTCCTATATTTACAGTTCAGTCTTCTAAATGGCAGCAAACAGGCCACAAGAAGGGGAAGTGTCAGCAAACAGTTAGGGAGGGTGAAAATGAAGTTAGGGAGGGTAGAAATGAACATGAAGTTGAGCAACAAACAAGTAGAGAATCATCTTCAACAACTAGAGGAACGGGGAGAATAAAGAGGTTGGTTAATAGGTCACCACCTGGAAAGAGAATGTTACCAAAATTCGTGCCAAAAAGAGGGATTAATGTAATAGCTGCTTCAAGTCAGGTATGGGTATCAATATATAGCTACTATAATATGTGACTGTCATGTATAGCTACTAATGTATGGGTATCAATACATAGGAAACACATGGAGTTCAACCCACAATGTTCACCCAATCACAAGCAGGGCAGCAGTCTGGAGTTCTACCCACTGCATCAAAGAATCCCTCTACTGTTATGTAAATATAAGTGCACTAACCTATTTTGTTAAATCTCCAAACTTATTTTACAGCAAATAGGAGTTTGTAAATTACATTGCACTAACCTATTTTCTTCTCTTTTTCCCAGGAAAGTCAGGTGGATGCCATGACTTTTGATGGTGGCAGGACTTTGCTAACAAGTTGGAAGATAACAGTTTTTTTATGGTGGCAGGACTTTGCTAACAACATTTTGTGTGTTCATTTGTATCAAACTTTGATGGTGGCAGGACTTTGCTAACAGCATTTGATGACAGTTTTTTGATGGTGGCAGGACTTTGCTAACAACATTTTGTATGTTCATTTGTATCAAACTTTGATGGTGGCAGGACTTTGATAACAGTTGGATGATAACAGTTTTTTGATGTCAGTTTTGTGGATGATATCAAACTTTGGATATGATATCAGTTTATTTGTATAAAACGTATGTATGTTTCTTATTTGAATCAAACTTTCGATATCATTTTGTGCTATGAATTGTATGAATTGTATGTTTCTTCTGTATGCTTCTTATTTGTATCAAACTTTGAATATCAGTTTGTGCTATTAAGGTCTTATTTGTATGTTTCTTTGGATATCAGTTTACTGAAAGGTATGGTCTTATTTGTATCAAATGTTCGATATCACTTTGATGTCAGTTTATTTGTACCAAAGTAGACTACAGAATGTCAGTTCATTGAATGTTGGATATCACTTTGGATATCAAACTACAGTGTGCTTCTTATTTGTATCAAATGTTGGATATCACTTTGGATATCAGTTCTGTATCAAACGTCTGTATGTTTCTTATATGAATGGCAGTTCATTGAATGAAATGCTACTGATTTGAATGGTCTAATGATATCAGTTCCTCACTTAGTAAAGCTTCATTTTTATTAGCACAATCCACATCAGAACAAATATCAGCAACACATCGTTTTCATTAGAATTATGTCTTAGTTAGGGATTCATACATAAAACCCAATCCACATCAGAATAACTACAACAGTTCTCATGAACTTTTCAAAAAGAACCGTCCTAATCAACTAAACAACCATCACTGCAAGTATAACGACAAATACAAGTATAACAACAACAAAAGTCCCGAGAATGAAAGGCCGGGAACTGTGCATTTCTTTCATACGAATTTGTGCCTCCAGATCTAATATTTTCTCCTTCATCTCCATGTTCTCTCTTTGTAATCTTAGGATGAATTTTCGAGCTTGAACGGGAAACTCCTCATCTTTCCACTCAAAAAAATTACATCTTCTCGAAGATTTGTAGTTACCACATCCCCAAAATCGACGTCCAGCATTTTGTGTCTTCACACAAGTTGTGAGATGAGTCTCGATTTGGCAAAAACAACTCCTCCATTCCTCTTCGACCTTCTTGGAAGAGTAGGTGCTGCTGGACTCTCTTGAGATCACTGACATCGCAAAACTATAAACTGCATATACGAATTGAGATTAGATGAGAGAATATGTAGAAAGAAAATATACTAAAAAAAATTAGTAGAAAAAAACTGAAAAAGAATGGACTAGGGCATATAGAAATTGAGAGAAGATTAGACATTATGTACGAAGAAAGTAGACTACATAAATTAGGAGAGAAATTTGAAAGAAAATGGAATAGAGCTGAGGCTAGGGCATCACCGGGCGGATGGGGAAAATTTTTGGTAACTTTGACAAAATTTCTCTTTCTTGAAAGAGAATGAGCTTTTAAAACAATTGCTAAGGGCTATTCTCGTCCAAAAAAATTAACTTTTTCGAGCACAGACGGAAAAACTAACCCCTGGGCAACGGAGGGTATCAACTTGAATATATTGAATAGTTGAGGTATCAATCTGTCACGAAAAAAAGTTTAGGGTAGCAACTTGAAAAAGTGTGATAGTTGAGGGTAGCAATTAGCAATTAAGCCTAAAAACAAAAACAAAAACAAAATCCCAGCTTTCCAACTCTCCTCTTCTTCCCCTCCTTCATTCGATCTGTAGAGAATGGGTCTCCTGAGCATTATAAGGAAGATCAAGAGGAAGGAGAAGGAAATGCGCATCCTCATGGTGTAAGACTGCCTCTCCCTCTCTTTCTCTCTCATGGTGTGTGTGGGTGTGTATATATCTATGTATGATGATCGATTGAGTTCGTGAACAGTGGGCTGGACAACTCGGGGAAGACGACCGTCGTGCTGAAGATCAACGGAGAGGACACCAGCGTCATCAGCCCCACCCTCGGCTTCAACATCAAAACCCTAACCTACAATAAGTAAGCAATCAATCAAACCCTAATTCTTTCATTCATTATTGTTTATAGTTTGATGACTGGTGTGACGATGGTGGTGAAGCAGCTACTCTTTGAACATATGGGATGTGGGCGGGCAGAAGACGATCAGGTCCTACTGGAGGAACTACTTCGAGCAGACCGACGGCTTGGTATGGGTCGTCGATAGCTCCGACATTAGGAGGATGGACGATTGCAGGATGGTCCTCCATAGTCTCCTCAAAGAAGAGGTCCTCTTTTTACTTCTTTCCTTCCTTCCTCCCAGTTACATTGTTACTGCCTCCATAACACTTGCATTTCCGAATTGTTCGTGTATCGTGCTAGATACAGCTCAAGTGTCTGCTACTATGAAGAGGTTGATTAATTTTCAAGAGAATGTGCGCACTTTGGGGGATAATATGAGAAAGAAGCGATTTTTGACTCGGAACCTAGGGTTTCGGATCGTTATGGAAGGATTTAGAAGGGGGTTTTCTAGGGGTTTGATGGCTGTTTGTTTGTTTGTTATGCTGAAACATAAAAGACAAAAAGGGAGCAGATTTTCAGTGTTAATTGCACCTGTACTGAAACTCATAGGATTATTCGATAAAAATTGGACCATCTCACACCGTTCAATAGTAAGAAATCACTCTGAAGGTTGATGAACAACTTGGAAAGTTGACACATCGTGGAGAATGGCACTAAAAAAATTCTATTATGAATCATTCTATCAAAATACAAGAGGTGAGCTCCAATTATAGTGCCGCATCAAATGAGACATAGATTACTCAACAAGGTTCATAGTGTCGGCTGATAACTCTACGTATCGAAACCTATAGTGTTGGTTTGGGTCTTTGCTTATTCAATATTGATAGAAATTATTGGGGTCGGCAAGTACCAATAAGTGTTGGTCCAAAATGTTTGGAATCAGCTTGTGCCGACATAGGACTATTTTCCCAATCAAGCCAATGGTTCGGTCATGCCGAGGATCATCATGCTACATTGTAACTTAACAACATTCATCCATGTTAATTACAAACAAATGAAAGATAAAAGAAAGAGGAACAAAAGGATAGACAACTGCTTCTATTGATATAGGCTAATTCGAATAATATGTATTGTGGATGAGCAATTTAGCAATGTTAAAGTTTATTTCACTAAAACCAACGGAAACTAACTTAAATAATACACTCAGAAGGATAGAAGATAACTCGCTTTCCGAAACCAGAACTTCTGAAACTTCGAACCAAAATCATGAAACTACCAAAACCTCCCTATGCTGAAATTCATAAGTAGCTTTCATAAGCAGGCTACGAGACTGATTCTGAAACAATACTATGACCCTTGCCTTATAGGCTCTCTACAAAAGCCAGTATTCCTGATCCTATTCAAACTCCATTATTTAAGCTCACATGTCCAAATGAGAGATAAGGACATCTAAATTAATTCAAACCCAAATCCAAATCAGAATCAATGGTCTTACTTCTTGTTACAAATTTGAAAATAAACCTAAATAAAACTGAAATAAAGCATCCTAAATATATGGTCCCCATCATCTTAGGTGTTTATTTCATTAAGTAAAGATCCCTTGGCCCATCGAGCTCTTCTTTCCGATTAGTATAGTATTCCTGATCCTATTCAAACTCCATTATTTAAGCTCACATGTCCAAATGAGAGAGAAGGACATCTAAATTAATTCAAACCCAAATCCAAATCAGAATCAATGGTCTTCTTGTTACAAATTTGAAAATAAACCTAAATAAAACTGAAATAAAGCATCCTAAATATTTGTTCCTCATCATCTTAGGTGTTTATTTCATGAAGTAAAGAGCCCTTCACCCATCGAGCTTTTCTCTCCGATTAGTATGGTATTGTTTGTTGTTGTTAACACAAAAATTCATTTTGTAATGTAAGCAGGTTACCATCTTTCATATTTATTTATGAAATTCTATGCGTGGGTTATTACTTCAGTCATTTTGATTTAAGCTTTCACTGTTTTTATTTTCGACAGAGACTATCTGGAGCATCATTGTTGATCTTGGCAAACAAGCAGGATATACAGGGTGCTCTTAAACCAGAAGAAATAACGAAAGTAAGTTTATGTTTAACAGGCATAGTAGATCGCGCCCTCGTCTGTTTTTTCTCATAAACTTACTGCAGTAAGTTTGTTATCTGAAAAAATGAAACGTGGAGAAGTTTGATGTGATTCTAAGCAGTTGAACTGCTACCATGCCATATTAATATAGGTACTTATTTATGAGGGAATATACTCGTTACAACATATTTTCCATACTTGAACTGTTTAGGTCAGTATTTTCAATTTTATGTAGTCCAAGGCATAAGTTGGTCTGAACGGTGTAGATCTTTCATTCATGTATCCTGCCATGCATTTTAATAGTTGGCTGTAACCATGTTGGTTACACTCTGTGAGTATTGAAGCTGTTCCCATGCTTTCATTAGGACTTTTACCAGTGTATTGGCTACCAAATAAGACTTTTGACCCATTCGCTACCTGATCGTCTTCTGTTATTATCTGTGGTTTTCGTTTCACCCTCTACGAGAAGTACTGCACAGATACTACTTACATAATACGAGGAAGGGGCTATATAGTATTTATAGAACCAAGTGATGTTATATTAAGCGATTTCATTATGGGTTTAGTTCAAAGGTATTTACAGATTCTAATCAGATAACATGACCGATTAATAGCAGTTACATGGCCACCTCAAAATTTTGATTAATTGGCAACCCAAGTAATTGGATTGATTGCTCAATTAATAGGCCTACCAGTAGCTGCTTACCCCGAAGTTTAGAACTCTGAGAACAATTAGCTTAATGACTCTGTTAGTAGTTGGGGACCATTTAGCAGACAAATGATCTCAAATGGTGAATAGTTTTAGCTTGCAGTTTATGATGGGCCCACAGATAAAAGAATTTTCATAGAACTGTATTGGTAGGTAGGATAAGAGAGATAATTGGGTAAATGAAAGATCACCTTTCTGGAAAAGTATATTCTCCTAGGTACAAAGCAAGCTTTGAAAATCCTCAATTTCAAGTTTTGAGTTTCTTTTATAATTAAAGCATATGTAGGCACATGCTCGGTCAGACACATACAGATAGTAGCAGAATCTCAGTATAATATTTGGGGATTCAAACTAATCCAGTTACTTGTTTCCTTCATTATATATTGTCAGGTATGAAGTAAAGCTAACAAATCTGATAGTTAGATGCCTTTCTTACCTGGTGGGTTTCCATTTTGGTAGAATTTATTCCACAATTGAAGGTTACATCTTTCACCAATACTGCCAAGATTTTGATTCGAAACTAGTAACCATTACAGTGATTGTTGGAACACTCCTTAGGTTATCAGCCACACCATCACGGTGGTTCCTTCACTATGGATGTTCACCATATTGCAAATGAATCTCACTCTGATATGAATGTTCAGGTTGTCTAGATGAACTAGTCTATAATATCAGATGATGACAATCAGCAACACAGAGATCTCACAATGAACTATAAGAGAAAAATGCAAAATCACTTAACAAATAGAACCTCCCGTCTCCAGCTTCGACTCTGTCAAAGCTGTTACTGAAACTCATCCATCAGCAACCATTATATAGAAAATTACTGCAGACATCCCGACCAGAGCCTTCTCTGTAAGAACTATAAATCACCTTCCCCTTCGGTGACAAATAGAACTACCATTGTCGATATTTCACATTACTCGAGCATATACAGATCGATGAAAGAACTCAAAGATTCACAACATTAGAGACAGTGATAAGCACTTCCACACCACATTTTTCACTTTAACCGCAACCTCACATGAAACCAAGTGCTCCCGCTTTATCCACTTTACTTGATGTAGTTAAGCTCCTACTCCTCAAAAGTGTTTCTGGACTAGTGCAGCATTATCTGGGATGACTTCACTTTCTCATCTGAGAGTAGCGGGATCTTTGGAGCTTGCCGATCACCAATGAACTTTCCTCTCCGGCATCCACTCCAAATCTTGCTGTAGCTTGGCAAGCTCTTTTACCAGTTTGGTACTCCTATACTTTGTTCTCTTGCTGGAATGCATCTTGTTGTTATATATGGAAAATAATCTCCCCTGAAAGCCAAATGCTGTACTGAGAACTTTGTGCACAAGGACTTTCCTGAGTTGCCATATATCACTTCAAAATGTCTTTGGAGCGGTGGCTTCATCCGAAAACATATAATCTCAATTCCCCATAGTTCAAGTATGTATGCTAGTCTTTCTTGTTATAAGCCTATAATCTTTATGTCATTACCCCGGAAAACTGTTCTTGCAGCATATTGGCTCTTTCCTTTCTTTGAAGGACTGAAATTGAGTCCCAAGTCACATTTACTTCTTCATTCCGGTTGCAGATGTAGCTTCACCCCCAAACAATCCAAATTAGAGCTCTTTAGGGACATTCATCAGATAGGTAATTCCTGCTTCTTGTGTTAGTCAAGGTACAAGATGCACTACCCACTTGAAACACAAAGGAATAAACAAATATCATTTGTTGGTAATCAATTAACTACTACTTGATACGCGTATGCAATCCTGCTTCTTGTGTTAAGCAAAGTACGCATGCACTACCTACTTGAAACACAAGGATAACCAACTATCATTTGTTGGAGGTCGCTTAACTACTACTTGAAATGCAATTCTACTTGGGTATGTCATTGGAAAACTAGACCACTGGCAGTTGGTCTAATTACTTCATAATAGGATTAAACTTTTAAAGAATATACTCGATGGGATCATAGTCCAAATTTTGCTGCTTCCCTAGGTTGTGTTACACGAATGCATATACAGACACTATTCGGATTCAGAATACGGCATTTTTACAAAATTTAGGATACGAGTACGGTATTGATAAAGGTTTTATATACACATAAAACATATCTATATACGTATTTATACATTAAAAAATATATACATATTTATACATTAAAAATATATACATATTTATACATTAGATCTTAATAGCATCTATATTTATTTGGTAATAACTTGGTTCCAAATTTTTTTAGAAAGCATTTGATTTGAGACAAATAAATGTTACTTTCTCATATCTCAAATACGTTTGATAAGATCACAACCTTACAAAATCACTTTCAACCATGTTTTGGATCTCTTTAGAGCTAGACATGGGTGAGCCATATCCGACACGAGTGTTGTGACAGATACCAATATTGACATGGATGATGGATCCGTGCAACATAGCCGCCTCTGCAGTGAAGCATTATTGTTTCAGTTAAGTTCGATCTCCCTCTTTAATACACTTCCAACTGTGCTGGAAATACCAGCCTCTTGATACCCATTGCAGCCCACTCATTTAGTGATCCTTCTGGCTTATGTGTTCACTCAAAACTCTGCTCTATTGCCACTGCTCACCTGGTGGAATATATCAAGCCTTGAATGGAAAATTTGCACCTATGAGTGTTCTTCCAAGTTCATGAACTGTTGTGATACTAAATAGCATCTGAAATGCTTAGGAATATATTAAGAGTATAATTTCCAGTTTGTCGCGATTCTTTTGTTTTACGAGCAGAATTTCCAACAACCCATATTTATATCAGTTGTTATGCATAGCTTAAAGGTGCTCTGTTGTTCTGGTATATCTTTGTGGGCAACTATTGATTTCCTTCAGTTTCATTCTTGCCCAAAAAAACCCTTTGGCGGTGGCTGTTGTTAGGAATGTGTGTAGAGATATGACCTTCAACCAAGACGTAGTCTAAACTCTAAAGTGGCTGTATTAACTGAAGTTTGCAGTCCATGTAGTCTAAACTCTAAAGAGGCTGTATTAACTGAAGTTTGCAGTCCATGATTTGTACTATCCATTGTCGTATGGATCATTTATGATCATGTTTACTTCAGCTTCCAAACGCCAAGACATCCATGACAAGATATACAACAGCAAAGCTTTTATATCCTAAAATTTTGGTTTGTACTTATGGATCCTTTTCTCCTATTCATCTTTCTTTAATAACAAATTTAGTATTTGTCTGTCATCAAAGCCTTGTTTTGTGTTTGTTTCGGCCTATCCTTCGTTCCATGAACTAAGATATTATGGAACCTCCTCATTGGTACATCCATTGGTTTCTTTTGCATGTCCAGACCATCTACAATAATTTTCCATCTTATCAATTGGCTTCACCTCTAAAGTCTAAACTTCCATTAATGCACCATTTTTTGCTACTCTCATCTTCTACTGGTGCATTATGGTCATCCATCGTATCTTTCTTTTCTGAATTTAGCCACACTAATTTTATGAAAATGTTCTTAATTCCCCAATATTTTGACCCATTAAGCATGCTCATCTTATAGAGTTCTTTCAATTTTAAGATCTCTACAGTTACAAAAGCACCTTAGAAAGCACACTTCCATTTGAAGTATCCATCTTTAATTCTTTGAATAAGATCCTTCTTAATCTTGCCGTCATGATGAATGGTTCATCCTGAGTAGTCAAAGTGTTGATCTTTGGCATCACTTGAATTTCTATGCTCATTCTTGTTGAGTCTTGCTAAAACTGTAAATTGTAGTTTAACTATACTGTTTTATTCCCTTATCTTTCACGAAATGATTCCACTCTTTTTTATTATGCAGTTACTAAACCTGGAGGGTTTGGACAGAACTAGGCATTGGCAACTAGTAGGTTGTAGTGCCTACACAGGGGAAGGGTTGCTTGAAGGATTCGATTGGCTTGTTCAAGACATTGCTTCTCGGATTTATGTTTTAGACTGATTTATTTATTTATGTTGTAAAATATCTTATCGGATTTATTTTTTAGATTGATCGATTTATGTTGTAAAATATCTTGGGGTTCAACTATAATCTATATGATCAAATTTCAATGAGCAACTCAAATTCAGAATTTGGGGAAATGTAGTCAACAATGAGAAAAGCTCTTGACTTTACTGTTGTCAATAATATGGTAGCATCTCTGGATGTTATTGCAGATACTGATTAAGTTTACAATAATGCTAAGTCTACTACCAAATCCTTACAACCCTCTTACAACCACTCACCCATTTGCTGGCCCACATGTCAGCAATGGATGAAGGTCAGCAATGGATGAAGGTTGTAAGAGGGTCGTAAGCATTTGGTTGTAACTGTAGCATTACTCGTTTACAATAAAGTAGACAGAAGAGAAAAACAGAAGAGGCACCTGCTATTTTCTTGGTTAGCTTCTTCCACACCACTAAGAGCATCTCCAACCCTACTGTGAGTTTGAAAAAAATGGTTGCCACATAGGAATGACAACCATTTTTTTCTTTCCAAAAGTACTTCTTCAATGCAAATGTGAAATAAAGTGTACAGTTGACATGGCAAAGATAATGTGAAGTTTGTTGTCTAGATCTAGACAATGCACTTCACAATCAACGCATTTCGGGGAGAACCAGCTAGCTCTGGGTTCGAGTGACATTTCACCCCTAACCACAACTCATCCACTGATTCTTCAATATCAGTCGGTTCGGACCTCCACTTAGTTTCACCCAAGCTTCATCCTCGTCATGGATAGATCACCCCGGTTCGGGTCCATAAGCAGTGACAAATGATGATCCTGGGTTAAGGGAACCCACCGGAGCCGTAGCGAAAGCGAGTCTTCATAGGACGATGTGGATAAAAATGTTTATAAAAAGAAGTAGAGTAAAAGTTGTCTTGGAAGTTCTAAAAAATTACTTTGTATTGTTTTTTTCAATACTTTTGCATTGGAGATGACTTTTTAAACTCATTGTCATTTGTAAATATAATCTTGGCACCTATATAAGACATTGTCTTGTGTCCCATGCCACCTAAGATTTACAATACAAAATAAGACATTAGGGTTGGAGATGCTCTAATCCTCGCCATTGAACATCTGCATGCTCTTTCAATTCTTTTCAAAATACTTTTTAGTTAGCAACTTGCAATCCTCAACTCTCACCACAATTTTATAGCTTTAGTGCTACAATCCTTACTTTCACCACAATTTCGGAATTTTTAGTAAAGGGACTTTAAGGTTCAAGTATTTTTGTCACACATTATAAACAATAAATCGAGAGGGGACGTCAAATTTTGACAATCCTAAGCTCATGAGAGAATTGTTAAAATTTGGGTCGTCCTGTTTTTTCAAAAACTGCCAAAATTGTGATAACAACAATCTGTGTTGGGCCTTTTTATCAACGGCCAAATTTAACCCTCATCACTAGAGGTGAGTCTAAAATTTAGCAAAATTCATTCATCATGAGTGGTGATCTAAAATTTAGCAAAATTCATTCATTATCTTTGGTTTCCTTTTAACTTTGACATGTTTACTTAAAACCCATCTGGATAACCCATTTGTTTTGGTACAAAGATTAATGAACTCTCTTTAAATATGGACAACTATACTTTCCCTCATAGGTCACTAGTTCATTCCGTACAATTTTTTTTCTTGCATCACTAAAAGCATCATTAGTAGTTGGGACTCTCCAATGCAATTTGGAGCCCAAAATTTCAAAAAAAAAGTAAATGTAGAATGGGTTGGATTTGTATGAGAATAGTAGGAAATGATAAAGTGAGCTCCGGTCCCAAAAATTGTGTGGTCAAAAATTAATGTAGGAAAAAAATAATATAAAGTTTAGAATCTAGAAAGTTGGGCTCCAAATTGGAACTTACTATTCTACAAAACGAGTTTCTACAATCTAGAATCTAGAAATTGGGAGGCCCAACCCTTAGCACCCATGGATGGGTTGGAACCGAAATTGTAGAAATTGGAACTAGGGATGAGACTTATTATTCTACAAAATGAGCTCCTACATTCTAAATCTAGAATCTAGAAAATGGGATGGGCCTTACTAATGATGCTCTAAGTAAATTGGAATATAGCTCTTTATTAAACAGATCAATTAGGATAAAACAGGTCTTGACCTTGACCTTACCCAATTCCTACGCGGACTAGATATGTTGACCGGTTTGGGGGAATGGATTGCATGAGGGCATGACTTATAATTGAACTTGAATATTAAACTGTTCAAAGAGAGCGATTTCATGGGTAGCTATAATGTTGAAATATCTGTGTGTGTGGATTTTGAAAATTGTTTTGGTAGCATGGAGGCAAAATAAAGGAGTATACTTGTTCGTGAGTTTCTTGATTTTTCTTTAATCCTTCTCTCTATGCTTCTTTGTGATTCTCCCACCTCATGCTCGTACTAACTTTACGGGACTTGGGTTCTTCTTAAGTGTCATAAGTAAACTGAAAAAGGTCGGACATGTTGGATCTAAATTATCACCATTATCAATAGGTGGTCCTATTTTATATATAATAAAAAAGAGTTCTATTTTTCATCGAAAAAGATAGCGATAAAGGATGGTTTGGATTAAAATACCTAAACATATCTAATAATTTATCTCTCTCCGTCTTTCTCTACTTAATTAACTATTTCTCGAACTCTCTCCATGTCTAATTATTCTACCAACTAATTAATAGTTGGTCTCACACATTCATAAATAAATTCTAATTAAAAATTCTATTGTATTTTATAGACGTAATTGTAACTTAATATTCTCAACTATTTCAGTTTTTCAATTTGATATCCTAAACTATTTTACTCGACAACTTGATACCCCGAAAAAAAAAAGTTGGACAAAAATACCCATAATCTTAACTTAAAACTACATCCCTCATCCCTACCCTGCCCCCCTCCCCCCCACCCCACCTCCAACACCCCGTGGCCCCTTTCGCCCACTCCCGTCCTCCTATATCCTAAACTTTTTTACTCGACAACTTGATATCCTGAAAAAAAAAACTTAAAAATACACCCCTTCCCCCCCCCCCCCCCTGTCCCCCCCCCCCCCCCCCCCCCCCCCCCCCCCCAACCCCCCACCACCACCCGAAACACCCCGCAGCCCCCTCCGGCCGAAAATATTAAATAGTTTATGGCATCAAGTTGTCGAGTAAAAAAGTTTAGGGTATCAAGTTAAAAAACTGGAATAGTTGAGGATATCAAGATGCAATTAATCCTATTTTATGTATTTATAAGTAAATCTTAAATATATATTCTTGTCATCTATAAATTTAACTCATTTAAAAAATATTTTGTTTATCTATTCTACTATATAATAGGAAAACTTAGATGGTGAAAATTTTGAATTCCGAAAATACCCTTACATACTTATCTATTCTACTATATAATAGGAAAACTTAGATGATAAAACTTTTGAATTCCAAAAATACCCTTACATACTTATACTAATTAAAAATAGTTTATTAATTTTAATAAGGACAACTTAGTAATTAGGAAGACTACCCTTTGGTCTTCCTAAAGAGTCTTCATAAACTAATTAAGAAATGTTAAAATACGTGCAAGACACGTGCACATATGCTAGTTATTATATATAAACAAAGCCATATATGGAATAGAACGAAGGACTAATTAATGTTTAGACCCTGGATTTTATATCAATCTAGAGTTTAAACTCTAATAGCCCTAGAATTGAATATTGGAGGGTTTTGCGAGAGGCACGACAGTCGCTGACTAGTTTTATATATGTTTGGGAATTTATTAGGAGTCACCTAAAAATAAGAAAATAAAATCACAGCCAAGTAACCCCTCTTTCTTTCCTTCTCATCCCTTCAGATAATGGCGGAACCAAAGCCTACTTTCAAGGTATTACTTCTTCTTCAGCAACACCATCTGCAACTCATTCTTTCATTCCCAGAATGGTGTCATATTTTGCACCTGACACAAAAAACAAGACACGACCCGACCCGAATTTGGCCATGGTGACACGGACACGGCACCATTCTTTTTGTTCTAGTTCTCATATTTTTGAGTGTGGTGTGTGTGTCATATTGCTAAAAGAATTGAGCTCATCGAACAAGCAATTGCTAATGTTTGTTGTAGAAGAAGGAATTTCTATGGACATCATAGATGTGACCACTGACACAGTCTTCGTTTTTTTTATTTTTTATTTTTTAGAATACTGCTCTCTTTAGAATTAACTCTAGTTCCGGAAAATATTCGTTGCGGAAGCAAGTTTGCGTTTTCTTCGGGCTTTTTTTTTTTTTTTTTTAGAAACGCGACTCCTGAAACTATCCTATTTTTTAAGGACTGATCTAGGAACAAGTTTTCCCAGAACGAAGTCTGGGTTTTTTCAGAGCTTGTAGTTTTGAAACTGGGTTGAGAAAACTGCTGTTGTATTTAAAAGCTAGGGACGTGCCGGGAGTTCGGAAACAGTATTGGTGTTTTCTAAAATGACGAGAGAGAGAGGAAATATAGTTTACAATGGTTTTCACAAAAATCCATTTGAAGTGGAGTTTCACTAGGGTCTACTTGGCAATTGTAGGGGTAGCGGTTAGGAGGTGTTTTTATAGTACCGGTTAATGAGGGGTCCGGTTTTAGGTGGTTTTAAGTAGCGGCTTTTAAACCAGTCTAATCCATGCTTGGTAATTTATTAACGAACAGTTCTAAAAGTTTTTACACGAATAAAAATATCTGTATCTCCATATATAAACAAAACGATCCCGAGCGCGGGAACTACTAGCCAGTCCATGTCTCGATCAGGAGATAGAAGTCCATATTTGATCAAAATAATAAAAGCACATGAAATAATAGAAACTCCTAGTTGAACGTAGGAGAGAGATTTTAAACAAAATAAAAACTTACCGAAAAAAGTAGCCATAGTTTGGAAGAAATAGTAGAGAAACACAGATGAAAATGAAAAATAAGGGTAGGGTATTAGTAGTTATGATTATATATTTTTTATGATGATATAAATGAAATAAAATAATAAAATCCCTCAAACCCACCGATTTGGGTGTTTATAAAGCCACCCAAAATTACATCACACCAATTTTGGGTGGTTTTTGAGCCAACCAAAACCAATGTCTCAAAAAAATAAACAAGCAAGAGTTTTCATAAACGGTCGGTTCAGAAACACTCCAAAACCGATGTAGGCATCGTTACCAAGCAAGGTGGTGTTTTTTTTTCCACTTATAAGTGAATTTCACTTATTTTGTGTGGGACCTCACTTATAAGTGAATTTGGTCCCAGTAAGTGCGTTCCTTTGGCTCCAAATTCATAAGCGAATTTTTTTCACTTACTGGATTGCTTAAATACTTTGCATCCGAAAAATCTATTATGTCCCTGTACAAACTTAAAAATTCTTTCATTTGTCTAAATTCTAATAGAAACTGGTTTTCTTATATATAAACATAATTACCCCTTCCTCTCTCCTTTCCTTCCTAACAACCAAGAATAGTTATAGCGTGCATGGCTCTGCATAACTTCCTGCGTCGATATGCAATAGATGATGAATTATTCTCACAGTTTCAGAAAATGAACGGTGAAGTGAAAAATTCCAAATGATGAGCTGGAAGAAAGCGCGAATGAGAGTACTGCTCAAAACGAAAATTATGTCATTGGATTACGAAACCAAATTGCTGATGCAATGAATGAAATGTTTCCAAATTGATATTATTTTAATGCTTTAAAACTACAATTTTGTGTAAGACGAACTTCAAATTATGGAACACATTATATGTGTATTTGTGTTGAACTAAACATTTGATATTTGTACTACAGTATTTTGGCCGTGCATATTTTTGGATTGTCATCTATTATCCATGTTTTATATGAGAGAGCATAATGGTAAAATAGTATTTATAAGTGCCCAAAAAACAACAAAATCACTTATAAGTGAAAAAAAAATCACTTACAAGTGAAAAAAAGAATATGTTTTATAAGTGAGCTTATAAGTGAAATGGAGTAACGGGCACTTATAAGTGACCATCACTTATTAAGTGAAAAAAAAAATTTTAACACCCACTAACATCATTTGGAAGGTGTTTTTGGAGTTACAAATCGAGTCTTATCTAACTTTTTCAAACTATGTTCCCAAACACGACCTAAGAGGGGTTCCCCTTATAAAAGTTTTTTTTTTGGATATTTAAGAAATAGTACAGATTCCCTTTCCGGCAAAATAGCTACAGTAATCGGTATTTCTACCCTTTCGACAGGATTTGATTTTTGTTCCTTTCATCCATAATGTTCTAGCATGTTATTTTGTTTCTTGTGACTCATTCATGATGGCCGTTACAGATTATCTTGGGATCGCAATCAGTGGCTCGTCGAAACATTTTAGCTGAGATGGGCTACGAGTTTGAAGTCATGGTTTGCACTAGACCGCCTTGAATATCACATCTTTAAGCTAGATTAAAATAATTTGGCCTATGGTTTAGACTGCAGACATCGATGAGAAGGGTATTCGGAGAGAAAATCCAGAGGAATTGGTTATGGTTCTAGCCGAGGCAAAGGTAAGTTTTTCAATATGAAGATATTTTTGGCGCTTCTCAGTTGCGAATTCTCATGATATGAGTATAAATCTTCAAACCTATCATGCAATTAACAAGCCTGAGGAATCAAGGGTCCAAAGTAGCAACATGTCTTTCAACATAATTTTCAAATTGATGCTAGTATGAACTTTTGGTAGTCTGTTTTGCTAGGCATGAATAAGCTCAATTAGTCCTTGATATGGAGGAAAATAGTTTATTTTAAATGCTATATTTTCGAAGTATTGAGCCACGAGCGTTGGTGATATATATATATATATGCTTGTGGGTTCAAGATTATGCACTAATGGTACTTACATTATCTGTGTTATTCTAGAGCGCACATTTGTTGATGTCCTTTTAGGTGCTGATGATATGATGATGATGATGATTATGATGGAATACTACTTTTATGGCCCTCGTGATGCAGGAGAACCAAACAAACTGATGACAATCTTTCAAAACATCCAAATTTTGCAAGAAATTCGGATCTCTGGGTTTGAAATTGATAAAACTTTAGGGTTGGTATCTGCAGGAATTGGAGAATTTGTATATTTATGCTTGTTTTAAGGCTTTGAAATGGATTTGGGATAGTTCTACTTTGCTGTAACACCAGTTTGGCTGCTCTTGGACTTTTGTGGAAGGTTCTAGGCCTGCTTTGGTATTGCTGCTGTTGCTTTAAAAAAGAAGCAGAAGCAGCCTCTCCAGTGCTTTCAAAAGTTGCTCCAAAGATGAACTAGCTTATCCAAAATTAAGACGTACCGGCTGTTACCAAACAGATATTGCTGCTGGTTTTCAAATAAATAGGTAGAAGCTAGTGAAAATAAGTTGTAGCAAACCCAGCCTTAGTAGGTTAAGTGTGTAGTAAGATTGCTGGAGAATTAAGGATTAAAAGGGAAGCGTAGGGAAGGGGCACTGAAGATGTCGGGTTCAGGAAATAGGAAAATAAAGGGTTTTTGTTTTCGATCACTAAATTTGGCATATTTTGTATGTTTCGAAATTTAATAGGTTTATACCTTCCAAGAAAGTGGAAAAGGGAAAGATTTTGGCAGAGAAATACAAGAAAGAATAGTATAGTACGTAAAATTGCTTCAAACATTTTTTCAGAAGTTTCACACTTAACTTGCACCATACTAGATCCATGGAGAAGAAACTCTATTTGGAGTTCATAAGATTTTATTCTATTGTTCATTCTAAACGAAATAGTACAATGCTTATATGCAATTGCAGACTTTAATCCAATTAATCCAAAACAAATAAAGCTATCAAACAATGGCATACTACTTGTTAGCAAATAAATCTCCTAACCTTAATACAAGTAAATCTACTTTTATATCAAATAGAACTCCTAAGTCCTAATATAGTAGAAATCCTAATACATGTAGGAAACAACTAATAATGTAAATGTAAATCTGCATTAATTCAGTCGTACTAAATAAAGTCATTAGAACCTAATTTTATAAAAATCTAGCCTAAAGTTTTAATACCCTATCACCTAGTCAAGGTTTGAAGTAATATATATATTAATGTGAGGCTACTATAAATTATGTTGTGCAATTGATGCTTGCTGGTTCTAAGGCATATAAGGCATTTAGTTGGCAACAAGAAATTAGTGATGCATTTTTTTTAAGGCTAATTTGCACTTAAATACCCTAAACTTTTCAATTTCGGCACTTTAATACCTTGTTTTTTTTGGCACTTTAATACCCTGAACTTTTTAAAGTTCCTGCAAGTTACCCCACTCGTCAGTCAACCGTTTAACTTAACGGTCATGTGACCGATTTTAACCCTAGATGAAAGAAGAAAAATTGATTACTTAGATTTTTTTTAATTTTAAAGACGAACCCTATCCCTAACCTCTTGCCCATCCCCCTCCACCTAGACCATTGTTGTCGTCGTCGCCATCGCTAGCACCTGCTGACGCACAACCTCCCATCAGGGCTGCATGCCATGGTAGTTGTGGGACCGCCGCTGGTAAGCAGGGCCGCAGGAAGTAATGTGCGTGTGTGGGAAACATTAGGTCAACGAGGATGGCCGGGGTGGAGGAGAGCAGTTAGGGCTAGGGTTTTGATTTTCCATTTTTTTAAAATTTTGTTTATCTTTTAATTGAACTATTAAGAATAGGATTAATTTGTTTGTTATTTAGAAATTTGAAGAAATAATCTGTTATTATGGTTGGATTAGAGTTTGGGTATTACGGAGTTTTAGCATTTGATGTTATCTTTAAACCCCCAAAATGGGATATTTGAGCGTTTTAAAGTGAAAAAAACAAAGTCTAGGGTATCAATTTCCCAATAAAAAAAGTGCAAGGTATTAAAGTGTCAAAACTGAAAAGTTAAGGGTGTTTAAGTGCAATTTAGCTTTCTTTTTAATTAGAACTTTCTGTATCCAAGATTCCAGACAAGGCTTGTGACACTTAAAATTTCAACTTTTATCTTGTCCAAAAATTTAACATTTTGGTCGCGGCCATTCTTAAAGGCTGATCTGTATCGTTCTTTTGTGGTACCTAACGGGGTATATAGTTACCCTAGACATTTTTAGTACCTTGTATTTGGTATAATTCATATCAAAAGCTTGTTCTCGTTGGATAACTAGACCTGAGGAAAATAATCTCTCATGTTTGCAGTTTGAAGAGAGATTAGGGAGAGACCTTTATTGTAAATGTTGGCATCATATAAAAAAGTAGTTTGGGAGTAGAAACTACAAATTCAGGAAGGGAAAAAAAAACTAGGCTTGGTGGTGCTCTATAAACTTATTCTTCAAGCATTTTCTTCTTGCACCAAGGCTACAATGTTTCTTTTTTCGACATTACCCTAGACATTTTTAGTACCTACTATTTGGTATAATTTGTATAATAAGCTTGTTCTCGTTGGATAACTAGATATGAGTAAAACAATCTCTCATGTTTGCAGTTTGAAGAGAGATTAGGGAGAGACCTTTAATGTAAATGTTGGCGTCATATAACAAAGTAGTTTGGGAGTAGAGAACTACAAATTCAGGAAGGGAAAAAAAAAACAAGGCTTGGTGGTGCCCTCATCTTTTAAGCGAGTTCTTCTTGCACCAAGGCTACAATGTTTCTTTCTTCGACATTCCTCATTATCACTAAGGTAAATGGGCTGATTACTTTGCAACATCAAACAGATCCCTAGCTAAGGAATTGGTTCCTTAGATGTGTTTCCCTTGTTAACTACAGAGTTGCTAAAGGAATGCATCGTTTGTAATAAACATGGGACACATTTTGTAGAACACGCAAATGTGAATCGGTTTTCCAATTGAATAAGATACTATCATCTACATGCCTTCTTTCTTCATTTTCCACTTTATTACATATTCATTTAGTAACTGTAGTAATAAATTTTTATATTTCTTCAAGTTTATTTAGTATTTTGTGAAGCACCAGAAAATCTAAAGGGTAATATATGTTGATTGATTAACAATGGCTTAATTGCACTTTGCTACCCTCAACTATTCCGCCTTTTCAACTTGATACCATAAACTTTTTTTCGTAACAAATTGGTACCTCAACTATTATTTTTTTTCAACTTGATACCTAATTTTTCAAAAATTCCGAAAATGCCCTTCCCTCTTCCTTCCCTCCACCCCCTTCCCCACTCCGGCCACCCCCCCTGCTAGCTCTGGCCGCCCCACCCCCCCCCCCCCTCCCCTGCTAGCTCCGCCCCCCACCCCCCTCTGCTACCTTCGGCCACCCCCTGCCCCGCCTCCCGCCCTCCCTCCCCAGTCCCCCTCCTCCCGTGCTGCCGCGGCCTAGGGGAGAGGCGGGGGCGGGCGGGCGGCCGGAGTGAGCAGGGGGGGGGGGGGGGCGGAGCTAGCGGGGGGGGGGGGGGCGGCCGGAGCGTGCAGGGGGGGAGGGTTAGGGGTAGGGGTAGGGGCATTTTAGTCCAAAATAACATCTGGGTACCAAATTGTTACAAAAAATAGTTTAGGGTACAAAGTTGAAAAATGGTAATAGTTGAGGGTAGCAAAGTGCAATTAAGCCATTAACAATCTGAGTTTTGCGGAAGCTTATAATTAAACTCAGATTACTAATAAACTAAGAAGAAATAATCCTAGTCGGTCTTAGAAATTAACAGTTGAATTCAAGAGATGAAAGCTAGGATTTATCAAAGAGTTGTGAAGTGGATGTACGCTTGCAGAATGAACCAAATCTTGCTTGAAGAAGATGAATCCACGAGTGTAAGCCTTCGTGTCCACAATTTGTTTCTAACTCCAACAACAGATTAGAATACCTAACCAACAGAATTGGAAAATCCTTCAAACACGGAAGTTGTCGGTCTTGAACTCAGCTTTCCTAATTGGGGTCACATGCCTAAAATGAATCTCTATAGCACAATCCAGATACGAAACTGAAGTTTCGGATCTATTTGGGGTGGATCTGCAAGCGGCATAGGACAGACAATGGCTGTCAGGTCTGGTTGAGGTGGGGGCTTTGGTTCACAAGAAGTGAATGGGAAAGAGTTTTGGTAGTGGTTCGGGAGCTTTTGTGGGTTTGGGTAATAATTGAGGAATATGAGAGTCCTATTGTAAGGTTTTGGACAATCTAACTAGCAACTCATAAAATATACTTCTCTTATTATCTTCAATTGTCTCGAAAAATGAGATAAATGAGATTATATATAGGCCATACAAACTTAATCCGAAAATTTTCATAATGAGCCTAAATACCAAAAATAAACTAAACCTTAATTAAAATCATGTTCATACATGCATAAACTTAATGCACCAACAAATAAACCAAAAGTCTGAAATATCCCAACGAAAATCGTATAGGATTCAATGTTTTAGAACTTGTCTCGTCAATCTTTCCAACTTAGAAACTTTAATTCCTGGTGAATAAAACAGCCATAATCTGCAAACAAGCCCTGGTCTAACTGATCATCATCCCAGTCTCCACTCTCAAACAAATTGGGTCTAGACATTCTTGCCAATGAACCAGAGTTCGTTGTACTCCATCAACGACAACAATTAGCTCATCTTCTAATGTGAATTCGACCTCTTGTCTATGTGCCTCCAAGATGGCCATGACAGGTGGTATTGGAACTCGACACGGTTGCCAACAAGGTGTTAATTGTGGAACAGGTGTCACGAGAACTCCTGGAAGTCTTGAAAGCCACCACATGATTATTGGTGGTCGTAGTGGAGGAGAAGCACTATAACCTGGAATAACAACAACTTAACCCCTTAGCAGAAGCATTGTAGTCAAAGGCGCGCCTCGGGCGCGCCTAAGGCGCACCTCGTAGAAAGGCGCAACATTTGTGCCTCAACCCCTCACTAGGCAAGGTCCCTTTCTCCGGGCGCGCCTGAGGCGCGCCTTTCAGCAAGGCACAACCAAGAAAATGCGCGCTTTATATATATATATATATATATATATATATATATATATATACACACACACACACACACACACACAAAGAATTTGGACATGAAAATAATCCTTACCTTATACAAGTGGGAGGGAGATGGCTCTTTCCACGGTTGTCAAAGTTGGTTACAGTTGAACTAGAAAAACTAAAATCTACTAAAAATGTAGTAGGAAGAATACAAACTCTTGTTAGTTGTTTTGATTACTTACTACTGCTATTACTGCTTTGCTAGTTCACTTGGTTATGTTTTAACATATTTTTATTTGTTTTAATATGTTATTTGGTTTTATTTCTTATATTACTAATTTATTTATGTATATTTTTATTATTTATTATTTTTGCGCCTCGTATCACTCGGACACGCGCCTTAGGTGCGCCTTACACCTCGGACGATATGGACCCTTTGCGCCTCAAGTGCGCCTTGCGCCTTTGGCTACCTTGAGCAAAAGATAGAGTTATAATGACAATCCTATGATGACGACGTGAGGTAGAACCTATGTTGTCACAGGCGACGCCTAGGCGGTCTAGGCGTGCAGGTTGCAGAGTAGTCGCCTCAACCTGGAATTTTTTTTCCTGGGTGTGACGATGGTCGCCTAGGCGCGCCCATGCGACCGCCTAGGGTCGCCCAGAAAAAATATAGGCGGTATTTAGGCGAGTTTTTCTATTTTTAACTTTTTTATTAAAAAAACTTCTTGCTTCTTTTGTTGCTATTTTATTTTGTCTTTTGTTGCTGCTTTCTCGATTTTTTCTTCTTATTCTTCTGTTTCTTCTTCTTCTACTGCTGCTTCTTTGATTTCGGGAGAAGATCCTGGACAAATGCACGAATCCTGGACGGGTGCCTAGGCGAGGCAGGTGGCCTGTCGCCTCGCCTAGCGTCCAGTACAACATAGGGTAGAACTTTAAGTTGTCCAAATATAATACCATGTCTCCAGCTGTCAACTCCTGCAACCTGCTATGATCATATGCTGAAACTATGTAGTGGTATCCACTCACAACTATCCTCCTACGAATCTCAGAGTTCAATTTGTGAGTAGGTTGTAAACGACACACCTCACTCCTGTACAAGTGTCTTGACGGTCTCAAGATACTCACTATACAAGGAACCTAGTGGACTGGGTAATCAAAATCTATAGGTGTGGATAAGGAAAGCAAACACCTCAGTGTCAAGGTGCACGATGGTCACTAAATTCCCAACATCTTCTGGCTTGTCATGTTTATCTGCCTCATCAGAGGTTTTTCCCTTGTTCCACAACTCCAAGATGGACAATCGGGTGAGCTATGGCACATGACAGGCCCAGTGCTGATAAATGGACTTAGACAACTCATCTACAGGGGGTTTGCTTCCTAAAATCAGCCAATTGATCACAAAATTTGGTGTTCATCTCAATTGGTATAATATCTGTGTCATGGTATCCTGGTGGTCCATCTGTGTCTTATAGGTCTTACCACTATGTAATATGCAAGTGTTCAACCTTGTCTCTTACACCAATTTTGATGCCACACAAGACCTAAAGAGCAATCTTTATGAGTCGATTCACAATTAACCATTTGAGAATGCAGAAGTCTAATTATGAAGCTGTGTTTACCAATAATGTAACAGAAAAATAACCCTGGCCATTCTTAGAAATCACCAAATTGAATTCAAGAGAGAATGCCACAAGTTTCTCAAAGCTTTCTGGAACAAACTGAATCTCGTTCTAAGAAGATGAATCTACTTGTCCAAGCTTTCGTGTACAGCCTACCCTTCTGATTCACCAACATATTCGAAGACCTTACCAAGAAATCTGAAAATCCTTTGAGGTTGGAAGTATACATCTTGAAGTCAGCTTTAGGAATTGGGGTCGTAACTCCTAAAATGGACTTCCGTAGCAGAAGACATACCAGATACTCTATAGTTGTTTACATGCACCTGTAAATTCCGTTATACCAATCGGTTAAACCTAGCGGGTGCATTGATTTTTTGTAAAATTCCTGTGTCAACCAGTACGTTGTTTACTTACACCTGGACCAAATTGATTCTTGGGAATGAGGATCTTGTGTCTTAAGCTTTTTACTGAATTACCCTCTGCTAAAGTTGATATAGTTATTGGAATAGTGTGGTTGTGCTTACGAGAAAGTAAAGAAAGCTACCTTCACCCTTTAGTCAGGAGGCACTCAACGCTGGTTTAAGACCTGCATAAGATTTGTTTTGAAAGAAAGTAAGCGTAGCGAAGTTAGATAAGTAAGCAACGTAATAAGCTGGCCTTTGAAGGAGCTTATTTCCATGATAACTTTTACGACAGTATATTGCTATCGTAAGTAGACACTAGTAAGGCTTTGCTCAGGTTAAGCAATAATGATATTGTGGAGAGACTGCTTTGAACTTCTTAATTTGATTGCAGAATGAACTTAATAACCCATATGTCTAAAAATGATGTTTCAAGTGTTCTATGTAGAATTGATGAAAATGTTATATTAGTAAGAAAAGTAAACTTGCTGATCTTTCTTCAGTCTTAAATGTACTGCCATCGTCAACAATAAAGTATGTCATAACGACTTATTCGTCATGTAGTCATGGTCAATTTTGTAATATAATGAATCAACTATAAGCAGGAGCCATCAGATACAAAAATATATCAAATGCATATGCCACCATAAAAGGCATCCATAATAACTAAATAACTTCTGCTGGAAAGGGTAGGTATAAATTTTTAGTATTCCTTCTAAAACTGAAAAGTTCATGTCTCAGTGAGTTCTCTCTTTACTCATTGTAGATCTCTAGTGTTATTGCTTGCAGTCAAGATCAACACATACATTTGGTGGCAACATACCTTCTGACTTGTTGAACTGAAAGTTAGTTTCTGCTGCTAGATTCATGGTTGGAAATTGCTTTTTGGACCTTATCTTTATGTTCTCTACATTAGACTATAGCTAGGGGTCAATGGCATACAGTTCTTCTGCCAGAATAGTTGAATTATGATGTAAATATGTTTTTTTTTTTTCTAGAGTTTGACTCCATCATTCTGCTTATCTTGAAGAAATTGTTCTCAGGCTGCTGCTATCATACTCAGACTGAAGATTGAAGATTACAAAGTAGATGCTGAACCCACCCTCTTAATTACTTCTGATATAGTATGTTCACTTCATTGTGATAATCCGTTTTCAATTAGTTTTGTTCTATAGCTTTCGTTTATGGTGCCAGGTGCCAGATATGCAAGTTCTAGTGTCATATTGGAGTCCAGATTATGTCTTATGACCCAATGTGGTGAATGTTTCAATAAATAATCGATGTTGTGCCCTTTTACGACACTTGATGATCATCAAAATATGATATTATATATAGCTATGATTGTCTGCATATTCCAATCTTAAAACGTCTACACCCATAGGATATCTTTTGACAAGTGCTGCATGCATGCGCTTGACAGGTATATAGAGGTCCTTTTGCCAAAGTAAGTAGTAGTTATTTAGGTGGATGAATGATCCAGGATCTCTATCTGCCATGGAATGTACATTATGAAACATTTAATGCCATTTAATGATTTTATCAGACTCGCCTGTATCTTATGGTCAAAAAAGGGGAAATTACTGGAATTTTGTGCCTTCTTTTTTTACTTTATCAAAAAATTAAAAAGAAAATTTTGCTTACTAAAATAGACGGAGACTAGAGGTGGTTATGGATTGAGAGTCGAACTCCCATCACATAATTCTCCTTTTACCAATGTCTAAAGGTTTAAAAAATCTCCTTGATTAGTTATATTGGCAGATAGATATGTAGTTATGTTGCTTTGGTACCAATATGATATGATACAGCAATGTGACGCGGACACAGCATCGATTTGGCAATGTTTGTCTATTGGATTGTCTGTATTGTGTCCAATGTGTGTTTGGTGCGGCACGACACTGCTTTTGCAGTGTTCATATCCCTACAAAGAACTTGTTTGTACTTCTATCTTTAAAGGGACTGTGTGTAATGGGTAGTTGCTGTCGAGTTTTGGGTAGTTACTTTTGGTTTCTAGTTATAAATGAGGGAGACTATCACGAAAGTAGACAATGAATAAAGAGAGAGGTTGAGATGATGTCTCTAATATTCTCTATGATCCTAGAGATGTGTGAAAGCCTAAGAAGAACTCCTTAATTCTGGTCTTATATCAGTAATTTAATTGTGGTCGACTTTTTCTTCCCTTTCAGTCTGTCATTTTATCTCCCATATACCTCCAAAATCTGCACCATCCTATCCTTTTTTCTGATATTATAAACAATGTAACCCATCATAAATCTGTTCTGCACTACAGAAAACAGGTAACTTATCTTCATTGCCAAAAAAGGGAAAAAAAATTGGATTCGACACTTTAATTGGTTTTGTTTTATTCTTGAAAAACTTGCTAAAATTCAGTTTTTTCGTTGTATCATTGTTACGTGTTAACTGTCCTTTTGGTTGTGCTTGAGACCTATAAATTTTCGATATTTAGTCCTTTCTTTGCTTTAAGATACCCATCCTTTGGATTGATTTAATATTGATTTAATTTTTGTAATATTTTACATGTTGATTTACTTGGGAACAGACTGCTCCCAAAGTATTGCCAACATATTCAATATCAAAGTGTTGAGAAGATATTCAATATCAATCCAACAATAAAGTGGTCGTAGTGTCGATAACGTCGTGAATTGCGCCAACATTGATTTTCATGTACTTTCTCTTTTTTCTTTTAATTTTCCTTCAGTGAATTGACCAGGAATCAAAACCTCCAATATCCGTATCTGCCAGTAGCAGCCGATACCGGTGAGGGTCAGTATTGGTACTGAGGGACAGGCCAAAATGATACGGTCGATACGTATCTGTCTCGCCCGATAGTATGAGCCTTGCTCTAGACATTAACTTTATGTGTACCCACATGAGGAGATAAGCATGAAAACTATAATTCATATTTGGGCATGTAATATCACTGTGATTTTCAAAAGCTTAAGTTGGTGCCTGATGGTTTTAAGAACGTAGTAGAAAGATTTATTTATTGTTTTGCTTATAGCTTGTACTAAATTAATATTAATTTTGAGGTGGTGGTCCATGAAGGGGTAATTAGAGAAAAGCCAACCAGTAAGGAGGAAGCACGCCAGTTCCTCAAAGGTTTCCTCAAGAGATATTTACTCGTTTTTTCCATTATGGTTTACATGTGGTTGGAAACTGCCTTCACTGCATAATAACTATGGTTAAACTGTTCTCAGGCTATTCTGGTGACCATGTATCGACCGTTGGATCTGTTTTGGTCACAAACCTTCAAACAGGCAAGCAAAGTGGTGGGTTGGATAAAGCTGAGGTAATGGTTGTTATTCAAAACCATGTTAACCTGCTCAACCAACATATACATAGAATGATTAAGAAATTTGCTACCACTTTTCTTTTTTCTAAAGTGTTACTTAATGAAGACATTGTTATTTTGAGATTATAAGGGCCAGTCACTGTCCCCCACGGCGCACACCTGGGATCTCCGCTTACCATACCGAAAGTTATGCAGCCCAGTCCATACCATAGGTGTCATCCATTGGGCTTTCCAACTTTTGGTCATATCAAGACCTTGTCATCCAAGATATGTTTGCAACTTTGACTTGTTTGTGAGTGAGCATAAATGTCTAGTACAATTAATTAAGCTTCATCTTAAGAAAATGGAACTTTTTCGAGCTTCGTACAACTCTTCTCTGTGCATCTAATTCTAATTTACTAATTCAGTACTTCTATAGTGTTGTATATTTTGATCAACTAGATCTATTAGTCCACTCTGAACATTTAGCTTCTAATAAATAGCTCAGTAATTGCATGCTACGAGATAGAACAACTGACAGTAATCGTGGTAATGTCTACGTTTTCCTAGATAACAAATAGTGGAGTATAAATCTTGAAAATTTTCCTATGGAAATTGCTTGAATTCATATATAACATGTGGCAAGATTGGTATGTCTGAATGAGCTTTGAATCATTTTTCTATGACGCCTTGCAGGTTTATTTCCATGACATACCAGATGAGATTATTGAAAACCTGGTATGTTCTTTATTGTTTGAAAACATGAGATTGTTAAAAGTTCCATTCAGATTTTTGTGGCTCGTGGTGGTGGTTGTCAATACTTTCCCCATGTTTATGCTCGAAACTTGCTGGTCCTTGCCTTGCGATTGGCCAATCAGTGTGTAAGTCTGGTTTTTGGTTGGTTTTTGTATAGATTGACGAGGGAGTCGTGTTCAACGTTGCCGGTGGCTTACTACTAGAACATCCCCTGACCTTGCCATTTGTCGAAGCATTGGTATTTTTTTTTTTTTTTGGTCCTATTCTTCCCTACCAACTGTTGTATAACATGCTATAAGTTGATTTGTTTGAATAGTAGAAAAAAAGGTACTGTTATTGACACTTCTAAAATGTCATCGTGCACTCTTCTAATTTTATTCACTCAAATTCAGATATGATGACATTTTAGGAGTGTCAATAACGGTACCCTAAAAATATGCTAACAGTTGAGCTTAATTTTGCGCAGGTTGGTACCTCTGATAGTGTAATGGGACTTCCCAAGGCTCTTACAGAAAAACTCATTTGCGAGGCACTTACCAGTTAGTGATTGGGATTGTTTCGAGCATGAATATACGGTTACTTCGTGCCCGCACTTTCGTGTCATGCATTATGGCATGATTATGTTTCATTTATCGTGTTAAAAATTATTGGGGGCAGAATGTGATAACAATTATTAGTTAATTAAATGGTGCCTGGAATATTGGCATATTATTGGTTAAAATATTTTGAATGGTAGTAGATCAAGATTTGCAGGCGCACACTATTTTTTGAAGGACTTCTCAATTTATAACTATTCGAATCCACGAATAATCCTTGACTCGGTGTCGATGTGACTTATTTCTTTAAAGAAAGCAGACGTCTGAGGCGCGCCGACTGCTACTAAGAACCTAGACTGCTACTAAGAACCTAACATAACAGGAGCTTTTTAAAAAGGTGGAAAATCTACTGTCACTCTGATTTAGAGAGGTTGACGACTCCGACGCCTTAGAGGATAGGGTGGCGTTGGAAGAGCATCCACGCACGGTGATCTGACCCAAGGAGTAGTAGGATTATTTTTCTTCTTTTCACTGGGTTTTTCTATACCATAAGACTCTCTCTAAAAGATATTTTGTTCTTATTAGCTGTTTCTTGAGGTTGGGACTCTTTTTCAGGGTCGACCGCCTCCATAACTTTGTCCGATCATAATTCCTTGAATCCGTGAGTTCTGAATCCACCGTAAAGAGAGCCGTCATCTCAATTTAAAGAGTAATATAATTACAGATAAATAACTCTTACAGTCATATGTGTAGCATTGTTCGAAAAAAGAAGTAATAAACATAATCGTAATTGAAGGAAAATATCAAAGCCAACTATTTACCAAAGATTTGACGTAAATTGACTTGACTTATTCTTACATGAGTTACCAAAAATAAAACTCACAAAGATTCCTACTTAGATTTGGATTCTCCTAAATGAAAGTGTAATGGAACTCCCCAAGGCTCTTACAGAAAAACTCATCTGCGAGGCACTTAAAGGTTAGTGATTGGGATTGTTTGGAGCATGAATATGGGGAAGGGTCCCCTCAGAACTTTTATCCTTTTTCTTCGATATTTGTTGACAAGTGCTATGATGACATAACACTTCCCGGTAAACGGCAAGGAACCCGGAGAACCGCTGCTCTAAAATCTCAAACTCCTCATAAGCCTCGTCTCCCCAGGGCAACTTGGAGACGTCATGCATTTTAGGGAGAGCAAGTCCTATCTCCCCAGCAGGTGTAAAAAAGGTCCCCGTACGACGGTTGTACATCTCGAGGAGTGCTATGAACAGCCTTGTGTTCATAGGAAGACCGTAGCAGGTGCCCCTTATGGCATAGTAGAGGCCGAGCTGACGCAAAGTATCCTCATACCGTGACAGAATCCAGAGTGTCAAGTTGACCCACGGAGGGGAATGATGCATCCAATTCGGCAGCGACAGTCTACCCGTGGGATATGATCATTTGCGAGCAATCTAGTTCAGGAAGGTGTCGGCTTTGGAGAACCTGTTATTAGGCCTCAGCTCATTTATAAAACTACCGGAGGCTAGTCCGACGACAGAACAACTGACTGACTCCCTGGTTGCAACCACCGATCGCACTCGTCTATTATAATGGATATTGCCTACGAAGACTGCCTGTCGGTCCTGAGTTATGGGATCCGTCATTCGCCTCTCGATAGGCACCATGTTAAAACTTGACAGGGAGAAATGGCGTTCCATCTGAGGAAGGTGAATCGCTATCCCGTTGGAAATAAAATTCCAGCTCGCAGATAGCTCCAGTATGCGGGGGTTCGAGACCGCTATACCATCTCCGAATAAGACGCAGGCTTCAGATGAGTGTCCCCCAGTTTCCCAGAATTCATCATGATGAGTAAGTAAAAGAATGATTGGTTCCTGATCACCCTTAACCTGTCTTCAGGTTGACTTCGGGTAATCTGAGATGACACACGTTCGACTATCTGGTCAAATCTCACACCCAACGCAGATTGGGCATATCCTATCAAGAGTTCCCCCGATAGAGCTGTGGACAAGGTCACTACAAAGGACAAAGCAGAAATGTAGTTAGAAGAAAACAAAGTTCATTCTTCAGCTATGTGGCCTAGCCAAACAGGACCTATGCAGCCTAGTTATGAGGGATGCGCATGCGGCTTAAGAACATTAGATGCATACGGCTCAATCGTACAGTCCCGTTAGGCAGCACTCAGACGGCTCAATCATGAGGCACTTACACAGTTATGTTATGTATGCGATCCAAGTTATACAGTGCTCATGCAGCTCAGTCAGGAGGCACTTATGCGGCTCAGTTAGGAGGCACTTATGCGGATCAGTCTTGAGTCACTTATGCGGTTCAGTTATGCATTATTCATGCGGATCGAACAAGGAATCACTTATGCGATTCAGTTATGAAATACTTATGCGGCTTGGACATGGTCAATTATGTAGCGCTCATGCGGCCCAGTCACGAGGCACCCATGCGGGTCAATAACGCTTATGCGGCTCAGCCCATGCGGCCCTATCATATAGAACACATGCGGTCCAATGAGATAGGGTATGCATCGATCATGCCTGACGCACAGAGGTGACGCATGACAGGCCGGCGCATAAAATACGCGATATGGCCATTCAAAAATTAAAGTCGTCGTCTTTCCACCGTCCTTACCCTTGATAGGGGGTTGCACGTCAGGATGAATGGTAGGAGAGTCCGCAGCTCTCGACGGAGAGGCGAGTCCCTTCCCTTTGATCGCAACATCAGTCGACTTGGAAGCTTTTGGAGCCATGGCTAACTGGGACAGAAAGGATGATAGGGACAATGAAGACGAAGGAGAAGAAGGTAAAGGAGAAAATTTTCTCTCTCCGAATGACCCATATTTATAAGGTTTTCGAAGGAGCGCCGTTTCGATTCTCGAGTCCATTAAAGATAATGATGACATTTGGAGATTTTATCTTTAGTAACCGTCAGCTTTATCTCGAAAAAAGAGCCCAAAATCCAAAACCAAATCAAGGCATTAAATGCAGCAGTGACTGCCACGCCCCGATCCGGGAAATCGCTCGTCCTCGCTAGATTTCACCCGAATCATCGTCCTCCCTTGGGCGTGATGCCGTACGAGCCTGGAGTTGCGCTCGTGCAAGGCAAGATAACAGGTTCACATAGTATTTATCTCAAATTGATAACATAAGCAGCGAAAGGAAACAAGGTATAACATAAGAATCTCTTTTATTGATAACAAACTGAAGATTACAAGGCTCTGAATAGCCCAACATATATGCCAATTGGCTACAACGCTCATGATCTCTCTAGCTCACAAAGGATTACATTGTTCCATACATTATGTCTCTTTATAGCCAACAAGTAGTCTTCGGCCGAACATCTCCATGTTGCACGTCCGAACGCCTATGCGGTAGCTCCTCTTGAACGCTAAGGACTCCATGTCTCGGCGCGTCCAAGCCAAGCCCCGCCCCGGGACGATCGTACTTGAACCTGCACACAAACTAGTGGGGGATTAGTACTTTCGTCCTCGGTTCGCACTGATCAAGACCCGCTTGCACCCAAACCAAACACTAAATATATTTAGTAAAACATGCATCTTAATTTGTGATCTTTCTATTTAGCCTTAGGATCAGTTTCATGGCAATATTCATGCATAGCAACTTATCATAAATGTGTCTGATACCGTGTCCCTGCGGCAGATACAGTTAGCCATAATATGAATATAAACATAGTGCGTGCTCCTCTCCGTCCCTTTTTGTCTAGTCTGCAATGGTTAGAACTTAACATAAGAAATCATACTATTCATGCAACCAACCATAAACATAGCCATATGCATAAGGGTAGCAGGCCCTGCGCCAGCACCCAACTCTAATCTCAGTCCACCGGCCCTATCTATATGAAGGTCACGGTATTTTGTACCGTAATGGACTTGGCATCTCTTATGTGTAAGCCTATGATCGCTTCGATACGGGTTGCTAGCCCAAAATCCGAAGGATTCCAAACTTAGTGATATCATAGCTTATCACAACACTGGACGGTCGTAACCCGTCCGAATGATGTGCACCATAAATACCATACATAATTCTCTCCTAGGCCGAACGATCCCGGTGCCCCGGTCGTAATCGTCCGAGGGAAGCCACACCCGTGCACGGGCCATCCGAGTCCATTGACCATGCAATACGCGCCATAGAATACAAGTCATACCATCCAGCCAATCTCATGTTCCATAAACATAAACATATCCATCTCTATCTCAAGTTCCTTCGACGTTATGCCCCAACACATCCGTATTGATGCACGACGCTCAACGGCTTAGACATCTCGTACTCATACTCAATGCGTTCCATTCATAAGTTATTCACATAACCATGGTTCCGTTGTTACTTAGTCATTTCGTAGCTTTCGTGCATGAGGGCACACTTAACGCCATAATCAATGTTCTAGACTTAATGTTCAATGTTCTCGGAGCCGTGCACATGGTGCACATCTCGATATTGTCTTTCAATGTCCTACCACCACCGCCCTACCGCGACCCGTACACTTGATGCACGTCGCTTCAATTATTCAATGTTCAATGTTCTATCTTAATGTTCAACATATACTTAGACCCGTAACCGTTCGAGCCACGCTCGCTTACTTAATGGTAACTTACGCACGCATACAAGGATATATTTTATTAGACATGAAGGAATAGGGAGAGAGAGTCAAGAACCCGTCCACCATAAGTCGATACGTCTTGTCGTTTCGCCGAGCTGGAGCGGCTCGATTCCATAACTTGGTTGCATAGCTAACTCTCAGACTTAGCCATTCCTTTGAACTACTCGGTTGATTTTGCCTACCGTGCCCATGCCACAATCCGTTGTAAGGCCACGATTTAGTTTTGCGGACACTTCACTGAATAAGGCAAAATGCCGACCTCTTATCGTCCAGCGTAAAAGCATAGCCTGTACACCAGATCAACTAAAATCAGCACTTGCTTCAAACGGGACTTATCCTTTGCATCGATTCGATTCATAGATTTCAATCGAATCAAAGCTTACCTTTGGCCATCGTAACTCTTGCATCGATTCGTATCGATACTTCATCGGGTCAACGCAACTCTTCGAGTCAACGACTCATCATAATGCACCGTACGAAGTGGAGCATTACATAATATACCACTCAAAACAAGGTTCGTCCTCGAACCGAAACTAACACTCAAACCAAGTATTTCGCTAGATCGTTTCACGATCTCGAGCTACTATCGTTGGAATCATACAACTTAGTTTGGATCATACACATATTTTAGGCGTCCCACCAATATATGTATTTCAGCCAAGCTCAGTTGTAGGATATCGAGACAAACTACAGGCTCAACTTAAATCCTCAAGCACCAGCTATTTCGTACTCGACTTGGTCAGATCTTAGCACATATTCCTAAAATTCTACATGCAAACATCTTCGCATATAACTTAATTCAAAACCATAACTTCGATCTCATAAGTTTCTCGCCGGTCATCTAATGCTCGCATTGCATTGAGTCATTGCGCATCCGATTGCAACAATTCTCCACAACGCCTATTCGCCCAACCGTTTCCTATCACTCGCACCACTTAAGTCTTTCATCTAGTCGTTCATACTATTTGGCCTTAACGACATGGACTGAGTCCAACATGTCCAACTTTCCTTGCCTACAATCCGTACTTATGCGGATCACAATTGACCGCATGAGTACTTTGGGACAAATTGGTCCGCATAAAGAAGAGCCGCATGACAGACTCGGCATGCCCCCTGCAGTCCATCTTCACCAGACTGATTTGAGCCGCAGAAAGAATAGTTACGTATGCGGCCAAGCCGATCAACCCTTCTGATAAAACTGACAAACTCTGTCAAAATTGACAAAACTGACAGCTCTGACACTCTAACAAAAAGAAGATAAGACGTGATCAAACAAAATATCATGTCATCAGACTGGACATAGTCATACGGCTAGAAGGACTGCGACCCGAGCCGCATGAACCTTATGCGGCTCAATTTATGCGCTTCATGCGGCCAAGGATGACTACAACCTAAGCCGCATAAGCCTTATACGGCCCAGAATACAGAATCTATGCGGCTCAAAAGTCCCCAAGCTACATGCGGACTAAGGGAGACCGCGACTCGAGCCGCATGAGTCTTATGCGGCCCAGCATGGCCGAACACTGAAAGGCCTATGCGGCTCAAAATAAATCAAGCAGACTGATCCTATCCTGCGATAGGACACGTGGTAAGCTAACCAGGTCTCAACCACCCAGATTTGTTGTAACGCTCCAGTCCCAAAATACGTTGGACTAGGTACGTAAACATGCCAGCTGTATACATACGAAGAATATGGGCTTCATATGGATACATAAGCTGTAAATGCAGTAAAACCAAGGCTAACTAATCTCATCCAAAAATGAAAGAATAAAAGATGTCATATAATCAACTATGAATTGTCATTGGTACATGTAGTTGGACGGAGACAAATCCACTACCAACTATAAAAAAAATACATAATAAAAGAAAGAGTTTGGCGGACGAAGCGCAGATGATCAAAGGGCAATCATCCTCGAAGAAATAGTGACGATCATGGCCATGGCTAGAACACCTGTGAAAGACAAGAGCACACACCTGACGAGATAACCAGGTCCTCAGAGGGACGTAACAAGATACAATAAACATGCCATATAAATACCGAAATAAAATATGCCACAATCAAAGAAAGTGACAAGACATAAATAAGGTAACCTAACCGTACTAAAGTGATCATGTAGTTGAGAACAAATCCTTCGATGCATGAGTCCTGACTGTAAATAGGATCGGCATAGTCCCCATATAAGGAACCAGGGGCCTACGTCCGTAACGTCCGAAGATCGTCAAAGGGCATCATGTGCAAGGGGCTATGTCCATAACGCTCTAAAAAACGTCAGAGGGCACCTGGAGCCTGCGTCTCCGGATGAGCGCACAGGTAAGCAGGAAAGTGCAAAGAAGCCCATACATCAGGTATTGTTCTCCCCACCCGATGCTCTTATTTAAGTCGCATCTACGACCATATACCTCTACTAACTGCTAAGTCTCCTAACATACCTCTATTAGCATTTAGCCCTAACGCATGCACATGGGGGATCAACCTACACACAAGAACCTCTACATGCTACTCATCTCACACATTCTTGTGGTACAACTGTGTCAAGGTATATACAATACACTACAAATGGTAGTCTCTTAACTCTAAGTCCATATGCAATCAAAGGATAATAACAAAGTACAGCTAATATCACTGAACAGACAGTAAATCAAGAACTGTAAGAACTGGAAATAAATGAACAGTGATATATAATAAAATGCAGACTGAATATAAACAGTATAATGGTAAGGTATCTTGCCTGGTGTGTCGCCTGGTGGTGTGTCACTCCCCGTTCCCGGAATACGTATTTTTATATACATGTACAACTCATGTGTATTTATTTAGTATTTATCATGTAGTATCCTGTATTTAAATTCCTCTAGTTTATGTTAATTAATTATCTGCTCTTTAATTTTCATGTTAATTAATTTCTTACAATTTTATTATCTGCATTTTATTTCCTGCTTTTATTTCCTGCTTTTAGTCTTGCTTATGTGGTTCGGCCTAGGTTAGGTTCTCGGGTTCATTGATGAATCCGAATCCAACCCGGCCCATTAGCTCCCACCTACCACCACTCCCCCTATTTAAAGCCACCCTTTCCATTCTCTCTCCTCATTACTCATCCTCACCATTACTTCTTCTTCTTTCTCTCATCACTTCTCCACCTACCAGCAGCAGCAGCAGGAGGCAAGTGCAAACTTGCTTCTACTTGAGAACCATGTTTTTATGGTTCATTTGTCTTCTTCTTGTGATTCCAAGAGAGTTTAGTTCTTAGCATTTTTGATTTCTATGGCTAGGTTTTCTCTAGATCTAAGTTGTTACATTTTCGGCTGTTCATGGGTTTTTGGTCCTCCCAACTTAGCGTGTTTTCTGGCTGGGAACTTCATCTTCTGGCTTGGGACGAAGGCTGAGTCACGCACACGTCTCTACGTGTCTGCGTGGATTTTGAGACACGCTCATGTTCTTACATGTTAGCGTGTATTTTCAGTCATGCTCACGTTCTCATGAGCGTACGTGTATTTTCAGTCACGCTCACGTTCTCATGAGCGTGCGTGTATTTTCAGTCACGCTCACGTTCTCATGAGCGTGCGTGTATTTTCAGTCACGCTCACGTTCTCATGAGCGTGCGTGTATTTTCAGTCACGCTCACGTTCTCACGAGTCTGCGTGTATTTTTAGTCACGCACACATCCACGAGTCTGCGTGTATTTTTAGTCACGCACACTTCCATGAGTGCGTGGATTTTTAGTCACGCTCTCTTGTGAGTGCGTGGATTTTCCCTTCACGCTCACGCTGTGCTTGCTTGCGTGACTTTTCACGCTCACGCTTGCCAGCGTGTATCACTTTTCACGATCACTGTTCACGCCCATTTTCCATGCTCACCCCAGCTAGACTTAGCGTGACTTGTTGGTCTTAAGCATAGACTTCTTGCGTGACTTTTGGCCTTAGCATAGACTTGTTGGCGTGACTTCCTGACCTGGGTGTTTTTATTTATTTCTCAACCTATTCATTTAATGATGGCATGATAATTCTTCTATTATATCCTTACGCCTTTTTGCGTGAATTTTTTGATAAATCATGATATGTTAAATTTGTTAAAATGGATTGTTATGTAAAATGCACCTTGTGTCCTGATTGATCCATGGATACCCAGTATGACTAGAACTTAACCCTGAGAGTTATAGTCCCGACCCCATGTAATATTGATGGACTTTCATGCCTTGTCACCATTGATAATGATTATGACATGGACTAAATAATTGATCATGCGTTCCTAGTTGGAACTAAGAGCCTGGCTAGTCGTCTTATTGAATTGAATGAATGAGACACGTTCATGTAATTGACTATTATACTCGATTAGCCGATCCCGAATATTGGCATACAGGCACATGCAGGCTTCAAAGTAATTATTTATTATTTAATTATCTATTTATCTTACAAAGATAGCATGTGTGCTCTATGGTCAAGGCATGATTATTCCGTGGTTAATTTGATTGTTGCATCACGCTATGTAAGACCTACAACCTAGCCGCACAGGTATCGTTGTAGAGTTGCGCATATCGTACCCCGTACGAAAGTACTCATTTGAATGGCCATGATCCACGGCATGGAACTTCGCTCAACGTAGGGACTATTAAGTTAAATAAAATAATGATGGCATTGAGAGAATGGATTCCCGAGTTCTTACATGGCAGCCCCTTGGGACTATTAAGTGCCCGACGGGCCGGCTGGTTCCCACAGATACTGTAAATCTGTCACACGGGCAGGGAACAGTATCTGCTTATATTATTGTACATGCTATAACGGCGGGCGTCCCGCTGGGACTCGTCTAACTACATGATTGGCGCAATTGATTGACTGGATAGACTAGCCTTGCTCGCACATAGTAATAACTGAGGAATCCCTATTTTTGTATAATTCCAGGATAACTTGGGACTCACAATAGCTAGCCGTAGGAATTGATTGGCCGTTCAAGATGATTTGTTTGTGTAATGTATCTACTCTGTTGCCTAACTGAGATAATCAGGATGTCAGGACATGACGGGCCAACTTCTGTCCTTGTTTGGTTGGGAGGTTGGTTCGAAGTGTCGTGACGTTATGTGAATCCTAGTAGGAGGCAGAGATCTATTATTACATTTTCTTACTTACTGGTTTAGTCCTTCATATCGTCCTTCCTTGTGGTACTTGCTATTAGAGGTCTAACCTCTCTGGTTTTGCATGGCCAGATTTAGAGCCGGTCCCCGAGGATCCAGCTTACTTCTACCTCTAAGATGGTCAATACTAGAGGGATGATCGCAGGAGGACTCGAGTGGGTTTCCCTACTTCACCGCTCGTTTTGTCATTTACTTTATACTTAGCCGTTTGGCACCGACATGTTGGTCGGATCGTCTTGTACTTACTTTTGCATGATTGTAATTAAGTCAGACTGCAGCTGATAACAATTGTGTATACCTTACTATACCATCTGGCTATGTTTTGTAAAGCCAAATTTCCAGAACATTCTGACTGAGCGTTTGGGACGCCTTACTGCTTTATCTTACATGTTCTGTATTACTGTTTCTTATTTGAATAATTGAGACAATAGATGCGAAATGACCATAGTGAGACTTTTATGTAGTTTGCACCCCCTCGTCTGGTTAGACAGCATTAATCGTATTATACGGTATTCATTTACCCGTAATATGTAGCTGGCTGAGTCATTCCCCCGCTCTCCAGTATTCTGGTTCTGGGGCGTGACATGGTGCGATGTTCTGTCATATCCTAACAGTCCAATAGCCACGATCGAGGCGCAGGGGTCCGAAATCGGGAAAGAAGTAAGGGTACGATTAGTCATGATCAGCTAAGATAGTTGAAGAGAATTTATGGAAATGAATACACGTACTAATTTTTGAAAACTACTTTTATAATAATTTACGTAATTACTTGAAACATATTTTATTAGTAAAAATAATTTTTAGAGAAATACTTGAAAATGTTTATTGTATAGTAATTTGGAAATTATGATTTACTAGTCAAAAATTTATATTAGATAAATAAAACTAAATTAAATGTTTTGTAAAAATAATTTAAAATAATAATGATACTCGGTAACTACAATACTAGTGGTAGTAAAAATTTATATATATATATATATATATATATATATATATATATATATATATATATATATATATATATATATATATATATATATACTTGTATTTCAAATTATAGTATGATTAATACTAATAATTATATAATTCTAATATACAATTACTATTATAGTATAACCATAAAATCAAGTTAAAGATATTAATAATAATAATAATAATAATAATAATAATAACAATAAAACTATACAACTCATCCTTCCTTCCCCCAAATTCGACATGAGAGAGAAAGAATAGTCGAGAGAGGGAGAGAGGAAGTGCGGGGAGAGGGGTTTACCGGGGCGGCTCCGGCGTAGTCGCCGGCGGTGGCGCAGCTGCGATGAGGGCGACTGCGGTCGATGCCGGGGTGGACGCGACGAGGTGCGGAGGAGGACGGAGCTGTGTAAGGCTCGGCCAAGATCGGCGCCCAGCGGAGCTGTGGTCCCGCGCTCGAGCACGACTGACTGGTAGGGTGGCCCGGCGGAGATGAAGCGGAAGGCGGGGAAGTTCTTTGGGTGGTGGTGGTGACGGGAGATGGCTCGTCGTCGGAGCTCTCAGCACGGCGAAAAGCTACGGCGGTGCCAGATCCACGGGGAACGGGGAGGCACTGGTTCGCGGTGGCGCAGGAGCGACGGTCGCCGATTCGGCCGAAGTCAGGTGAAGGTTTTTTTCCTCCTCCTTTCCTTCGTGATGGTGGTGATGGTTTCCTTTAGGGTTTTGGTGGTTGGGGGTTGTTTGTCGGAGGAACGGCGGGGTGGCCGTTGGCAGTTGTCGAGGGTGATGTCGGTGATGGTAGTGGCTACTTTGTTGTCGGTGGTGGTGATGTTCGTGGCGGGGGTGGCTGTGGTGAAGTCCTGGTTGAGGGAGCGGGTGATCGGATGCTGGTGGTAGCGGTAGGTACGTCGGGGAGGTGATGGGATGGACGTGGTGGTGTGGTATGGCTACGATGATGGTGGCGACGGAGTTGCCGGGTTTGGAGATGACGGAGGTGGTGACAGGCTGGAGAAGACAGGGTCTGGTGATGATGGTGGTAGCCTGGATAGAGGTTAGAAGTATGGCGGAGTGGCGGGAAGGTATGGAGGTGGGTCAGACTCCGTAGGTGCGGGTGGTGAGAGATGGAGTTGCTGGCATGATGATGGTTCAGATTAGGGTTAGGGATTGGGTCGTGGTGATTGCGTGTCCTGCGTGACACGAAGAATGAAGGGAGATGGTGTCCGGTATGTCGGACACGGGTGATAATATTGTATATGTAAAATCGATCATAGTAGAAATGATGGACATCGACACGGTGCACAACATCTTTGTTGAGAGAATTTTTGTGGCATAATTGGTGGATGATTATCTCTCCTTATATAGGAGGTAGAAATTCCCAGTTGGATAAAATTATGATTTATTTAAACCCAGTTAGATAATTTAATTTAAATCAATAAAATCAAATCTAAATTCAAATTCAATTCCAATTTAAATCTAGATAATCTAAACTCAATTTTAAATATAAATTCTATCTTTAAACTATTTAAATTAAATCCATAAAATCAAATCGAGATTTAAATGGACACAATAATTTCCAAATATATTTTCCAAAAATACCAATAATAATAATTTCGAAAATAATAAATATCTTTAAATATCTTTTTGAATAATAAAATATTAATATCAATAAATTCAAAAATAGGAATTATATATATGAATTCAAATTATGTACCTCATGTGCAAGGAATATTTGCTATAAAATAGTTTTCTAAATTATCACTATTAAATTAGCTAGCCTTTTATAAATAAAAGTAATAAGTTTTGGCCATCTTGATACGATACTTTTCACAACTTTCAGTAAAATACGAATACAAATAATTATTATATATATATTATTTTGAAACTATAAAAATAGAAAAATATTTTTCTAAAAATATGTATGCTCGCACATATTCGTACTCGTCGAGCAATTACAAAAAATGAAATTTCGTGTCCGACGTACAATGCAACTACGCAACGTACAAATAAAAAATCAGTACCAATTTATTAAAAAAAATAGTAAAAATTTAGGAATTTTACATCCTACCCAACTTATAAGAATTTCGTCCTTGAAATTTAGGAATAGGTAGGGTACAAGAGTTTAACGATAAAAAAGTACGAACAATTCATTTGGCGAAGCAAGGAAACGGTGTTTAACATAAATGTGCTATTAGAAAGTCATGAATTCATTAAATAGGAAAATAATTCACGAATATGGTAATGGACGAGGGTCGCTAGTTAAGACAATCATGATAACACAATTCGAGAAATAATAAGGCATTGGGTGGATCAAAGAGAATAATTTAAGGACTTGGGAGGTATGATTCCTTGAGAAAATATGGTCGTCTGGGTTTAGGTTTGATTAAGGAAATGATTTGATTCATTCTTAAGTCTCAAGAATGATTAGAATGTCGTGATAATGAATCTAGTGTCACGAGGAGGACGGTTAACTCAAGATGGGGTTACAGTCACATCGGTTGGTAACTGGCTGACTATCTTGGCAATAGACAGTGGACAACTAAGAGAATATCAAGTACGGGTGTTTGTCTTTCTAAAACAGGTGAAGGGCAAAAATAAAGAGTTCGAAGAAGACATTATCGAATTCGAATGAGTGGTTCAAAAATGACTGAATAAGTTCCAAAAAGAATTGCCAAGGCAGTCTTGGGTGAGACTCTAGGGCCAAGTTTAACTATGTCTCCATCCATGTTGAATAATATACAAAAGCGAACCAAGTGCGCTATGGTTGATCAGACCATAATACGTCGGTTCTGATTAGACAATGTATTAGTGGGCGCCCACCATAAACATATGTCACGAACAAGCTCGATAAAGAGTAAGCTTGCAAAACTAGACTATAATAGCAACATAAGATAGTCAAAATATAAGCAGTGGATGATGAAGAAAACTAAATAGTCCAAGATCCTTTAAAATTGAGTCTTGCCCGAAGTTCGGGCCTATGCAGTGGCTCTAGTGTTTCCTTATCTATGACTTGGTTGGTAAAAATGGGTTAGATTCCTGCAATTTCTACAATCTAAGTAAGCTTATCCATATGGGTCACAAGGGCAAGGGCTTGTTAGGTTGTGAGGTACTCTACCCAACTTATAAGGGTTAAACTAGTGGTGTGATGGGACAATGGGTAAGGCACAAAGTTAAGCATTTAAGGAATCAAGTAGAACACAATCATATATCGGTCGAAAGATTTGAGTCAATGTTGGACCCTAATTAAAGGTAGAAAGTATTTTGGTATCATGGTAAGGGTTGTAGTTTAGTCTTTTTGACCAGAAGTCATATCAAGAAAATAAAGTACAAGGATACGGGTTTTAGTGGCACGTGATATACCTACATGAAGGTAGGCTCGTCTAGGTCTTGTATATGGAATTTGTTGGAAAAAAAAGTCTAGGGTTGTGCTCCAAATATTAAAGTCATGATAGGGAACCCCAAACGATCAAAATAGAAAGTGGGTTCTCATGTTGTACTAATTAATGCACAAAAGGATACAGTTAAAGCACGAAATAAAGATAATTAGAAAATCTCGTAGATCAAGTTAAAATAAGTTAGGGACACAGTTTCTAGAGAGAAGATAGTCTCTTAGATGGAACATGGTTAAGGGAAAGATTCTAATCATTTCTAAGTTTCAAATAATTAGATGGTCACGATAAAAATCTAGATTTGAGGGATGGTCGAGTGGGTCAAGATAAAGATATAGTTATACAGTTTGGTCGATGACTAACTATACTTGTGTATATGTCATATCATAATCATAGGTGGTGTGGCAACTTATTGTGGAATACTTGCATCTCATTAGGGTGACCTTGCTTGTTTCTTGGTCCTTCACCAATATATGATCTAATCTAACAATTTTAAGTTCCTCAAAAGTTTTTCAATAAAATTCTCAAGATAATCCACCAAAATTTCTAATTATCTTAGGCTGTCAAGTTTAATCAAAATCTAAATCTCTATTCAATCTCGAAATAGTCCTTGTATATCGCAAATTGAACATACCCTCTCTTTTTTTACCAAAATTTAAATATCCATAATCAAAGCTTTAACTCGAAATCTAAATAACTTTATAAATCATAGATCATATGACACAATTTGAATTTTGAATTCAAAGTCGATTTCATATCTTCCAAAATATTTTAAACAAAAATTTTACCATCATCTCTTCAAACTCAAAATTAAATAAACTTATAAATCGTACACGCAATTTAAGACCTCAAGCTCTCTCTCTCCCTTCTAAACTTTCGTCTTCTCTAGTCGTCTCCAAATCATAATTTAAACTCTTTAAATAATCTCGAGATAAACTTTATCATATTACAATCCAAACTTAAAGTTAACCGTAAATCATGTGTCACAATATAAAAACTTAAGATATTTCTCAAATCGATTTCATATCCCTAATAAATCATAACTATTTCGCAATTTCAAAATTCAAAAAATTTATTTTCTCGATCTAGCTATCCTCTTGTGTATACCACCTTGTAATATCAAAATAAAATTTCAACTATCCTTTGATGGCGGTAATATGCTACTACCCAACTTGGAATAAACTAATCCTTAAAAATCATACTTTTAGGAAAAATGTCTTTATAACTCAAATAAGACCTCAATGTACACTAATTGTCAATATAATCTTCCTAGCCATGTGTTTGACCTATGAGCATATAATAGTGTAGTCATCTTCCTAACTGTCACTAAAATAAGAGTTCACGGTAAAAAAAAGTTCAAGCAAGATGCAATTCAAGGGTGGTAATGAAAGTTCGAAACTTGAAACAAGAGAGAAGGTCAAGCTTGTGGATGAGATTCTTAGACACTAATCCTATATTGCAGGCTCACATCGGTACAATTACGTAACCAAAGTGACAAACTCGACCTGCATGGGCCACCACAAAAACATCTAACGCCCCAGTACCAAAATACGTAGGACTAGGTACATAGACATGCCAGCTGTATGCATACAAAGTACATGGGTCTCGTATGGATACATAAGCTGTAAATGCAGTAAAACCAAGGCTAACTAATCTCATCCAAAAATGAAAGAATAAAAGATATCATATAATCAACTATAATTATCATTGGTACATGTAGTTGGACGGAGACAAATCCACTACCAACTATGAAAAGAATACATAATAAAAGAAAGAGTTTGGCGGGCGAAGCGCAGATGATCAAAGTGCAATCATCCTCAAAGAAATAGTGACGATCACGGCCACGGCTAGAACATCTGCGAAAGACAAGAGCACACATCTGGCGAGATAACCAGGTCCTCAGAGGGACGTAACAAGATACAATAATCATGCCATATAAATACTGAATATAAAATATGCCACAATCAAAGAAAGTGACAAGACATAAATAAGATAACCTAACCGTACTAAAGTGATCATGCAGTTGAGAAACAATCCTTCGACGCATGAGCCCTGGTTGTAAATAAGATCGACATAGTCCCCATATAAGACACCAGGGGGCTACGTTCGTAACATCCGAAGATCGTCAGAGGGCATCATGTACAAGGGGCTACGTCCATAACGCTCTGGAAAACGTCAGAGGGCACCTGGAGCCTGCGTCTCTGGAGGAGCGCACATGTAAGCAGGAAAGTGCAAAGAAGCCCATACGTTAGGTATTGTTCTCCCCACTCGATGCTCTTATTTAAGTCGCATCCACGATCATATACCTCTACTAACTGCTAAGTCTCCTAACATGCCTCTATTAGCAGTTAGCCCTAATGCATGCACATGGGGGATCAGCCCACACGCAAGAACCTCTATATGCTACTCATCTCACACATTCTCGTGGTACAACTGTGTCAAAGTATATGCAATAAGGTATATGTAATACACTACAAACGGTAGTCTCTTAACTCTAAGTCCATATGCAATCAAAGGATAATAACAAAGTACAGCTAATATCACTGAGCGAACAGTAAATCAAGAATTGTAGGAACTGGAAATAAATGAACAGTGATATGTAATAAAATACAGACTGAATATAAATAGTATAATAATAAGGAATCTTGCCTGGTGTGTCGCCTGGTGGTGCAATGTTCCGTCATGTCCCAACGGTCCAATAGCCACGATCGAGGCGCAGGGGTCCGAAATCGGAAAGGAAGTAAGGGTACGATTAGTCATGATCAGCTAAGATAGTTGAAGAGAATTTATGGAAATGAATACAAGTACTAATTTTTGAAAACTACTTTTTATAATAATTTACGTAATTACTTGAAACATATTTTATTAGTAAAAATAATTTTTAGAGAAATACTTGAAAATATTTATTGTATAGTAATTTGGAAATTATGATTTACTAGTCAAAAATTTATATTAGATAAATAAAAATAAACTAAATGTTTTGTAAAAATAATTTAAAATAATAATAATACTCGGTAACTACGATACTAGTGGTTGTAAAAATTTATATATATATATATATATATATATATATATATATATATATATATATATATATATATATATATATATATATATATATATACTTGTATTTCAAATTATAGTATGATTAATACTAGTAATTATATAATTCTAATATACAATTACTATTATAGTATAACCATAAAATCAAGTTAAAGATATTAATAATAATAAAAATAATCATAATAATAAAACTATACAGCTCATCCCTCCTACCCGAAATTCGATATGAGAGAGAGAGAATAGTCGAGAGAGGGAGAGAGGAAGTACGGGGAGAGGGGTTTACCGGGGCGGCTCCGGCGTGGTCGTCGGCGGTGCGTCAGCGGTGGCGGTGGTGCAGCTGTGATGAGGGCGGCTGCGGTCGATGTCGGGGTGGACGCGACGAGGTACAGATGAGGATGGAGCTGTACAAGGCTCGGCCAAGATCGGCGCCCAGCGCAGCTGTGGTCCCGCGCTCGAGCACGGCTGACTGGAAGGGTGGCCCAGGGAGATGAAGTGGGAGGCGGGAAAGTTCTTCGGGTGGTGGTGGTGACGGGAGATGGCTCGTCGTCGAAGCTCTCAGCACGGCGGAAAGCTACGGCGGTGCCAGATCCACAGGGAACGGGGTGGCACTGGTTCGCGGTGGCGCAGGAGCGGCGGTCGTCGATTCGACCGGAGTCAGGTGAAGGTTTTTTTTTCTCCTCATTTCCTTCGTGATGGTGGTGATGGTTTCCTTTAGGGTTTTGGTGGTTGGGGGTTGTTTGCCGGAGGAACGGTGGGGTGGCCGTTAGCAGTTGTGGAGGGTGATGTCGGTGATGGTAGTGGCTACTTTGTTGTCGGTGGTGGTGATGTTCATGGCGGGGGTGGCTGTGGTGAAGTCCTGGTTGAGGGAGCGGGTGCTCGGATGCTAGTGGTAGCGGTAGGTACGGCGGAGAGGTGATGGCGATGGACGTGGTGGTGTGGTATGGCAACGATGATGGTGGCGAAGGAGTTGCCGGTTTTGGAGATGACGAAGGTGGTGACAGGCTGGGGAAGATGGGTCTGGTGATGATGGTGGTAGCCTGGATGGAGGTTGGGAGTATGGCAGAGTGGCGGGAAGGTATGGAGGTGGGTCGGACTCTGTAGGTGCGGGTGGTGAGAGATGGAGTTGCTGGCATGGTGATGGTTCGGATTAGGGTTAGGGATTGGGTCGTGGTGATTGCGTCACGACCAAAATATGTCCATTTAGCGACGGCCACATCCGTCGCCCATCCGTCGGCAATCAGTATTAGCGACCGATAACTGACGGATCTTGGTCAAAATAATCCGTTGTCACGACCCGCACCCTAGAGTAAGGGCACGAGACGTGGGTACGTCCAGCCTACGCCGCAGTGTCGGCGGTAGAACGCTGTCCTAGGTCATAACATCTAATAGTTTAAGATAATAAGCAGATATACTCCCCGAATGGGGGCGACATAACAGAATATATCTCAATCACAACTAAGGTAGAACAGGATAAAGATAGATAGATAAATACCCAGAATGAAAACACAGAGATACAATCCAGAATTCTAAGTGTCTAAATAAATACATATCCCAAAGTATCTCAGAATCTATAAACAGTCATCCATGAAAAGTAAAGACATCCTAATCTAAGGGAGTATCATCTACTGCTAGTGGATCCTGCTGCTGGTCCAAATCCATGCACTCATCTAATGTTGCACCGTAGTAGGTAGGGCATAACGCCTCAGCCTCGTCCTCTGTAAAATTTTCAACAGGTCCAGTAAGGACAAGAGCAAGCACAGTACATCTCAACAAATCATAGCAGGTCAGAATATATAATCATGCTAGAGAGTAAGATACAAGATACTGAAAGAATAACATGATAAAAAGAGAGAGACTGTAAGTAAATAGCTATAGTATATAGAGAACTAACAGTGCTAGTAATTCAGAGCACAAGATGGTTATGTAAACGGCACGATGTTGTACACGAGTAATCTACAGAGGTTGTACACGAGTAATCTACTGGATTGAATACATAACCACTTCTACTCTCCCGCCCCAATCAATACACAAGGATCTAGCTAAGTTATGTTATTATACACGAAGTATAGTCGTACACGAAGATCATGTGAATACATGAATATACACGATTTCACACGATGTGTACACGAATGTCACGAATACAAGGAGTACACGATGCTCACGATAAAGTACACGAACACGAATACCCGATGTATCCGCTAAGGGGATAACATCGCACAACAAGATCCATATAGTACTAATCCGTGTTTCCAACGTGTCAGCATCATTTAAAGTAATCTAAAGCAGGAAATATACTCCTAATACAGGATATGAAATGATCAGAGAATGTACTCGCCTGTATCCTGAGAATCTGGAGAATATATACTGTCCGAGGAATAGTGTCTGTCTCCTATAGAACAGTACAAGTTACTATGAGTCTAAAATGATAATAAGATGCAAGTCAATACATTCTACATGAATCTAGGTCAATCTAGGCCAAAGTCAACTCTTGGTCAACTCTGGTCAACCCTAGAAGTCAAACTAGGTCAACCAAGTCAAATCTAAGTCAAACAAGTCTATATTAGTCTAATTAGTCTATTCTAGGTCTAACAAGGCTAAACAAGTCTAATCTAGACTTCATACTAGGCATTCAAGCCACCCATAGGCCATAGGCTATACCATGCCTATGAACCAAACCATAATCACATACACAAGTCAAATATCTAATATATAATATACTCTAATATAGGATACACATATTGATATATTATATAATATAACTTAGAATACACATAACGTATAGGCTACTATATGTATACCATACCAACATATTTATATCTAATATATATACTAGTAGGCACACATAGATGTAGGATACATATATATATACATGTGTATAGAGAAGGGAAGACACATGTATGTGTCCAAGTGTTTGTGTGTGGCTTGAACCTGTGTGTACAGAATTTAGGAAACAAAGAGTGATACCTGTGTCCATGTGTGTGTGTGTTAGGCTAGAGGGTTCTGTGCTTAGTGTGTGTCAAGGGGGTACAAGAGAGTGAGTGATAACTTATGTGTGTATGAGATACATGAGTGTGTGATATGGCATGTGTGAATACAAGAGTGTGTGGGTGAGGCATGTGTCAAGAGAGTGATATCCTGGAAAACAGGAAAAAAATAGTGAATAACAGTAATAATCTGGAAAACAGTGAAATGACATTAACCTGTGTGTATACAACAAGGAATCAAACCCAAAACAGTGAACTAACCACATTATGAAATCTAGAATTTTAACAGTTGAAGGAAATCTGAAATCAGTGAAGTGCATTAGGAAGAAAAATGAATCTCAGGTTTCAAATGGATTCAGTATTTCAGCCCCAACTTCCAAAACAAGATTACAACCCAAACAATCACCATAATTCCCCCAAATCAAGCACACATCTAGAACTTATATAGGAGAACTATATTAGAATCTAAAACATGTAAGTAGAAGCATTAACTTGGATAAATCAGTTGGCAAATTCTATTTTTTAAAAACTGTGATTAAACTAATAGGCCTGACACTATAGATTTCAGGATATTAGGGTAAAAAGGAAATGATGCATAAACACAACACATTATCGAAAATCAACACATTCGAAAATAGGAAGGGGATTCAGTTCAGGTTGTTTAGAGACTATTCTCAGCTAATCAGTAATTCGAAATCCAACCCAATGTCAAAATCTCTTTCACAAACCGAAAGCCTATTTCAAATGAAATATTTCATTAATATGAATCAACAAATACGTGGGGACATTCAACAGTGATAATCATTTCTTAAATAGGGTTTAAATGCTCAGAAATACTGGAAACTCAGTATCAGAAATCTGGTATCAGTGTGCATGCCATTTAACCCATTCGAATCCATAATTCCACATTAAAACCTAAATTAACATGTAAATTAATTCTAACATACATCATACATTATATTTAGGATCTAATTAATAATTAAAACACCAATTAAAACATTTAAAAAAAACTGAATGAAAACAATAACACAACCCAGTGCACTGAAACGCACAGTGCACGCACAGTACACGCGCGACACCGTGTCCGACACGACACAAGAGTCCGTGAAACTCTAAGAACCTCGTGTCAGTCAGTGTCCCAACACATGTGTCAAGTTATACGTGTCCTAGCGTCGTGTCCTGCTCGCAATCAGCCCCGAGCAGCAGGAGAGGGAAACTGTGCGCGCGCGTGAGGTGCACCCGCGTGTTCCCGTGTCCGTGGCGACACGACACGACACCAATACGTGTTCAGAATAATGGAAACACAGAAGCGAGGTCAAAACCTAAATTCCTATTCAATTACATTCCTAAAAACAAATCGAAATGCCCTTTGGGGCATTTCGTCAAACACCTTCATTCATGAACTGATACGTGTCCGATACGGACACGTACAGGACTCAAACCTAGGGTTAGCTAGTCCTACAGTTAGGTTAGGCCTAGGGCTTCCTAGATATGCAATAAAAATAGTATTTTATGGAAGGGATTAGAATGTTACCTTAGAATTTGTAATGTAACAAAAGCCTCAAATGAGAGGATCCTCAAACCACCAAAACTCTCCCAAATTGTTTCTTCCCTGAAATTTCTCAATACCAACAGTAAATACAATAATTTTAGGTCCTTTTGCAATTGGTTTGGGGGAAAAATGAATTGAAATGGAATTTCTATGAATTAAAGAAGATGGAGACTCACCTCTTTCTAAACTTGCAAATATTCCTAATGGAGGCTAGCCCTAATTTCTAGGAGCATTAAATAGGGGGGGAGGACTAGGTTTGGCCGGCCAAGGCTGTTGGGCTTGGGTTAGGGTTCCACTAGTGTTGGGTTGGGCCTTTAAGGCTTAAGTCACAAGTCATGACTTGTGAAATCATAAGCTATTTTCTATTCTATTTAAATCCTAATCTCTCCAAATAAGTTCTAATGAGTTAAATGCTACTAACTTAGGTCAAGCTAGGGTTCCATAACCTAACCAAATATTCATGACCTAGGTTAGCCTCTAGGACAGTCTCCTAAGTCAACATTAGTCAAAGTCAAATATAGCACCAAATCAAATATACTAAAAATTACTTAAAAATTCTAATAATATAATTAATACTAATAATTCCAAATTAATTCCAAAATTTTAAAAATAGCCAAAATACCCTCAAGCTAGAAAAGTGGTAGTGACATCCGTCGGCAATCAGCTCGTCGCTAATAATGATCCGTCGCTAAGAAGTCGAAGAGCGACGGAATAGCGACGGCTTTTCGTCTTCACAATACGATGCATTAGCGACGACTTTCCGACGGGCTTTCATCCATTTCAAGTATTAAATACTTAACTGTGTAGACGCTAGCGATAGATATTTCGTCAGTAAACCGTCGTAACAATGTATCAGAGGGTATCGTTTCGTCGCTAGTCCGTCGATCGCCGTCGCTAACAAAGGACGGATTAGCGACGGAATACTAACGGATTATCTGTCGACCATGTTCTGGAAATGCTTGACATTTCCAGAACCTTGGCGACGGATTTTCCGTCGCGACACCATCGAGACAGCGACTGATTTGTGGCTGATTATCCGTCGCCAATGTTCTGGAAATGTCAAGCTTTTCCAGAACCTTGTCGACGGATTTTTCGTCGCTATTCCGTCGAACTATATACCACCAGAACGTTGCCGACGGATATTCCGTCGATCACCCGTCGCTACCTGGAAACAGTTTCAAATCTCCAGTTAGCGACGGAAATTTCGTCGAAAAGTAGTCGAAAACTGAAAATATCCGTCGCTAACCGGTCACTAGTCCGTCGCTAAATGAGATTTTTTTGAAAAAAAATTACAGCACTTGCCCTGTTCACAAAAATATGCCTAAACTAAACCAATATATAATGCACACCAATTATCCAACAATCACATAGACCAAATATATAATGCACACCAATTATCCAAGAATCACATAGACCAAATATGCACATACGAATTTAATGCACACCAATTATCCAAGAATCATATAGACCAAACCAAATTAATATAAAATAGACATCAATTATCTTGAAGAGTAACCTAATATCCGTCGTTATAATCCGATCATAGCACAAATATTCCAAAATTCCCACAAATATTCCAATTTTTCTTAATTACAATACTTTAAGGATGAGGAGGAGTTCGATTGCCCGGTGGTGGTAATCCCTGCTGCGACCGACGAATATACTCCTCCACTAGGTACTGCGGTGGAGGGAGGGAAGTGGCTGCATACCTTTGGCTCACTCGAGCGGTATTTGTGCGTCAGATAAAATAGCAAAAGTTCGATTTATCTCCACGTGTGAGAACGGATGGCTCAGAACACAACCTAAAATTTATTCTAGCATACATTAGTGTGAATCATCTAGGTTCTGTACATATGGTGTAGTATATGTTCTTATCGTATCTAGTATCTGAAGGATATAACAGAATCAAGATGAACTCACATAATGTAATACCAAAACATCATCTAGCACTATATAAGATATAGTGATAGGATTTCGTATCATCATTGCCGAGGGATGAGGGTCGAAGGACAGTCAACTTTATCTACGGCTACATAGTTTCTGCCTCGCTAGTCGAATGGCTGTAGGGACTATGTCCTGATCACCATGTCGTACCGTAGATTAATACAAATGGAGCTGGAGCTGGAGCCAAAATACAGTACTAATTCACCATGTCGTACCATTTTACTCTCTCACTCCCTCTCCTCGCCCCTCCGGCGCTCTCACTCTCTCCGGCGCTCTCACACTACTAATTCCTATGTGTTTTAAGTGTGAGAACGGATGGCTCAGAACACAACCCAAAATTCATTCTAGCATACATTAGTGTGAATCATCTATGTTCTGTACATATGGTGTAGTATATGTTCTTATCGTATCTAGTATCTGAAGGATATAACAGAATCAAGATGAACTCACATAATGTAATACTAAAACATCATCTACTACTATATAAGATATGGTGATAGGTTGTCGTATCATCATTGCCGAGGGATGAGGGTCGGAGGATAGTCAACTTTATCTACGGTTACATAGTTTCTGCCTCGCCAGTCGAATGGCTGCAGGGACGATGTCCTGATCACCATGTCGTACCGTAGATTAATGCAAATGGAGCTGGATCTGGAGCCAAAAATACAGAATCTAAAATACAAAATACAGAATTCAATCCCTGGGTTCGCCGACCCCCTCGGTGGAACACTCAACACCGGCACGCACAACACATTCCAGAATATACAAAAAATATAAAGAAAAAATACTATCCGCAACGAACAATGTCAATATTAATATCCTCAACAAACCAAATCAATATCAGCAAATACGTACAAACTCAGTATCCTCAACGAAAAAAACTGAATATCCCCAAATACGTACAAAGTCAAAAATATAGTACAGTCCAAAAATGCAAAAATGAAACTACTGATCGCCTGGAGCTGGACCCGGAGCTGGAGGAGCACCACCAGATGACGCACAAATACCGCTCGAGTGAGCCAAAGGCATGCAGCCACTTCCCTCCCTCCATTCACCCTCTCCCTCTCTCATGCTATCAACGTCACAACTTTTCCAGTGCTGCTCCCTCTAATGATGATGAACGCAAAAATCAAAGACCCCCCTCTCCTTCCTCACTCTTCACAGTTCTCACAACAGGAAGGATCAGTGCTTTCTAGTTCTCTTCCATCCATCAATTCCTCCGTTCTGATCAAGCATCTTCCTTCTCCTCTCCTCCACCATGGCTCTGGACCCATCTGCTCCTCCATACTTTCCTTTTTCTTATTTGACTCTCTCAGCCACATATGATATCCACCTCAAGTGTAGAGTCAGGGAAGAAAAAGTGGGCAGAAAGAGGAGGGGGAAGCAGCACAGCCGGGCGGCATGATCCGGAGGAAGTACAGAGGTTTTCTTCAACATCAATAGGAGAACTATAAGGATATATCTTTTCACAACATGTCACCTTGTCAAAGACCCTTAATATGACAACCATGTTACCGCGGTATCGGAAAACTAACATGTCATAATTTTCTAAGCCGTGTGTTTTGACATAATCCTCCCAACTCTTTTCTCCGATGTAGTAATGCAAGATTACTACATAGGAGGAAAGAGTTGGGAGGATTATGTCAAAACACACGGTTTAAAAAATTATGACATGTTAGTCTTCCGACACCGCGGTAACATGATATTTACATTAAGGGTCTTTGACAAGGTGACATGTTGTGAAACGATATATCCTTATAGTTCTCCTACGGATGTTGAAGAAAATCTCTGTACTTCCTCCGGGTCATGTCGTCGACTGTGCTGCTTCCCTTTCCTCTTCCTGCCTACTTCTTCTCCCCCGACTCTACACTTGAGGTGGATATCATATGTGGCTGAGAGAGTCAAATAAGAAGAATGGAAGTAGGGAGGAGCAGATAGGTCCAGAGCCATGGTGGAGGAGAGGAGAAGGAAGATGCTTGATCAGAACGGAGGAATTGATGGATAGAAGAGAACTAGAAAGCACTGATCCTTCATGTTGTGAGAACTGTGATGAGAGAGGAAGGAAATGGGGGTCTTTGATTTTTGCGTTCATCATCATTAGAGGGAGCAGCACTGAAAAAGTTGTGACATTGATAGCATGAGAGAGGAAGAGGGGGGATGGAGGGAGGGAAGTGGCTGCATGCCTTTGGCTCACTCGAGCGGTATTTATGCGTCAGATAAAATAGCAAAAATTCGATTTATCTCCAAGTGTGAGAACGGATGGCTCAGAACACAACCCAAAATTTATTCTAGCATACATTAGTGTGAATCATCTATGTTCTGTACATATGGTGTAGTATATGTTCTTATCGTATCTAGTATCTGAAGGATATAACAGAATCAAGATGAACTCACATAATGTAATACTGAAACATCATCTACTACTATATAAGATATAGTGATAGGTTGTCGTATCATCATTGCCGAGGGATGAGGGTCGGAGGATAGTTAACTTTATCTACGGCAACATAGTTTCTGCCTCGCCAGTCGAATGGCTGCATGGACTATGTCCTGATCACCATATCGTACCGTAGATTAATGCAAATGGAGCTGGAGCCAAAATACAAAATACAGAATCCAATCCCTAGGTTCGCCGAAAATACAAAACACAGTTCTAATTCATATGTGATTTAAGTGTGAGAACGGATGGCTCAGAACACAACCCAACCGGAGAGGATACTCTGAGAGATCCATCTGAGTAGGACGTATACTCTGAGAGATCACCTTTACAAGAATGATATCAGTAGTGGGATTGAGTGTTGGAGGAGATATTATCAGAGTATACGTCCTACTCAGATGGATCTCTCACCGTTACTATTTTTTTCTGACAGCATGGTGGATGTGCTCCGTCAACAGATTCTTGCTTTGAAGCTAAAACTTTGCCCCGGAGCTCAAGTGGACATCCTTCGTGTAGAGCTCGAGTGATAGGTTCCTGACAGCATGGTGGTCTCCTTTGTCAAAGTATCCGTGCTCCTGCAGCCACGCGCGCGCCACCCCCGTAGTCTCCGTTGCCCCCGCAGCCCACGACGCCCCCGGCAGCCCACGACACCCACGACCACCGAGAGAGAGAGAGAGAGAGAGAGAGATTACCTTTGGGGGAGAGAGAGGAGAGGTCGCTGATTACCACCGTGAGAGAGAGAGAGAGAGAAGAATGAGGTCGTCGACCGCCGCGGAGAGAGAGAGAGAGAGAGAGAGAGAGAGAGAGAGAGAGAGAGAGGAGAGAGACTAAAATTTGGGGAGAATGAAAAGTTTTTCCCGTCGTTTCAATTTAAGCCTGGGCACTTTATTTAGCGACGGACCAGCGACGGTTTATATCCGTCGCTAGGCCGTCGCTATTTTTGATACTTGCCGACGGAATATCCGTCGCTACGTAGTCGAAGAATTGTCCCGCCATTTCCCTGAACAATTCCCGCCTAATAATCGACTGCATGGTGACGGCTACTTATCCGTCGCTATATCTCCGACGCCCTAGCGACGGATGAGCGACCTTTTCTCCCCCTTAAAATAAAATAAAAATTATATTGGCTTGTCGTCGGTACTCCGTCGGCTATTTGTCGCAAATCCGTCGCTAATGCCGACGAAAATTATCCGTCGCTAATTTACTGTATTTTGGTAGTGCGTGTCCTGCGTGACACGGAGAATGAAGGGAGATGGTGTCCGTTGTGTCGGACACGGGTGATAATATTGTATATGTAAAATCGATCATAATGGAAATGATGGACACCGACACGGTGCACAACACCTTTGTGGAGAGAATTTTTGTGGCATAATTGGTGGATGATTACCTCTCCTTATATAGGAGGTGGGAATTTTCAGTTGGATAAGGAATATGATTTATTTAAACCCAATTAGATAATTCAGTTTAAATCAATAAAATCAAATCTAAATTCAAATTCAATTCTAATTTAAATCTAGATAATCTAAACTCAATTTTAAATATAAATTCTATCTTTAAACTATTTAAATTAAATCCATAAAATTAAATCGAGATTTAAAATGGCCACAATAATTTCCAAATATATTTTCCAAAAATACCAATAATAATAATTTCAAAAATAATAAATATCTTTTTGAATAATAAAATATTAATATCAATAAATTCAAAAATAGAATTATATATATGAATTCAAATTCATGTACCTCATGTGCAAGGAATATTTGCATAAAATAGTTTTCTAAATTACCACTATTAAATAAGCTAGCCTTTTATAAATAAAAGTAATAAGTTTTGGCCATCTTGATACGATACTTTTCACAACTTTAAGTAAAATACGAATACAAATAATTATTATATATATATTATTTTGAAACTATAAAAATAGAAAAAAAATTTCTAAAAATATGTACGCTCGCACATATTCGTACTCATCGAGCAATTACGAAAAATGAAATTTTGCCCGCGACGTACAATGCAACTACGCGACGTATAAATAAAAAATCAGTACCAATTTATAAAAAAAAAGTAAAATTTAGGGATTTTATATTTGTTGCAATAAAATCTCAACGAGTCACCAGTTGACGGCCAAAGAGCGGGTCTTTGTGTGCTGTTGTAGCCACGTGGTCACATGGCCATCTATGCGGCTCAAGATATCTATCATTATAAATAGCAGGATACTACACCCATGCAAAAGGCTGGCAACCTACAAAGGACAATTTCTTCAAGAGCAAGGATCGTGTCAGATAGTCCAAGGAGTAAGGCAGAGTTGCTACACCTTTCCGAACCTCTATCGTCACCCCCAGAATCAAAACTAAACAATTGTACTTAGATTATTTCCTAGGATTTCTTTCTAGGGTTTCCCTTGTACAAATGAGTTTGCAATCAAGTTCAATTCCTCTGTAATTTTTGTTCTTGATATTTAATGGCAAACAGCCTTGTTGTCAGAAGGGCCCTTTCAGCTTGTACCCAAAGCAATGTTACCATGAATGATATACGTTATAACCGTTATTTATGCTAGGTACTAATATATTTTATGACAATTTTATCCAAATTTTCTAACTTTCGACGAAGAAAATTGAAGCGCTCTTCGGCTAGTGGTTTTGTAAAGAAATCAGCTAGCTGATGTTCAGTGTCAATGAATTCTAAGTTAATAGTGCCGTGCTTTTGATGATCACATAATAAATGATGTCTAATCTCTATATTCTTTGTGCGTGAGTGACATACTGGGTTTTTGGTCAAATTTATTGCACTAGTGTTATCACAGAAAATAGATATGTGCTTGAATAGTAAGTTATAGTCTTCAAGAGTTTGCTTCATCCATAGAATCTGTGCACAACAACGACCAGCTACGATGTGCTCAACTTTTGTTATGGATAGTACGACAAAATTCTGCTTCTTGCTAAACCATGAGACTAAAGCCTTTCCTAACAAATGACACGTGCCGCTGGTACTCTTACGGTTGACTTTGCATCCCGCAAAATCAGCATCGGAATATCCGATTAAGTTAAAGAAAGTGGTTTTGGGATACCACAAGCATACCGTAATCGTTCCTTTAAGATATCTAAAGATATCCTTAACAGCGGTCATGTGTGATTCTTTAGGATTAGCTTTATATCTAGCACATAAGCAAACGCTAAACATAATATAGAAACGACTAGCAGTTAAATACAATTGACTACCAATCATACCTCGATACTTACGTTGATCGACCGGTTTGCCACTTTCATCAGGTTCCAGCTTTGTTGTAGTAGCCATAAGAGTGCTGATAGGTTTGATGTTGCAAGCTCAAACTTTTTCAGCATGTCCTTTGTATACTTTGACTGACTGATGAAGATGCCTTGCGAGTATTATTTGATTTGCAGTCCAAGGAAGTAGTTGAGCTCCCCCATCATGCTCATCTCAAACTCGTTCTGCATACACTTGGTGCAATTATACCCTCCATTAGTAGATCCAAATATAATATCATCTACATAGATTTGTACTAGCAAAACAGTGTCATCAAGGAATTTTATGAAAAGTGTAGTGTCAATTTTTTCTTTTGAAAAACCTTTATCAAGTAAGAAAGTACTAAAGCGTTCATACCATGCTCGAGGAGCTTGTTTCAGGCCATAAAGAGCTTTCTTAAGTTTAAAAATATGGTCGAAAAATTTGTGATATTCAAAACCAGGGGGTTGCTTGACAAAAATCTCTTCTTTAATAAAACTATTTAGAAAAGCACTTTTCACATCCACATTAAAAAAGTTTAAGTTTTGAAAATTTGCAAAGGCACAAAGCATCCGAATTATTCAAGTCGTGCAACAGGAGCATACGTCTCATCGTAGTCGATATTCCTCCTCTTAGTTGTATCCTTGAACTACGAGACGAGCCTTAGTTGCGAGTGACCGAACCGTCCTCATTAACTTTGTTACGAAAAACCCATTTGGTACCAATGATTGAATGATCAACAGGTCTAGGAACAAGTTCCCAAACCTGATTTCGTTCGAATTGGTTGAGTTCTTCTTGTATTGCAGATATCCAAAATTTATCGTTAAAAGCTTCTAAAACATTTTTATGTTCAATTTGAGAAATAAAAGCAGTGCTAGCAATAGAATATCATAAAGAAGATCAAGTAGTTACCCCTTTCGATACCTCACCTATTACGAAGATTTCTGGATGTGAATGTTTGAATTAGAACTTCTTTGGTAAGCTCTCCAGATGTAACGCCCCAGAACCAGAACACTGGAGAGCGGGGGCGAACATAGCCAGCTACGTATAATGAAATTGAATCCATCTCACCATACGGTCACGGCTGTCTAGATATATGAGGGTTTAACTACAAGCCATCAGTCTCTTATGGTCAATAACAAGCCTAGTGTCTCAATCACAAACAAGTAAGTAAATATTACAAGATGTAAGATCACCAAATATACAATAGTAAGGCGTCCCAAACATTATATATTCAGCTGATCATGAAGCTAGTCGTTACAAAATGTTAGGACTAGCAAGTGTTTTAGTCATACATGATCAACCCTAGGATCTGTCAATCATGTTACAGCCCGTAGGCAGACAGTAAATAAAGGTGCAATACGAGCTAACACGTGCTCGCCGGCTAAATGCCTCAAAAGAATATTTTTACAATAGAGTGGGAGAGCAAAAATAAACCCACTCGTTGTCCTGGTTACGCCTGGTGGTCACCATTTGGCCGGGAAGTCGATAGATCCTCTGGAGCTGCTCTGGTATCTGGCCATACAAAACCAGCTGGGTCAGATCCCAGAAGAGCAAGTGCCACAAAGGAGGCTTCACTTAGGAACTAAAACCAGCAATTAGTACAAGAGTATAAATAAACAATAAGAACTGGAAATATAAAAAATACCAGGATGATATACGACGAGATAACCATGGAACTATTCAGATAACCAGGTTATAACCCGTAAACCAAACAAGAACCGGGATTGTAACCCTTCATCTGAACGAAACTTAGTTTTCCACCATTTATCGGCAAGATAATATAAGAAAATCAGGATATGTAACAATCTTGTACAGGATCAAGACAAGACTAAACTGATTAAACTCCATCCAATATTTTACGGCCAAGCAATAAGTACGGCTAGATACTTTAACTAACTAGGGTTATCACATGCCTAGTTACTAGCAAGATGCAGCGAGATTCTTTCACAGCCACAAGCCCTGCAGACCATCCAGGTTACCCAGGTCGAATATTAGTACAATAAGGGTGTAACACATGACAGTGTGCTGGAAATGTGCCCTACTCGACGGCAGGCTACAGATCCCAAGTGGGGCGCCCAGATAACGGGATTGCCTGTAGCTGGAAAATCTCTTTATGACTACTGAATTATTTTAGTTATTAGCCTTAGTTCTTTTTAGTAGGTACCCCTGACCGTGGTACTCAGAGGTCCCTATCCTAGACATGATGCAAGACAAATCGGGTTCATTTGTACAAGCACAATCGTCCACGGTGTCCAGGTCATTCAATCTCGTCATGTCAGGTTAGCCGTCGTAACAGCATTTCGAGAAATATCATGTCAGGTTTACTTGTCAAGAGTGCGCCACGGTGGGCCACTATCAAGAATTATTATGTCAAGTTCATCATGTCAAATTTACTGTCAGGAGTGTGCCACTTCGGGCCACCAAGTCATGTCATTTGTCAAAAGTGGACCACAACGGGTCACAATCGTGTCAGAGAACGCACTTAAAATTAATAGCACAAGCATACAAGTAGTAATTAAATATTACAAGGAGCAAGGACCGTGGGGAACTCATGCGGCTCAGGAAAAATTTAGGCCATATGCGGCCAGCAAATAATAGGCCATACAAGAAAGCAATTAAAGCTAATGCACGTGCATGCAAGCGGCCAAGCAATTGAATAGTGGCCATGTGGCCAACAAATATTTAAGGGCCATATGCGGCCAAAATATTTAAATATTCATGCGCCCAGGAATATGATTATTCATGCGGCCAGAAATTGGTCCATGCGGCCATGAAATGAATAGTGGCCATGCGGCCAGGAATATTTGCTAATGCATTGGAGCCTATGCGGCCATACAAAATATTTCAAGCAAATATTGCATGCATGCGGCTAGCAAATATTCCATGCGGCCAAGCTAATATACATGCGGCCAGGAATTCCTAGCAAAGTCATGTGGCCAACAAATATACATGCGGCCAGGAATTCCTAGCAAAGCCATGCGGCCAACAAATATACATGCGGCCAGAAAATTCCTAGCAAAGCCATGCGGCCAAAAAATATACATGCGGCCAGAAAATTCCTAGCAAAGCCATGCGGCCAACAAATATACATGCGGCCAGAAAATTCCTAGCAAAGCCATGCGGCCAACTAATATTCATGCTAATGCATGCAAATAAGTTGCTAGGCCATGCGGCCATGTGTTCCTAGCAAAGTTATGCGGCCAATTAATATTCATGCGGCTACAAGTGTTGGCCATGCAAATATACATGTTAATGAATTTCATGCATGCAAATAACTGCATGCTAATGCATGCAATATTATGGCTGATGCATATAATATTATTAAAAAGCACTAATGCATGCAATATTATTAAAAAGCACTAATGCTAATGCACCATGTGGCTGGTGCAATTTAGGTGCTAATGCTAATGCATTAATGGCTAATGCATGCAATAGCAAAGTCCATATGCGGCCAGCCAAGCTGATGGCCACATGCGGCCAAAATATATACATGCGGCCAAGATTATATATGTAAGCATGCGACCAAAAATATATTATACATGCGGCCAACTATGTTGTTCCATGCAAGCACTTAATATATATCCATGCAAGCTACTGCTTGCATATAACCATGCAAGCTAAAAAAATGCAATTAATGCTAAGGCCAAAGCTAATAATTAATGCTAATGGCAAATATTTAATGCAAGCAAATATTTAATGCTAATGGCCAAAGGCCATGCGGCTCACTTGGCAATATTTAATGCTGATGGCCAAAAGGCTCATGCGGCTATGAATGGCTAAGGCCATATGCGGCCAGAAATAACAAATGGCCATGCGGCCAAGAATGGCCTATGCGGCTCAGGCAAGTTGCATGCAAATGCATGCAAGCTTGCAAGCAACTTAATTAATGCAAGCAACTTAATTAAAAGGCCATGCAACTTAAATGGCCCTGGCCGCATAAGCAAGAAAGGCCATGCGGCCAGAGCTAGGAATTGTTCATGCGGCTCAGAGTGCAATTAATGGCTCTCATAGAGAACATGACCCTGGAAAATACCATGGCCTCCATGCTCCACCAAACAATAATAGGAACCCAAATACAGACTCCCGTAGGTCAAATTTAAACAAAATAGAATTCTCTACGACATGGAACCATCAACTAGCAAAAATATACAAGTTTGATAGATCAAAACTCCTGAAAGCCAAAAATATCACAAAGCTAGATTTACAAGAAATTAACCACGGAAATGAACAATGCTAAGTACTAAAGTGGGTTAGAAACATATGAGGAAGACAATGGAACAATAAAAATGGACTTCCTCCATGAAGCAAGATGCACTTGCCTACACCTTCCTGGTAGGTGAAGATAAATGGTGGGAAAGAAGAAGAGTAATGAAGAGAGAGAAAGAGGAGTGGGCTAATGAATGGGGATGGTGGTGGTAGGTAGGTGGGTTCTCAACAAAATCGAAACAAGCCAAACAAACCGAACCGAACCAAGATAAACCAAGCAAAGAAATGCCCAATAAATCAAGCAGAAAAACATACAAATACGAGTCTAAATACGTAGACGTATACCGAGATACGTAATACGAACCACGGGCATTACAACTCTATCCACCTTAAAAGAATTCCGTCCTTGGAATTTAATCAAGAAGCTAGAGATTCAAGGACAAGCTATACTAAGCAATCAATCATACAAGCAAAGAATTTGAAGGTATGTGGAAGAGGGAAGACATCCTGCTAGGAACCTCTCTGTCGGTTCTGAATCTGAGCTGGGGTCAGGGCATACTGCTGGGATCTCTGCTTCTGGAATACTCTGGAGGCTACTCCTGAATGCTGGGCTTGATCCCCAGGTTGCTGCTGATCCACGGGAGGTACTCCGCCTTGTTGATCGACAGGTCCAGCAACAATGCCGCTGAAGAAGACGACATAGGAAACAATAAGGAAGGACCAGGATAGATCAACGATTACAAGCATGTGATCAGGACAAGAATTTTAGGAATTCAGAGATTACGAACAGAGATCAAGGACGAGTACTGATTGAAACATCTATTCAGTAAACCCTCACATATCTTGATTTACAAGACCTGTATGGGCCACCACTTAAACCATGTAACGCCCCAGAACCAGAACACTGGAGAGCGGGGGCGAACATAGCCAGCTACGTACAATGAAATGAAATACATCTCACCATACGGTCACGACTGTGTAGATATATGATGGTTTACCTATAAGCCATCAGTCTCTTATGGTCAATAACAAGCCTAGTACCTCAATCACAGGCAAGTAAGTAAATATTACAAGATGTAAGATCACCAAATATACAATAGTAAGGCGTCCCAAACATTACATATTCAGCTGATCGTGAAGCTAGTCGTTACAAAATGTGAGGACTAGCAAGAGTTTTAGTCATACATGATCAACCCTAGGATATGTCATTCATGTTACAGCCCTTAGGTAGACAGTAAATAAAGGTGCAATACGAGCTAACACGTGCTCGTCGGCTAAACACCTCTAAAAATATTTTTACAATAGAGTGGGAGAGCCAAATAAACTCACTCGTTGCCCTGGTTACGCCTGGTGGTCACCATCGGGCCGAGAAGTCGGTAGATCCTCTGGAGCTGCTCTGGTATCTGGCCATACAAAACCAGCTGGGTCAGATCCCAGAAGAGCAAGTGCCACAAAGGAGGCTTCACTTAGGAACTAAAACCAGTAATTAACACAAGAGTATAAATAAACAATAAGAACTAGAAATATAAAAAATACCAGGATGATATACGACGAGATAACCATGGAACTATTCAGATAACCAGGTTATAACCTGTAAACCAAACAAGGACCGGGATTGTAACCCTTCATCTGAACGGAACTTGGTTTTCCACCATTTATCGGCAAGATAACATAAGAAAATCAGGACATGTGACAATCTTGTACAGGATCAAGACAAGACTAGACTGATTAAACTCCATCCAATATTTCACGGCCAAGCAATAAGCACGGCTTGATACTTTAACTAACGAGGGTTATCATAGGCCTAGTTACTAGTAAGATACAGCGAGATACTTCCACAGCCACAAGCCCTACAGACCATCCAGGTTACCGAAGTCGAATATTAGTACAATAAGGGTGCAATACTTGACAGTGTGCTGGAAATGTGCCCTACTCGACGGCAAGCTACAGATCCCAAGTGGGACGCCCAGATAACAGGATTGCCTGTAGCTGGGAAATCTCTTCATGACTACTGGATTATTTTAGTTATTAGCCTTAGTCCTTTTTAGTAGGTACCCCTGACCGTGGTACTCAGGGGTCCCTGTCCTAGACATGATGTAAGACAAGACGGGTTCATTTGTATAAGCATAATCGTCCACGGTATCCAGGTCATTCAATCTCGTCATATTAGGTTAGCCGTCGCAACAGTATTTCGAGAAATATCATGTCAGGTTTACTTGTCAAGAGTGCGCCACGGTGAGCCACTATCAAGAATTATCATGTCAAGTTTATCATGTCAAGTTTACTATCAGGAGTGCACCACGTCGGGCCACCATCAAGTCATGTCATTTGTCAAAAGTGTACCACAATGGGTCACCATCGTGTCAGAGAAGGCACTTAAAATTAATAGCACAAGCATACAAGTAGTAATTAAATATTAGCAGGAGCAAGGGCCGTGGAGAACTCATGCGGCTCAGAAAAAGTTTAGGCTATATGCGGCCAGCAAATAATAGGCCATGCAAGTAAGCAATTAAAGCTAATGCACGTGCATACAAGCGGCCATGCAATTGAATAGTGGCCATGTGGCCAACAAATATTTAAGGTCCATATACGGCCAAAATATTTAAATATTCATGCGGCCAGGAATATGATTATTCATGCGGCCAGGAATTGGTCCATGCGGCCATGAAATAAATAGTGGCCATGCGGCCAGGAATATTTGCTAATGCATTGGAGCCTATGCGGCCATGCAAAATATTCCAAGCAAATATTGCATGCATGCGGCTAGCAAATATTCCATGCGGCCAAGCTAATATACATGCGGCCATGAATTCCTAGCAAAGCCATGTGGCCAACAAATATACATGCGGCCAAAAAATTCCTAGCAAAGCCATACGGCCAACAAATATACATGCGGCCAGGAAATTCCTCGAAAAGCCATATGGCCAACAAATATACATGCGGCCAGAAAATTCATAGCAAAGCCATGCGGCCAACAAATATACATGCGGCCAAGAAATTCCTAGCAAAGCCATGCGGCCAACAAATATACATGCGGCCAGAAAATTCCTAGCAAAGCCATGCGACCAACTAATATTCATGCTAATGCATGCAAATAAGTTGTTAGGCCATGCGGCCATGTGTTCCTAGCAAAGCCATACGGCCAACTAATATTCATGCGGCTACAAGTGTTGGCCATGCAAATATATATGCTAATGAATTTCATGCATGCAAATAACTGCATGCTAATGCATGCAATATTATGGCTGATGCATGTAATATTATTAAAAAGCATTAATGCATGCAATATTATTAAAAAGCACTAATGCTAATGCACCATGCGGCTGGTGCAATTTAGGTGCTAATGCTAATGCATTAATGGCTAATGCATGCAATTTGTATGCAATTGTAAGTCCATATGCGGCTAGCCAAGATGATGGCCACATGCGGCCAAAATATACATGCAACCAAGATTATATATGTAAGCATGCGGCCAAAAATATATTATACATGCGGCCAACTATATTGTTCCATGCGGCCAACTATGTTGTTCCATGCAAGCACTTAATATATATATCTATGCAAGCTACTGCTTGCATATAAGCATGCAAGCTAAAAAAATACAATTACTGCTAAGGCCAAAGCTAATAATTAATGCTAATGGCAAATATTTAATACAAGCAAATATTTAATGCTAATGGCCAAAGGCCATACGGCTCACTTGGCAATATTTAATGCTGATGGCCAAAAGTCCTATGCGGCTATGAATGGCTAAGGCCATATGCGGCCAGAAATAACAAATGGCCATGCGGCTAAGAATGGCCTATGCGGCTCAGGCAAGTTGCATGCAAATGCATGCAAGCTTGCAAGCAACTTAATTAATGCAAGCAACTTAATTAAAAGGCCATGCAACTTAAATGGCCCTGGCCGCATAAGCAAGAAAGGCCATGCGGCCAGAGCTAGGAATTATTCATTCGGCTCAGAGTGCAATTAATGGCTCCCACAGAGAACATGTCCCTAGAAAATACCATAGCCTCCATGGTCCACCAAACAACAATAGGAATCCAAATCCAGACTCCCGTAGGTCAAATTTGAACAAAATGGAATTCTCTACGATATTGAACCATCAACTAGTAAAAATATGCAAGTTTGATAGATCAAAACTCGTGAAAACCAAAAATATCACAAAGCTAGATTTACAAGAAATTAACCACAAAAATAAAAAATGCTAAGTACTAAAGTGGATTAGAAATATGAGGAAGACAATGGAACAATAAAAATGGACTTCCTCCATGAAGCAAGATGCACTTGCCTACACCTTCCTGGTAGGTGAAGATAAATGGTGGGGAAGAAGAAGAGTAATATTACACCAGAGAGAGAAAGAGGAGTGGGCTAATAAATGAGGATGGCGGTGGTAGGTAGGTGGATTCTCAACAAAACCGAACCAAGCCAAACAAACCGAACCGAACCAAGATAAACCAAGCAAAGAATTGCCCAATAAATCAAGCAGAGAAACATACAAATACGAGTCTAAATACGTACACGTATACCGAGATACGTAATACGAACCATGGGCATTACACCAGAGAACTGGTTTCGGGTGGTGTATCCACAGGAGTGAAAGTTGATGGTTCATCATCATCGGGAATGATAGCTGTACTATTATCCTCATCAAAAGTTATATTAGTAGATTCTTCAACAATCATGGAGCGTTTGTTGAACACTCTATATCCCTTACTCTTGGCACCATAACCAAGAAGAATACCTTCGTCAGCTTTGGCATCAAACTTGCCTAAGTTGTCTTTGGTATTCAGGATAAAGCAACGACAGCCAAACACTCGAAAGTAAGAAACATTTGGAGTTCTACCAAACCAAAGCTCATAGGGTATTTTCGTCAAAATATGTCGAATCAAAACCCTATTCAAAATATGGCACGTTGTGCTGACAGCTTCTGTCCAAAAATATTTCGGAAGAGAAATTTGATTCAGCATGACTCTAGCCATATCGCCAAGAGTCCTATTCTTTCGCTCCACAACACCATTTTGTTGAGGAGTTCTAAGACAATAAAACTCATGATTAAAGCTATTTAAATCATAAAACTTTTCAAAATCAGAATTTTTGAATTTGCCACCATGATCACTTCGGATACGAGTAATCATGTAGCCTTTTTCGTTTTGGACCTTTTTAGCAAAAAATTTGAAAACTGAAATGGTATCACTTTTATTTGCAAGAAAGAAAACCCAAGTGAATCTTGAAAAGTCATCAACAATAACAAAAGTATAGAGTTTTTCGCCAAGACTGGCTACTCTACTAGAACCGAATAAATCTATATGGAGTAATTGCAAAGGTCTAGTGGTACTTACAGTGTTGATGAATTTAAAAAAAATTTGATAGCATTATTCTTTTCACATTCGGCACATACCGTATCCTTTTTAATGTGATTTTCAGGCAATCCTTATAAACCCCCTAATTTTTACTAATTTTTTTGATTGGATTTTTATTTTACGTATTGTACGTCGCGTGCCGTATTTGCTCGTCGAGTGCGAATATGTGCGAGCTACACATTTAGAAAAACAGTTTTGATTATATATTTTATTTATGAAGGATAGTTTCAAACTAATATATATAATTATTTTTATTAAAAGTTGTAAAAGTATCTATCGAGGTTGGTAAAACTTATTATTTTATTTATTTATAAAATACTATCTTATTTTAGTAGTGGTAATTTAGAAAACTAGATTTATGTGAATATTCTACTCGTGTAAAGCACGTAAAATTTATTTTATTTTCAAAATTTAATTTTATTATTTGTAATCACTACAACAAAAAATCCTTTTAATGACGGCTAAAAAGCGTCATTAATGACAAACCATGACGCTTTTTTTCAAAGCAACCGTTATAAAAGCGGGTGTTATAAATATTTTTTAAAAGCGTTATAAAAAACCGTCATGAATAGTTTCTATAAAAGCGTTTTGAATAGTTAATATATAGTGCACAATTCAGAACAATTTTAAAACGTTATGAATAGATAATATGTATAGGCTCAATGCAGCACATTTATAACACTTTACTATTCAAATTAGCATATTTATAATGCTCTATACTGTACAGTATATATTACATTCCAAAAACTTAACATTATATATCACCATCTTTATTACATTTCTCAAAATAGAGTACATTTTAACATCTTCATTACATTGAATATCCAAATACATATATATATATATATATATATATATATATATATATATATATATATATATATATATATATTTACACCTACCAAAATTGTCCACATCAAAACTTGGTCACATCAAAACTGTCCACAGAACATGTAGCAAACTAGCCCACAAGATCGCCCCGATGGTCCGATCATCCTTCGTGAAGCTGACATCCACCGGACGTAGGTGCCACAGTTCACGTCCATTCCTGAAGAGAGAAAAAAATCCAAGGTTCTTGAAGCTTGACTAGAATTTAAATCAATCAGAGGATTATGAAACTCTCTCATGTTAACTTGTAATATATTTTAATAGGCGATGAGAAATTTCAAAACCTAACTGTATAATACATTTTTATTTATCTCCTTCAGAATGTTAATGAACTACTATATTAGTAATTTTGCATCATACAAAAAAATGCCAAATATTAATGTATGTAAAAATAAACAAAAGAAGAAGAAGTAGACATACAGCCTCAATCCAGTACTGGAAAGCTAGCGTCAGCGCTTTAGAATCCTTGCAAAAACCCTGGCCAACCTGTAAAACTTGCAAAGATAAAATTTTTTTGTAAAAAGATCCAACTTTGCAAACAAAAATTACAAAGAATCGAAAAAAGAAGCAACCTTGGAAGCATTCAAGCTGATCCAGTACCACCGAGAGACCGCCGACTCCGGTTTCGAGAAGTTGAAGAAAGAAACAGTGCTATGGTTCAGCCGAGCGTAATCCAACGCCTGCCACCTGCAAAATGTGCTCTAGGGTTAGGGTTTTGGAGAGAAAAGATGTTAAAATTCTTACAACTAGCAATTGTTTTAAAGGAAGATTTAGCCGATCCATGCTGTCTAGTTTCTATGAAGGATGCTTATTCTTTGGTCGAAATTATGTTCAATTTTACTGATTACTTACATTTGATGGAAGGTTTTATGTGTCGGCCAATTTGGGGGATTGTGTTACAATACCTCCCTGTGTGTAAATAAGATAGTTACACTAGCATATATCATCTACATAACACACAAATATCGATTTTGTCTTTGGTGAATACCAAATTTAGTACTTGTACTCGTTTCATCTAAGTATTCATTTGCCAAACATATCCTTAAAAAATAGTTTTGCACTTGTTATTTATGATTTTATTCTAAAAAGAAAAGAAAAAAGGTTTCTGTATATATATATATATATATATATATATATATATATATATATATATATATATATATATATTTTGAAGCGAAAGGTTCTTCTTATTAATAATGAAACAGTTACAAATATGTGCTCATGAAGCCTTACTTACATCAACCCAGGAACATAGGCTATCCCTAGATCAGCACTCTATTCCTACTCAGTACACCATCCTCTCTTAATGGCTCAGCCTATCCCTGCCTCAATGGAACAGAGATCCGTATTTATGTTGTTGAGAATCCCTGAGAAGGAGGTAGCACAACCTTCGAAAATGCGCTTGTTTCGCTCCCACCAAATATGCCATATTACAGCAAGAAGCCGAGCACACCCTTTCAGATACTTCTGCCCTCGATCACGCATACTCCAAATCTCATCTACCGCATCCATCAGCCCTGCCTGTCTTCTGTCTGGTAATCCCATTTCTCTTTGGTACGAGTGCCATATCTCGTCCGAGAACGGACAACCGAAGAAGAGATGGTTCCTAGATTCGATGCCACCACCGCACAATACGCATCTGGGATCAACTATGTGTACGCCAAACTGTATTAATCTCTCCCTGGTAAGCAACCTATCTTTTGTTGCTTTATATGTACATAGCTTCCACTTGCTCGCCGCTCCTTGGATCCATATAACCTCCGCCCAACAAACCTTAGGGAAGGATATCCGTACAGTCTCATAAGCGCCTCCATGGGAAAAACAACCGTCGGCTGTGGAGTCCCATTTCCATTCGTCCTCCCCCTCTTCAGCAAGTATAGGAGATAAATTTATCTCCTCTCCAAACCATAACTGAAGATGCCGATTTGTGATATGCCAAGCACCGCCCTCTATAATGCTGGAGACCTGGACATCATGGCCGACCATTTCAAATGTAGGCCATCCCACTCTCTCGATGAGACTTTGCTTTCCAAGCCATGGGTCTTTCCATAAGCTTGTCGCGCGACCATTTCGGATGACACGGACAATGCATGATTTCATAATATCTCTCTGCGCTAATATATTCTTGAATGGAACAGAATAGTTATTATTATGCGCCAATACCCAGAAATTTTTGTTGGCCCCATACCGCGCGCGCATCCAACTTGCCCACATGGACGTACCTGTCAAGAATTTCCATGCCATCCGTAGTTTGGCTACCTCCCTTAGAGTCTTGAGCGACTGCAACCAAATACCGCCCTCCTCCTTCGTCTGACAGAGTTCCTCCCATCCAATAGCATGTAGGCCCCCTCTCCAGACAAAATTCGCACATAGACGTTCTATTTCTTTTACTGTACCCGTCGGAATAATGGCAGCCTGGAACCAATAACTAGTAATCGCCCAAATCACCGATCGCACCAACTATATTCGACCTCCGAATGAGAGTAGTTGGGATTGCCAACCTTCAAGTCGGCCCTGAAAATATCTGATCAACCCCTTGCAGTCCATATTAGACACATGATTGATCGACAGAGGGATACCGAGATATCGCACCGGAAGTTGTCCCTGCCCGATCTCAAGTCTATCCGACCAATGGGTTTGTTGCGGACAGTCTTTACTAAAAAATATCTGAGACTTATCTTTATTGAGTGCCAATCCCGCCCTCCTCTTGAACACTTGTAGTATCCGCAAAAGAGCAGTAATTCCAGTCTCCGTAGGCTCCAAGAAAACAAGCAAATCATCGGCGTATATGAGATGGAAGACTATTGGACTCACTCGACGGTATAATGGCGTGATATTTCTTCTGTAAACCTCCACATCTATCAAGCACATGAAATATTCCATGACGATAGTGAATAAATAAGGAGAGAGAGGGTCCCCTGTCGAAGGCCGCGACTGCTACTGAAAAACCTCTTAGGCTGACCATTCATAATTACATAATAAGTAGGAGTGGAGATACACTCTTCAATCCTATCGATCCACCAGTGATCAAATCCCATGCCCCTGAGAATCTTGCATAAAAAACTTCTATTCACAGTATCATACGCCTTCCGCAAATCTAGTTTGATGCATCCTTTCCCCCTTCCAGCCTTGTTGAATTCGCGGACCATTTCGTGAGCAAGGAGACAATTTTCACCGATAGCCCGCCCTTTGATGAAAGCTGCCTGGTTAGCTGAGATAAGCTCCTGCATGATACCCTGCATCCTGTTGCACATGATATGAGTAATAATTTTATAAATAAAATTACAACAGACGATCGGTCGAAAATCTCCAATATCCGTAGCTCCTTCCTTCTTAGGTATTAGAACTAGAAATGTATGGTTGATTTTGCGGATGAGCCTTCCCGTGGCGAAAAAATCATCCACCACTTCAAGGACAAGATCCTTCAGCTGAGTCCAATGATGCTTGAAGAAAGAAGCGTTGAAGCCGTCCGAGCCAGGGGACTTGTCCGGGTCAGCTCGCTTTATGACCTGTTCTACTTCCTCCATACGAACTCTCCTGCGGAGGCCTGCATTTCCAGCCTCTGTAACCAGGCATTTAGGGACAACGTCGGGTCCGTCCTCATCTCCTTCCACTGAGTTATAGAGTTCCTGGAAGTAAGCAACAGCAGCGTCGTTTAGGTTCTCAGGTTGAGCGGCTACCGCTCCATCAGCACCAATCAGGAGAGCCGTCGAGTTACGATACTGGTGAGCTTTGACCGTAGCATAAAAAAATTTTGAGCACCTGTCCCCGTCTTGTAACCATGCGCACTTAGCTCTTTGTTTCAGGTGAATCTCTTCTTGGAATCGAAGACGTCGCACTTCCTCCTAGAGGACCGACTCTTGTCGGGCCAGTTCTTGGTCGAAAGGTCTTGCTATAAGTCCATCATGTATTTCCTGGAGCTTCTTAGACTTCTCCTCCAGGGGCTGTTTCGGCCTCCTTATGTTCCAATCCCTTAAATCCTTCTTTACGAGCTTAAGAGCTCAGATAAGACGGAATTGAGGGGTTCCCGCTATTGCAGAATGAAGCCCTCTGTGAACAGCCAGATCATATCCTTCAATTAACTTCCACGCATTCGAATACCTGAATGGGCGCCTCCCAGTTTTGATTGTGTGTGCCAGTCGAACTAAGATGGGGGCGTGATCACTAGTACCCCTCGGAAGCCCCTCAGCTCTGGCATTGGGGAATACCTCAATCCATTTTAGGTTGCATATGGCTCTATCCAGTTGACATGCTACCCGATTTGATATCGAGCTATTATTCCAAGACCATACCTGACCCGTCCTTTCCATGCACACAAGACCCGCACTCGTAATACAGTTTTGGAAGTCCGCCAGAATATTAGGTGGCACCGGCCTGCCTCCTTCTTTCTTATGAGCCGATAATATGGCGTTAAAATCTCCACTGAGGATCATCAGAATATGATTACCCACCTCGACAGGTGTCTTAATGATATCCACCCACAACTTGCTTCTCAACCTCCTATCGTTGTGGCCGTACACACCCCCCACCATAATTTCCAGACCTCCTTTATTGGTGAGATCTAGAACAATCAGTTGCTCGAATGATAGTCGGACTCTACCCCTCCATATCCGACTATCCTACATCACCCAGATCCTTGCAACCCCCCCCCCCCCCCCAAGTGCAAGGTTATCAGCTGCCTCCCAGTTAGCTGGAATCCTTTGCTTAATTTTTTCCTGATCTTTGATTTTGCTTTCGAGTATGGCCACTATCGAACTCTTAGTACTCCTCATAATCTGTTGGATTTCCTTCCATCGACCTACTGAATTTGCCCCCTGACATTCCAGGACAAGATATTCATTGGAAAGTGTGATGTTGGGTTTGCCCGTCCTCATTCCGCCTCGTACTCTCTCTAGGGCGAGTGGTGAGAGTATCTCCTGTGTTTGCCATTATGTCCTTACCCCTCCTATCTCCACCAACCGTAGGAGAGTCCTGGAGATTAGTAAGCCACATCGGGTTTTTTCTGGCGAGCTTAGCCCCAGGTGCTACATCCCCTTCCCTCGAATCTCCATATGATCCACTTCTCGGCGATTCCCTATTGCTTGCTCCAAAGATCCGAACAAATTTGGACACTCGGACACCGAAGTCCTCCTCCCACTCCTCTGTGTCTGTGAATGGTTGGGTCAAACCTGAGTGGTTCTCCCCACTCCTAGCAGCTTCCTCTGTTCTCTGGTCTCTATAGGTTAGTAGCAACTGACCTTCTATTTCTCTTTCCTGTTCCGGGGCTTGACGTTTTCCAAGTACTGATGTTTCTTGTCCGCCCATATCCTCATCCCTTTGCTTATTACCAAGCAATTGTACTTCCTCCACCTCCTCGCTTTCTAACAATACCTTATTTCTCTGCGTCTTCCCCGTCTCCCTGTCACCCATTCCTTCATCTGTCGATATATTTGTTGATGGTGCCTCTTCCTCCATATGGCTCACCTTTTCCTGACAATGACCTCGAACATGCCCAAAACAATTACACCTATCACACGAAGGAGGAACCCACTCATATTCAATAGCCTGCCACATCAACTCGCCATTAGGAAGCATGAGTTCTATTTTCTGTGGCAGCTCATTTGTAACCTCAATCTCAACAAAGACCCTCGCATATGAGAGGCGTTTCCTTCTAGCTGTGAGCACATCTGTGCGGAGGGGTTTTCCGACCATACTTACAATTTTCATGATCGCCGGCGTACTCCATAACTGAGGTGAGAGCCAGGGAAGTCTGATCCATATAGGAACCGACGAAAGTCGATCCTTCTCGAAGCACGATTCAGGAAGCCATCTTTTCAGCACTATAAGTCTCCCGTCAAACGTCCACGGACCCCCTTCTAGAACCCTTTCCAGATCCTCCGCAAGATCGAACTTTATAAAATAAAACCCGTTTTCTCTGGAAAATATCTCCATCTCCCATTTTGGACGCCATACCCTCTGAGCATACGCTCGTATCTGTCCGTAATAGGGCTTGTTACCCATCACGTATAGTATTGCCGTGTTCTTCCAGTAACCCGAAGTCTCTTCTATGTCGTCCGTCGTGATCTCCACGACTTTCCTTCCTCCTACCATCTGCGGTTCCACGTACTGGAGTTCAACCTCTTCTTGGACTACCGCTGGTTTACATAGACCAGCCCAAGAAATCGGCGCCGATCGAGGTCCTTGTTCCCGGGTTTTGGTTGGATTGCTAATCTCTCTTCTTGGTACAGTAGCCTTCTTGCCTATAGTACTCGCCGCCCCTGGGCCTTGCCCCCGGTTGTTGATCCCTGCCGCCCCCTGCATCTGCGTCCCCGACCGTCGAGGCGGACCCTGTGTCCTGGCCGATGAGGCCCTGCCTTCGCCATATGCCCTATTCGCAATGTTGCCCCCCACGAGTCTATCTCGTCTCCCCACCTGGCTCGGTCGTCGGCGCCGTTCAACAGTGGTCCACCCGCCCCCCTCGTCTCGCAGGGGTGGATCCCCTGGATCTTCATCGTCCTCCGGCTGTTTGGTGCCGTGCGGCAAGGATTCCGCTATCTGGAACCCTAACATCTTTCCCATATATATATATATATATATATATATATATATATATATATATATATATATACCACCATAATTGGAAGTACTGCTTTTCCCTGGGAACGAACTCACCCTGCCAAGATGCGCTATGTCTCCACCTGTCGACCGAAAAATTACCTTCTTCCATAATATATATACATACATACATACATATATATATATATATATATATATATATATATATATATATATATATATATATATATATATATATATATTGGAAGAAGGTAATTTTTCCATGATCTCTCCCACTAGGAATCAGACCATCGCCCACTCGGGTCTTATGCCTCCACACTAGCCACTGGAGCTAGAGGTCACTGGCGCGTGCGACTGGGAGCACACACACACACACACACACACACACACACATATATAAAGGCATACAACTCTCTGAATATTTCCACAGTACAAACAATTTCCTTGAGATTGCCCAGAAAAAGAAGTGCTGCATACATAATATTGTTATTAATTTTTTGTATTATTTTGGTAGGTTCCGTTTGCCAAACACAAAAAAAAAAGTTCTTCGCAGGCACTTCACTTGTTGATAGTGCTATTGCCCAATTTGTTATTTTTATTTTCTTATGTTTTTTCTTCCTTCCTTCATTCCTTCATTTATTTATTTGGCATACAGCTCTACAAATAAATAGCAGTACGAACCAAAGTTGGAGGGCGTCCATGTAAAATTGAAACAGTAGCAACAGAGACTAGTCTTTTAACGGTGACTTACCGGGTGGTCGGCGAATCCGAATCCACAAACGTCGGCGACGGAGAAGACCCCGACGGAGAGTCTGGGCTTCTGAAGCGGAGGTGAGGATCGGAGCAGCAGATCCTCCGGAGGCGGAGCCGCAGGGTTCCGATCGTCGTTGAGGCCGTTGGCGACGACCGGACGCAAGAACCCTTCCAGATCCCACTCCGATCCGCTCCTCTTCATCTCGTCGCTCCCTATTTTTTGTCGGGAGGAAGAAGAAATTAAAAATCTTAGCCCTAATTTTGAAGAGAACGGGCTCTAGGGTTAGGGTTTTGGAGTTGGGGGAAAGAAAGGAGAACGCTGCCGAAGTGGTGGCTCTGCACCGATAGCTCAGTCACCGAAGGGTTGCTGCGTAGTCGAGCCCATCGCCGGAGTAATTAAGGTTAGGGTTAAAAATTGGGAGAGAAGAGGTTTGAGGAGGAGAGATGCCGCTCGGTTAGAAAATGGATGAGAAATGAATTTTCTCTCTCCCACTGAGCTTTTATACAGTAAAAGAATTACAAGTTTGCCACCGCTCTAAAATATTAATGACGTTTTGTTTTATAAACATTATAAAAAGTCCAGAATTAGCCCAAACCGCCATAGAAAAAAGGTATTTCGAATTTTGATAACGTTTAGGTATCAGGCGTCATCAATACGTCTTGTCGAGCGTTATTAATAGGCCTTTTTGTTGTAGTGAATAAATTATTTAGCAAGAAGGTATTTTAAATATTTGAATATTTATATTTATTTTCAAAATTATTTTTAATAATATTTTATTAGTTATGAAAAAACATTTAAAAATTTGTTTTATTTAATGCTTAACTAATTTTGGTGATTTAAATTTGGAAAAAGATATTATTGACATTATTCTAATAGCTTTAAAATAAAGATGATATTTAGCTAGATTTAAAATTTGGTTGGATTTAAATGATTTATATTTGATTTAATTTTAAATGGTGAATTATCTATGAAGGATTTAATTACTCCTACCGCTTATCTGAATAGGAGCCTCCATCTCCAATATAAGGAGTCTCCATATGCTCCCCATTCACAAATTGTCCACCAATTTCTCCACAAATATATGTGCGTGCATCGTGTCCGTGTTTCCCGACCAATTCTTATTCCACTTTTTATACATACAAATTTTTTCCGTGTCGGACAAACCCCGACACAATCCACCTGACCACAAACCCTAAACCTAATCCAAATCTTGAGCAATGTCGCGCCGTCGCCGATCCCAGCTTGTCCTCAGCCATCACAACACCAGCACCCCTGCCTCGTCATTTTCCTGACATACTAGCCGACCCCAGATATAGCACCGCATCGGCCGCTTCGACTTCCCCAATCCTAGCCCCCTGTTTCGTCTGCCGTCGCGCCGTAGCTCGCCCACCACAACAGACCCCCACGCACATCACCCGCTCAACCCCAACCCGGCGACAACCACCGTTCCACCATCCCCATCACGACCCAAAACCCCGACCAACCAAGCCAGACCGTCGACCGCAGATCCCTGTCTCCACGGCTGCATCACTACCACCGGAACCCTTGGCGACACCAGACTCTAACACCCGGTCACCTCCGAACAGCCGACCCCTCTTTCCGCTACCACCGTCAGCACCACCACCCGACCACACCACCACCGCGGCAGCCCAAACCACCACCACCGTCAGCAACAGAGAAATCCCTAAAAATAAATAAATAAATAAATCCTAACCTAATCACTCACCTGTGCTGGCCAGATCGACCGCCGCGGCGTGTCCAACGCCGCCTGTGTCCGCAGGTGACCCCTAGAGCCGCACCCACTCGAACCCAACGTCCCTGTTCTGTCGCGGCCGCCACTCCGAGCGCCGCTTCGTGTAGCCAGCGAACCCGTCCCCCTCGAACTCCGACGAACTGTGCGCGCCACCGCGCAGAGCCCGCTGGCGAGAGACCTCCGCCACCGCTTACCTCGCCGAGCCGCCGCCCTCTCCGAGCTCCGCCTGGGCGCGGCAGCCCGAGCCCCATCTCCTCCCTCAGCGCCGTCCATCCTCTTCGTCCGCCTCTCCCAGCGCGCCGCGCCGCGCCACGTCGCCCTCTTTTTCCCCGACCTCCTCCGCTCTTCTCCTCCATTCTCCGCCGCCTCCGTGCGCCTCTCCCGAGCTGCGCCGCCGACGTGATTTTGCCGGAAAGCCTCCGCACGCCGAGGCCGACACCCCTCTCGAACGTCGCCCCCCTTTCTTTTTTCCTTTCAATTCCCTCTTCTTCATTCACCGATCTCCCGCTCTCTCTCTCCCCTTCCCCTTTCCTTCTCACACTCTTCTCTCTCCTCCTCTATAAAAGAGAACAACAGCAGTGTTGTTGTTTAATTTTTTTTATATATTTTGTTTTGTTTTGATTATTATAATTATTATTATTATTGTTATTATTATTAGTATTTTACTACCAATTATTTTAATTATTTTTATCATATTATATTATTCTGTTTCATTAAAGATAATAAATAACTCTAAAGTATATTTTAAAAAATATTTGACAAATGAAAAGTTAGTTTTTAACAAACATTTGTATATTCTTACGAACTTAAAATCTAGTCTAAAAATAATTTTTTTATTCTTTAATTTATTTTTTAGACATATATTGTACTAATAAAAATGTATTTTCAAATTATATATCCAAGCTATTTAAGAAATATTTTTACTAACAAAAAGTAATTTCCAAATTTATATAAGGATTTTTAGTATTTACAAATGATTGCGAAAGTATATATATATATATATATATATATATATATATATATATATATATATATATATATATATATATATATATATATATATATATATATATATATATATATATAATTTCAAACTAAATTTCAAAAGCCTAATGTACATTTGTTGGTGTCATACTTTAAATAAAGCTTTGATCAAAATATTATAGTATAAAATTATTTTATTTTTCGGCACTTTCGAGTATGAATTACCTAAAAGTATTTTTTTGATTAATAAAATTTAGATTTCAAACATAAAAGTTTTGCCATAAAAAGATTTTATGGATTTTTTTAAATATTCAATTAAATTATTTTAACTAAATAAAACTCTATTTTTCAAGAATATAAATAATAATAGTTTTGTAAAATTTTATATGCATTGTTTGTTTATCCAATTCTTTCGACTATCCTCATGTCCGTGACTTAATCATATTATTCATATTCTTTGCCAATACCGTACCTCCCTTTCTTCCCTAGCTAACTTGATCATTCTGGACCCGATGGACCAGTTCGTGCCACCATCGGAGGCCCCTTTGCGTAGTTGTAATACCGAAGTCGTTCTTGTGCCACCTTTATTGTACCACACCAGACAGCTCACCAGGCATCCTACCAAGCAAGTATACCTTGCTAATTTACTGTCATATTATTTATTTTCCGCATTATTTACTTTGTTTCATATTGTTAGTTTTCTTTGTTATAAACTGCACGCCCAAGCCACACTTGGGTGCAAGCGACTCTATTAGTCGTTACTTTATTTTATGCATGTTAACTTAGTTTTAGAGGATTACCTTCTTCTTGGGGGATATCCTTATATCTCCTTGGGCCATGACACTCACACTACACGGTTTGAGATATTTTGCTAGGGACATGACTTATGGACTGGCCATCTTTATTGTCGTGTGACGGATAGATCGTAACTGCTACGATTAAGGTATAGAGACTCGAGCAGTTACAAAACTGGGTGGGTCATGGACGTGACTTGGTCAGTATAGAAAATATTGGGGGAGGACAGTCGCTAGTGCATATGGGAATCTAAACAGGTAAACCACAGTCTCCGGATGGAACTGTGGCGATTTATATTTGCAGATGCCCTCGGACGTTTTGGACGTTACGGACAGATACGTATGACTGGATGCCAGTTGCGTACTTATAGCCTAAAATCCCACCCATGCGCATGAAAATTGTCCTATAAATTGCACAATAGATGGTTAGCATTCCCTTTTGCATATTGGTGTCTAGGAGAGTCTCGCATATTATTATTATTTTGACATTTCATATTAGCATGTTCTTCCTGTATCTTGCTACGTCCCTCTGAGGACCTAGTTATTCCCCAGGTGTCTGTTCATGTGGTCTTCTCCATTCCTTCGAAGAAGACATGCCTTGGACCTTTCTTGCTACTCTCGCTAGTTCATTATTATGTCATGTATCTCTTTTCTTTTTATTAGTTGGTAGTGGATTTGTCTTCGCCCAACTACATGTAAACAGACAAATTCTTACTTATTTCTATAAAAGCTTGACTTTATTTTGTGGATGAGATTAGTTGGTTGTGGTTTTCTGTATTTTACAGCTTATGTATACATACAAGGCCCTGTACTTCGTATGTATACAGCTGGCATGTCTACGTACTTAGTCCTACGTATTTTGGGACTGGAGCGTTATATGTTTTTGTAGTGGCCCATGCAGGTCAGGATAAATTGTTTGGTTACCTTACCGTACCAAGCAAGCCTGCGTATAGGATTAGAGTCTAGGATCTCATCCACATACTTGACCGCCTTTTCGCTTAATTCCTCGAGTTGCATCTTGCTTGATCCTTTCCATCGTGATTCGTGCCCTTCTTTCATGCTTGATAGAGATTAATAAGGTAATCCACACTAGATAGACATGTTACTTTTGTCCCAAACCCCTCTTAGTTTAACTCTTGTAAGTTGGGTAGAATGCCTTATGATCTATGTCACGCCCCAGAACCAGAATACCGGAGAGCGGAGGCAGACATAGCCAGCTACGCAATCCCAAAGTACGTTAATACTCTGAAATCATGTATAAGCTGTCAAGACATGGGGGTTACTCTACAAGCCATCATTCAATCCTATGGTTTAACAATCCTAGGTATCTCAATCAGAGGCAATTATACAAGAGCAAGGAGTACGATCGTCATACATACAATAGTAAGGCGTCTCGAACCATATATACATGACTGATCATGAAGCCAGTACCACAGAACTGAGGACTAGCTAGAGTATTAGTTGTACATGATAAGGACTAGCTATAGTCTAGAATACACATATCATGTTTATGCCCGTAGGCTACAATATCAAGGAAAATACCAAAACAAGAGCTAAACACGTGCTCGGGGCTAAACGTTACGAGAGGTGAATTTAGATATCAGTGGAAGGATGAAGAAGAAATCCACTGAGGCACTCTGGCGCTCCGGCTGGTCACCGTCGAGTAGATGGTACGGTAGATCCGTCAGGCTCTTCTATCAGAACCTGGCCATGCAAAACCAGTGGGGTCAGACCCCAAATAGCAAGTACCACAAAGGAGGCCGAACTATGAACTTAAAACCAGCAATCATAGGCAATCAACAAGGGGAGAAAACAATAGGTAAGTGAGGATCGAGATTCGTACAGTACCAATGCACTCATCCCGATCATAGGAAGACAGTAAGTAAAGCATCATTGAGCATAAAGTAAACTGGAGAACATGTTAAATAAATAAAGCTAGGCAATAAACAAAAAGAGGACGAAGGTACTGTTCCGGAAGCCAGGTTACAACCCTTAAACCAAATAAGGACCGGGATTGTAACCCTTCGCCTGAACAGAACTTGGTCTCTGATCATTTATTGCTAGATGTGACAATCATTAAGTGACAATCAGAGAGTGACAATACAGAGTACAATACATTAGAGTGACAATCATTGCAATCATTATCCTGGAACAATTAGGAACTGGATCTAGACAAGACTTAGACTGGGAAGGTGATATACGATGAGATAACCATGGGACTATTCAGATAACCAGGTTACAACTCGTAAACCAAACAAGGACCGGGGTTGTAACCCTTCGTCTGAACAGAACTTGGTTTCTCCTACCATTTATCGGCAAGATAAAATAAGAAATCAGGACATGTAATAATCATGTACAGGATCAAGACAAGACTAGACAGACTGAACTCCATCCAACATTCACGGCCAAGCAATAAGTACGGCTTGATACTTTAACTAACTAGGGTTATCACAGGCCTACTTACTAGCAAGATGCAAAGAGATTTCTGAGTCCAGTTACCCGCCTGCTGCTACCTGAGTGACCCCAGCAAAAGAAAAAAAAAGTATAGCAGACACACTGTAGTGAGATATATGTGTCCTAAAGAGGTGTCACACTCGACGGTGGGCTGGAAATGTGCTCATCATGACAGATAGCTCCAAGTCCCATGTATATATATATAAGGCCGGGATCAAAAGGGCAACAGGTAACTGGAAAAGTCTCTTCATGAACTATCATGTCAGGCCATTGCAATCATTATCCTGGAAAAGTCTCTTCATGAACTATCATGTCAGGCCGGGTTCATTTGTACAAGCACAATCGTCTACGGTATCCAGGCCATTCATTATTGTCGTGTCATGTTAGTCGTCGCAACAGCAATTCAAGAAATATCATGTCAGGTTTATCATGTCAAGAGTGCGCCACGGTGGGCCACTATCAAGAATTATTATGTCAAATTTGTCAGGTCAAGTTATCTTGTCAGGAGTGCACCACGGCGGGTCACGATCAAGTCATGCCATTTATCAAGGAGGGGAGAAACTTGCGTAATTAAATAATAATATATTTATAATATATATATTCTTGAAGCCAAGGAGAAACTCTACAACTTTTATGTTGGGAGTGGGAAAAAATTCTGCCCACAATTCAGGCAAATAAAATATTTAAACAATCAAAGTGGACCCCATGCGGCCCAAAAGTGGGAGAACATACATGCGGCCAAAGAGAGTGGGAGAGCCACCCATGCGGCCAGCCAAAGCTTATGCGACCAGAGAATAACTGAAGGGGCCATGCAGCCAGCAAGAAATGTTCATGCAATCAGAAAAGACAAAGAGAGTGGGACCCGCAATAAATGCAAGCATCCACTCAAGCAAAAGAAAAGGGCACGTGGCCACTCAAGTACAGAGGCCATGTGGGCTAAAATTAAAATGGCTATATGCAATTAGTTAAAGTAAGGCCATGCGGCCAATTAATTATGATCCATGCGGCCAACTTTACGTAAGCAATTAATAAATAAATGCTTGGCCATGCATGCAAGCATGCGGCCAAGCTACTGTTCCCTCATGCGGCCAAGCTACTTACTAATATATATAATGCCTACAAATATTCATGCGGCAAGCTAATTACTAATATACATAATGCATGCGGCAAGCTTATTCCCATGCGGCCAGCAACTTGGAATGGCCAAGATAGCTTTGCAAATGCAAGCATTATATTAGCAAAGGCCATGCATGCATTATTAAATGCATGCAAGCTTATAGCAGGCAAGCTTAATTCCATACAAGCAACTTATTTAATTAATGCATAAGCCTATGCATGCAAGCATGCGGCTATGGCCAACTTTCCATGCAATACAAACAAAGCTAAGCATTAAATAGACTAATGCATATAATATAGGCTAATGCATATAATATATAATATATATGCATGCAATCATGCGGCCATGGCCAACTCTATTATATATAAGCATGCATTAGCTTAATGGCCTATGCGGCTGACTATTGGCTACTGGCCCAAACGGCCAAGAATAGGTCATGCATGCGGCCAAGTATTTGGTTAAGGAATTTCATGCAAACTAATATATTAAGCATGCATTTAATGCAAGCTAAATATGGAAAGGGCATTAAATGCATGTGCTAATGCAAGCTAATATGGAAAGGCCATTGAATTAATTACTAATGCATGCAAGCTCTAAAGCATGCATTAAATATACAAGCTTATGCGGCTAAGCAATTAATTTAATGGGCCATGCGGCTCACACAAATAATTGGAGGGGGCATATACGGCTCATCCTGCAATCGAGCCATGCGGCCAATAAATACACACTTGCACGTGGCCAGCAAATATTTTAACGGCCATGCGGCTCAGGCAAGTTGCATGCAAGCTTGCAAGCAACTAATAAAAGAGTCATGCAATTAATTAATGCTCATGCGGCTCATAGTTAAAAATGCTCATGCGGCCAACAAATATTTGACGGCCATGCGGCCAGAAATATTTGCTCATACGACCAGCAAATATTAAAAGTGCAATTATTGACTTCCACAGAGAACATGTCCATGGAAAATACCATGGCCTTCATGCTCCACCGAACAACAATAGGAACCCAAATCCAGTCTCCCATAGGTCAAATTTGAGTAAAAAATGGAATTCTCTACAACATGGAACCATCAGTTGACAAAAATATGCAAGTTTGACAGATCAAAACCCATAAAAACCGAAAATACCATAAAGCTAGATCTACAACAATCTACTCGATAAAATCAAAAACTCCAAGTTCTAAAGAAGCTTAGAATCATGCAAGAAAGAAGAGGAAACAAACAAAAATAAATTTGTTCAAGGTTCGGCAAGGTGTACTTGCCTCTCTCTCTAATGGCTAGGGTTTGGTGGAAAAGAAATGAATGAGGGTGAATGAGGAGGGAGAGAAAAAAAGTGGCTGATATAACAAGCTCAAGTGATCTCCACCATTCATTTCTCTCCACTCAATCTAAACCATACACCTCATCTCATAAAGAACCAAACTAAACCAAACCAAGTCAAAGTGGAACCGAACCAAATAAAACCAAACCCAAGTTAAACCAAGTCATGAAAATCCAACTCTTCGAAAAATTTTAAAATATCACGCAAATCGATAAATATGGAGTATGGCTCAAATAAACACGTATCCGTATAAAATATCGATACAGTGAGACGGGTCTCACAATCTAACCTTCCTTATGACCTTAACCAAGTCTTAAGCAAGTAGACAGTAGGACGACTGTATAGGCACCAACATAAGACATGACTAGATTCTTAAGAAGTTTGAACTAATTCCCCTTCCTTCAATATTAATCTCACGTGCCTTTGTTTTTGCTATTTTTGACAATCCTATGCTGCTAATTTAGCCAAAGTTTTGTAAGCTTATTCCCTTATTGAGCTTGATCATGGACATATCTTATTGGAGGCCTCCACTAACATATTGTTTAATCAGAACTGGTGCATGATGGTCTGATCAACCTAGTGCACTTTGGTTCGCCTTTCACACGATTATTCTACGTGGATTGAGACATAGTTAAACTTGGTCTCTAGAGTCTCATCCACGACTGCCTTGGCAATTCTCTTTTGAATTATTCATGTCCCTTTTGAACCACATATTCGTATTCGATAAACATCTTATTCGAATCCTATGTTGCTTTCGCTCTCCACCTGTTTTAGAAGGACGAAGGTACTTATACTTAAATTTTCCTCTAGCCATCCTATCTCTTATGACCATTATGAAGAACAGATGGCAACTCTAGAGGGGGGTAAATAGAGTTTATAACGATAATAACCAATTAAAAATTAAACTCTTTCACAAGCTGAAAGTAATCAGAGTAAATACGGAAATAAATAAGGAGCAAGAAAGCATACGTAAACACAGCCGATTTTTAACCTGGTTTCCTCGTGGAGGACTAGTCCAGGCCTGAGAACTCTAGCTCAGGATTAAATCTACTATTTGTGAAATAGTAGTTACACCCCGTACCTTTTCTTCAGAAGAGCACGTCAACTTCTTACAAAGATTGCAGTGGCGATGCTTGGAATTTTCTAAGCGACTTTTTGAACTCTTGTACAAACTCCTCACTGAAAAATACTGAGCACTTGAGGCTTGGGGAGCTTTTGGCTAGTAGATGAAGAAGGGTATGGCTTGTATTGAGCTTTAGGGAGAAGAGAAGAGAAGATTGGATGATTTGAAATGAGAGAAATTATGGCCTATTTATAGGATACCAGGTAGGCAGAATTCGGCCAGAATTCTGGTTGGATCATTCAAAAATTTGACCGTTGGACAACTTGCAACCAGCCAACCCTAAAAATTAGGGTGCTAATTTTTAGGGGACAGAGTTCGGCCTGAACTCTGTGTGGAGGCAGAGTTCGGCCCGAACTCTGTCTCCAGAGCACAGAATGGGTCATTGGTCCAATGGGCTTATTTGGATGTGTGTGGAACTTTTGGATTTTGTGTAGGGTATAGGTTAAGTCTCAGATGCTCAGCACAACTCAGCTTACATAAGTCTAGAGTCAATAAAGTTTATAAAATACAGACTCAAAAATGACTTGCATTGTAAAACTGGGCTGTCGTCGGACTTGTGCTGGATGTAGTCTTCATATATCATATTAAATTATCACAAGTATTATTTAGTCAATTCTATCAATATTTGGTTGACTTTTACTTTGTGTCGACAATCTCCCCCATATTGATAATTGAAAAAATAATAATTGTATATTCAATATTCATACCTGGACACATTTAAGGACAAAAAGCATAGCTCCCCCGTAATCAGTGCTGAGCGTAAAAAATAACTCCCCCATAAACATTGCTTTGAATCCTGTTGGCCTGATAAGAACATTCTCCCAAAAGCACAGATACAGAGACAAAAAGAATATAAAATATACCAAAATATCTCCTCCTTTTGGCATTTAGCAATTAACCATAATCAATTAAGAACTGGCAAGCACACCAAAAGATAATAGAAGAAACTGCATAGAAACTGATAAAACTACTAAATGTCTCAAGAGTCACAACTCATAATAAGTCTAACACAATCAAAGCGCATAAAAGCAACTATATCAACTAAAATCTAAAAAGCATAAATCATAAGCTAAGATCCTCAGTAGCAGCAGCAAGTAGAAGTCCATATCCATCATCGAGCTCGTGAAGGCCCAGCATCGTCTGATGGATCAGTGAAGGAACAACGAGGGTCTACGAAGGCTGCATCCAGATCTAAGTAGCGAATAACCCAAGGGTCATCGATACGATATCCCTCACGACCAGGGTCCCGCTCCATAGGAATAGGCATGGAAGGATGGCGAGACATGGAGTACCGAATATCGTGCAGCGAGTTACTGATGGCACTCATCAGCAGGGTGGTCCGGTAATCCAGCTGAGTCCAACGATCATCCTCTAGGGAGAAGCGATCGCGGAGCATAGTCTGAAGAGACTCGAGAGTGGCAGGAGGAGGAGGAGGAGGATCCTGTCCAAGAGGAGGTATATCGGGCTCATCGTCAGAGTGCTCAGACACGACGGGTGAGCCAACGGCTGCCTGAAGCCTCCGTGCCTTAGAGAGGAAGGCAGGGGCAGGTAAGAACTGGCACTCATCAAGTGGTATGCGAAACGCACGAAATACCATAGGAAGATACAAAGCATAAACCAAGGATCTTGGTTTCTTCCTACAATTAATCATCCAGTCCATCATGGTACGTGGAAGATTAAATGGTACATGAAAGTGAAGGTGATATAAGGCCGAGATTTCAAAGTAGGTGACTTCATCGGTGGATCCTACTTTGGGTAGAATAGTGTTGAAAATAATCTGATGAAGTTCATAAAAATAGGGATTGAGATACTTGGCCAAAAGCTTACGAGGACGTGTGTTAGGGGTACACAAGTCGTCGTTGAAGCTTTCAAGTGAAGACCCATCGAGAAATTTAAACGATCGAGCTTCAACAAGCTTTTCCCATAAGTTTGGCTCTTGGAGTTCAAGGTATTCGGCCAAATCGAAATCATCAAAAGAGATGTCAATTCCCGTAACCCGTGAGAAAATATGTGTATCATCATGAGTTAGGTTGCAGTAAAATATTTGAATAGCACTACGATAAATGACCGAGTTGGTGGTGACAAGTTCGTCAAGGCAAAGATCATAAAAAAGTGCATCATATTGAGAGAAAATAGTAAAATTGATAGGGTGACCCGTAAACACCGAACGTGTCCAAAAATCACTAAACCAATCATTAGATGTGTCGAGTGATACAAATATTCGATCGTCAAATGTGTTTGGGTCAAGTGGACGAGGTGGGTTGAACAACGGGTGGATAGGTGGTTGTTGTTCAACGGGCGGTGCAACGGGCGGTTCAACGCGAGAAGGAGCATTCGAAGAGGACGCTCCCTCGGTTCGAAGTCTCTTCCCGCGATTGAACAAACGTGGAGCCATGAAACAATAAAGATAATAGAGGAAATTGAAATAAGAAAAGTGTTGAGATATACCTCAAAGTGATGATGAACAATGAAGGAGAATGGTGAAAGAGGCCTTCTCCTTGAGTTTGGGGAAGCGATGAGCTCTAGAAAGGAAGAACTAGGGTTAGGGTTTTGAGAAAAAGTGTTTGGAGAAGTGGAAAAGGTGGCAATGGAGGAGAGGAGAGAGGAGAGCCCGAATATATGTGAAGGGTTCCAATTGGTCGGAACAAAAATGGGCCATTGGATCTATTTATGATCAGCGGCTGAGACTGTTCCCGGTTCTGGAACAGCCAGGCCAAATTCGGCCCGAACTCTGGTTAGGGCAGAGTTCGGCCCGAATTCTGGATTTTGTTGACAGAACAGGAATCAGGCTGAGAAGAAAAAAAATGGTTAAGTGTGAGAGACCAAAGAAAAAGGAAAGTGAGGACATATACAAGAAAGACTTAAGTGGAGAATGACAGAAAGTTAACTATGAAGCAAAGTGAAGTTTTGAAAATTTGCATTTTAGCATGTAATAAATTAAAAATAAACCATGTAATAAACAAGGAATTATGTCATAATTCAATATTTTGAAGCTGCCATGGGTTAGCTGCAGGGGCCGGATCCCAGCTAGCGGTAGTCCTGAGGACTAGTACACTGTGTCGCTTAGGCTTTTACACCTTGTTGTCAGAAGGACCCTTTCGGCTTGTACCCATAGCAATTTTATCATAAAATAATCAAGACATACTCGATATTTACACAGGTTTATTTTAATTAATAATAGCTTCATCCAAAATTCTATGTTCACGACAGAGAAAATTGAAGCGCTCTTCGGATAATGGTTTTGTGAAAAAATTTGCTAGCTGATGATCAGTGTCAATAAATCCTAAATTAATAGTACTATTTTGCTGATGATCACGCAAAAAGTGGTGACGTATTTCAATGTGCTTCGTACGTGAGTGACAAATGGAGTTCTTAGTGAGATTTATAGCACTAGTGTTGTCACAAAAGATTGGAATGTGCATAAAAGATAAGTTGTAGTCTTCAAGGGTTTGCTTCATCCACAGAATTTTTGCACAACAATGCCCAGCTGTGATGTATTCAGCTTCTGTTGTGGATAGTGCGACAGAATTCTGCTTCTTGCTAAACCAAGAGACTAAAGCCTTTCCTAATAAATGACACGTACCGCTCGTACTTTTACGGTCGACCTTGCATCCGGCAAAATCAGCATCAGAGTAACCAATGAGGTCAAATGATGTTGACTTGGGATACCATAGGCCCACTATAACCGTACCCTTAAGGTATCGAAAGATACGCTTAACAGCAGTCATGTGTGATTCCTTAGGATTTGCTTGATATCTAGCACACAGGCAAATGCTAAACATAATATCAGGGCGACTAGCAGTTAAATAGAGTAGACTGCCTATCATTCCTCGATACTTACGTTGGTCCACAGGTTTGCCGCTTTCATCTGGTTCTAGTTTAGTTGTAGTAGCCATTGGAGTGCTGATTGGTTTGACGTTGTCAAGGTCAAATTTTTTCAGCATGTCCTTTGTATACTTCGACTGACAGATGAAAGTTCCATTTGACATTTGTTTGACTTGCAGTCCAAGAAAGTAGTTGAGCTCCCCCATCATGCTCATCTCAAACTCGGTCTGCATACACTTGGAAAAATCTTGACAGAGGGTTTCATCAGTAGAACCAAATATAATATCATCTACATATATTTGTACTAAGAGAATAGTGTCTTTGAAAGATTTTATAAAAGGTGTGGTGTCAATTTTCCCTTTAGAAAAACCTTTCTCAAGCAAGAAATTGCTTAGCCGTTCATACCAAGCTCTAGGGGCTTGTTTGAGGCCATATAGCGCTTTCTTCAGCTTGAAAACATGGTCGAAAAATTTGTGATTTTCAAAGCCAGGAGGTTGTTTCACATAAACTTCCTCCTTAATAAATCCATTCAAGAAAGCACTTTTAACATCCATTTGAAATAATTTGAAATTTTGAAAATTTACAAATGCACAAAGCATCCGAATGGATTCCAATCTAGCAACAGGAGCATACGTCTCATCGTAGTCGATACCTTCCTCTTGGTTGTATCCTTGGGCTACTAGACGAGCTTTGTTGCGTGTGACTGAACCATCTTTATTTACTTTGTTTCTAAAAATCCATTTAGTACCAATGATCGAGTGATTGGCCGGTCTAGGAACGAGTTCCCATACTTGGCTCCTCTCGAATTGGTTGAGTTCCTCTTGCATAGCAGAAATCCAAAATTCATCATTAAAAGTTTCTAAAATGTTTTTTGGCTCAATTTGTGAAATAAAGGCAGTGCTAGCAATAGAGTCTCTTAATGATGATCTAGTAGTTACTCCACGTAAAACCTCACCGATTACCAAATTTTCTGGATGTGACGGCTTGAAAGAGAATTTCTTTGGCAAGCCCTCCAGAGAATTGGTTTCGGTTGTGGTATTCATTGGAGTAGAAGTTGATGGCTCAACATCATCATCAAGAGTAGCTGCTGCACTGTTATCTTCATCAAAAGTCACATTTGTAGACTATTCCATAATTAATGAGCGTTTGTTAAATACTCTATATCTCTTGCTCTTGGCAGCGTAGCCAAAGAAAATACCATCGTCAGCTTTGGCATCAAATTTGCCTAAGTTGTCTTTGGTGTTAAGGATAAAACATCTACAACCAAAAACTCTAAAATAACAAACATTTGGGGTTCTTCCAAACCAAAGCTCATAGGGTATTTTCTTCGTAATAGGACGAATAAGCACCCTATTTAAAATATGGCATGCTGTACTGACAGCTTCAGCCTAAAAGTATTTCGAAAGTAAAAACTTGTTCAACATGACTCTAGCCATATCGCCAAGAGTCCTATTCTTCCGCTCCACAACACCATTTTGTTGAGAAGTTCTTGGACAAGAAAACTCATGATCAAAACCATTAGAATCACAAAACTTTTCAAAATCAGTATTTTCGAATTCGCCTCCATGATCACTTCGGATTCGAATAATCATGTAGCCTTTTTCATTTTGAACTTTCTTAACAAAAATCTTGAAAACCGAAACAACATCGCTTTTATTTGTAAGAAAGAAAACCCATGTAAATCTAGAAAAATTATCAACAATGACAAAAGCGTAGAGTTTTCCACCATGACTAGCTACTCTACTAGGGCCAAATAAATCCATATGAAGAAGTTGCAAAGGTCTAGTAGTACTTACAGAGTTTATGGAATGAAATGAGGACTTAGTTGCCTTATTCAATTCACATTCGGCACATACAGTGTCCTTTTTGAATGTGATGTCGGGCAAGCCTCTAACTAGCTTCTTAGTCGATAGCCTGGATATCGTATCCATGTTGGCATGACCAAGACGCTGGTGCCACAGTAATCTTTCATCCTTATGAGCATATAGGCATCTACCTGTATTGTTAGTATCTCTAGACAGATAGAAAATATAAATATTATCCTCTCTTACCCCTTCAAAAGCAATGTCCCCTGTTGACCTATCAAAATAAAGCATTTATTTTGTCCAAAGTTAATGTCATATCCATGGTCAGCAAGATGACTAATGCTGAGCAGGTTATGCTTTAACTCGGTCACTAGGCAGACATCCTTTATTACGGGAGAGGGAGGATGACCAATAATACCATTACCTATAATATACCATTTTAGGTTGTTACCGAAGGATACATATCCTTCTCTCTTCATCGATAGTGATGCGAAAAGATTTGCGTCTCCCGTCATATGTCGCGAGCATCCACTATCGAGAATCCACTTACTCTTAGTTGAGGAGGGAAGGTCCACCTACATCAAGAGTAGATGTGACCTTTGGTACCCAAGTTCTTAAGGGTCCTGAAAAGTTAGTTTTCGGAAACCATGCATATATCTTTCTTTCTACTAATCTTCTAATTCTACATTGTGGTGAAATGTGTCCATGTAATCCACAATAAGTACATATAACATTCCTATTTATGTTAGGAGCATACATATGATGTCTATGAGTAGAGTAATGTGGAGTAGCATGATGATATATAGAGTTAGCATGGTGATAATGTCTATATGTAGAGTGATGTGGAGCAGTATGGTGATAATGTCTATATGGAATAGCATGGTGATGATGTCTATATGGAATAGCATGGTGATGATGTCTATATGTAGAGTGATGGTGATTTTGTGCAACATAGTGATGATTGTATCTATGTGTAGCATGATGATTCTGTGACAAATGAGAATTATTTTTACGGGCATGTGGTTTGTGTGCTTTATGAAAGTGTGTGTATATGTAAGCATGATTATGAGCTGTAGGTGGATGACGTGGTTGACTAGTATGAGTAGTGGCATGCTTTGTGTGTATCTCATGTGATTGGGTTTGAGGTTGAGCAACCTATTTTCCCAATTTAGTCTCTAATTTCTTAGAGACAGCCTGCAGTTCAGTAACCTTAGCATTCAAACCATATATCTTAGTGATAGAAATCTTGTGTCTACTCTTTTCTTCAGCATGCTCCGTGTTGAGTGCTGTGATTTCTTGTGTTTGTTGTTCAATGCGTGCTTCGGCATCATGTAGGCTTATTTTAAGCTTAGATACCTCATTTGTGACATCCGTGGGTGAAGTGTCTCTAATGTTATCAAGCATTAAAGAAAGTCTTTAAATTTTGACTTCATAACTTTTGATCTTTTCCTTGGCATGTTTATATTTACCAATGACCATTTTGTGATCATCAAGTAAATCGGTGAAAGCATCGCCAAGTTCATCAAAAGAGAAATCATCAAGAGTTTCGTTTGATACCTTGTCGGACGTTGCCATTAGGCACACGTTTGCAGCGTCTTGAGGAGAGTCTTTTTCTTCCTCGGAGTCACTAGCTTCGCTTTCATGCCAAATGCTTGTGTTGGCATATTTCTTTGAGGAAGTCTTCTTGTATGGTTTCTCATAGCGGTTGTTCTTCTTTAAGAATGGACAGTCTTTTCGGACGTGTCCCGTCTTTTTGCAACCGTAGCATGTTGGCTCTTCTTCGTCATCTTCTTGTGGTTCCTTCTTTCTTCGGTTGAAGCGAAGGAATTTCTTGAAGTTGCGGACAAGGAGAGCTTGATCATCACCTTTCGAGTTGTCGTCATTCGTCTCTTCGGAGTCAGTCCTTCGTCGGTGAGCTTTGAGGGCGATCTCCTTAGCCTTAGGAGCAGGCTCTTCGAAGTCCTTGAGGTCAAGCTCATGAGTCATCAGCTTTCCCATCAAGGTCTCCATAGACATAGTTGTGAGATCATTTCCTTCTATGATGGCTGTCACCTTAGGGTTCCAAATTTTTGGTAGCCCCCTAAGTAGCTTGCGAATCTTCTCGTGATTTGAATATTGTTTGCCGAGCGAAGATAGGGGATTGATGATGTCGAGGAATCTTGTGAACATTTGTGTGATCGTCTCATTTGGCTTCATCTTGAAAGCCTCATATTCTTGAGTGAGACGGCTTATCTTCGATTCCTTGACTTGGGTGGTTCCTTCATGTGTCACTTCTAGAAGTCTCCATACTTCGTGAGAGGTGGTGCATGTTGAGACCCTGTTGAACTCATTCATGTCTACAGTACAGAATAAAGCATTAATAGCTCTTGCGTCGAGACTTGCCTGTTTCTTCTCCTCGTCAGAATATTTGTCATGTGGTTTCTCAACGAGATCACCATTGACAACTATCCTGGCGGGCTTTTTGTAACCATCGGTGAAGATGGTCCACAGGTCGAAGTCTAGCGACTTGAGATAAAAGCTCATCCTTGTTTTCCAATAGGTGTAGTTAGTTCCATCAAATAGGGGAGGCCTATGAGTGGACTGCCCTTCACCGTGATTGGAAATCAAGGATTGTGTGGTTGCCATGGATCAGCTCTAGGATGTTAGTCCTTGTTGAGAGAACCGAGCTCTGATACCAATTGAAGAACAGATGGCAACTCTAGAGGGGGGTGAATAGAGTTTATAACGATATAACCAATTAAAAATTAAACTCTTTCACAAGCTGAAAGTAATCAGAGTAAATACGGAAATAAATAAGGAGCAAAAAAGCATACGCAAACACAGCCAATTTTTAACCTGGTTTCCCTCGTAGAGGACTAGTCCAGGCCTGAGAACTCTAGCTCAGGATTAAATCCACTATTTGTGAAATAGTATTTACACCCCGTACCTTTTTTTCAGAAGAGCACATCAACTTCTTACAAAGATCGCAGTGGCGATGCTTAGAATTTTTCAAGCGACTTCTTGAACTCTTGCACAAACTCCTAACTGAAAAATACTGAGCACTTGAGGCTTAGGGAGCTTGTGGCTAGTAGATGAAGAAGGATATGGATTGTATTGAGCTTTAGAGAGAAGAGAAGAGAAGAGAAGAGAAGATTGGATGATTTGAAATGAGAGAAATTATGGCCTATTTATAGGATACCAGGTAGGCAGAATTCGGCCAGAATTCTGGTTGGATCATTCAAAAATTTGGCCGTTGGACAACTTGCAACCAGCCAACCCTAAAAATTAGGGTACTGATTTTTAGGGGACAGAGTTCGGCCCGAACTCTGTGTGGAGGCAGAGTTTGGCCCGAACTCTGTCTCCAGAGCACAGAATGGGTCATTGGTCCAATGGACTTATTTAGATGTGTGTGGAGCTTTTGGATTTTGGGTAAGGTATAGGTTAAGTCTCAGATGCTCAGCACAACTCAGCTTACATAATTCTAGACTCAATAAAGTTTATAAAATACAGACTCAAAAATGACTTGCATTGCAAAACTGGGCTGTCGTCGGACTTGTGCTGGATGTAGTCTTTATGTGTCGTATTGAATTATCACAAGTATTATTTAGTCAATTCTATCAATATTTGGTTGACTGTGACTTTGTGTCAACACATTAAATACTCAATATGACTATATCTTCGTCTTAACTACTCGTCCCTTCCTCGACCTTCTATCGTGACCTTCTAATCACTCAAATTTAGGAGTGATTCTAATTGTTTCTGCCCTCAACCTACTCTCAAGATGCCATATCTTCAAGATCTCTAATCTATTTTTCTCTTGATACAACACTATTTCTTACCGCATGTTATCTTGGTCCAGCTTTAACCCTTGATCATTTTCATTCTTGCATTAATTAGCCATATCCATAATTATTTTCGTATTTATCTAAATCATGACTTTCTAAATACAAGTTTGTGTTAAAAGTCGTCCATGATTTGATCGTATCGATATACCCTTGTACTTTCTCAGTCCCCCTACATATTCTTAATTTCGAGGACGAAATTCTTGTAAGTTGGGCAGGATGTAAACCCCCTAATTTTTACTACATTTTTTTTATTGGATTTTTATTTTGCGTATTGTACGTCGTGTGTCGTATTTGCTCGTCGAGTGCGAATATTTGCGAGCTACACATTTTAGAAAAATAGTTTTGATTATATATTTTATTTATGAAGGATAGTTTCAAACTAATATATATAATAATTATTTTTATTAAAAGTTGTGAAAAGTATCTATCGAGGTTGGTAAAACTTATTATTTTATTTATTTATAAAATGTTATCTTATTTTAATAGTGGTAATTTAGAAAACTAGATTTATGTGAATATTCTACTCGTGTAAAGCACATGAAAATTATTTCATTTTTAAAATTTAATTTTATTATTTGTAATAAATTATTTAGCAAGAAGGAATTTTAAATATTTGAATATTTATATTTATTTTCGAAATTATTTTTAATGATATTTTATTAGTTATGAAAAAGCATTTAAAATTTGTTTTATTTAATGCTTAACTAATTTTGGTGATTTAAATTTGGAAAAAGATATTGTTGACTTTATTCTAATAGCTTTAAAATAAAGACGAGATTTAGCTAGATTTGAAAATTGGTTGGATTTAAATGATTTATATTTGATTTAATTTTAAATGGTGAATTATCTATGAGGGATTTAATTACTCCTACCCCTTATCTGAATAGGAGCCTCCATCTCCTATATAAGGAGTCTCCATATTCTCCCCCTTCACAAATTGTCTACTAATTTCTCCAAAAATATACGTGCGTGCATCGTGTCCGTATTTTTCGTCCAATTCTTATTCCACTTTTTACACATACAAATTTTTTCCATGTCGGACAAACCCCGACACAATCCACCCGACCATAAACCCTAAACCTAATCCAAATCCTGAGCACTGTCGCGCCATCTCGATCGCCGATCCCAGCCTGTTCTCGGCCATCTCAACACCAGCACCCCTGCCTCGTCGTTTTTCCGACATCCTGGCCGACCCCAGATATAGTTCCGCATCGGCCGCTTCGACTTCCCCAATCCTAGCCCCATGTTTTGTCCGTCGTCGCGTCGTAGCTCGTCCACCACAACAGACCCCCACGCACATCACCCGCTCAATCCCAACCCGACGACAACCACCGTTCCACCATCCCCATCACGACCCAAAACCCCGACCAACCGAGCCAGACCGTCGGCCACAGATCCCTGTCTTCACGGCTCCATCACTACCACAGGAACCCTTGTCGACTCCAGACTCTAACACCCCGTCACCTTCGAACAGCCGACCCCTCTTCCCGCCACCACCGTCAGCACCACCACCCAACCACACCACCACCGCGGCAACCACCGCGGCAGCCCAAACCACCACCACTATCAGCAACAGAAAAATCCCCAAAAATAAATAAATAAATCCTAACCTAATCACTCACCTCTGCCGGCCAGATCGACCGCCGCGGCGTGCCCAACGATCACTAAAGGCAACGATCACTAGAGGCAAGTATTTTTCGTGGATGTAGTGTTTCTAACATTTTCTAATAAGCATGAAAGTCTATGGATCTCAGCTTCATGAGCCATGATTTTATCTTTAGCATGTTTATATTTGTTAATAACCTTTTTGTGTTCTTCAAGTAGATCACTAAGGGCATCACCTAGTTCATCAAAAAAAAAGTCGTCAAGAGAATCATTTACCTTATCTGAAGTTGCCATTAGGCAGACGTTTGCGGAGAGTCATCTTCTTCGTATGAATCACTGGCCTCGCTTTCGTGCCAGATGCTAGTGTTGGCATACTTCCTTGAGGTTGGCTTCTTGTACGGCTTTTCGTATCTGCTTCCTTTCTTTGCTACAGGACAATCTTTTCTGACGTGTCCCGTCTTCTTGCATTAGAAGCAGGTGGGTTCTTCCTCATCGTCTTTTTATTCCTTCTTCCTTCGGTTGAAGCGTAAGAACTTCTTGAAATTTCAAACCATGAGTGCTTGATCGTCACCTTCGGAATCTTCGTCATCTGTTTCCTCTAAAATGGTTCTTCGGTGATGAGCTCTTAAGGCAATTTCTTTTTCTTTTGGAGCAGTTTATTCAAAATCTTTGAGGTCGAGCTCATGCGTCATCAGCTTGCCCATCAGAGTTTCTAGTGACATAGTCGTAAGATCATTTCCTTCGATAATCGTCGTAACCTTGGGGTTCCAGATCTTTGGCAATCCACTTAGCACTTTGTGTATCTTCTCATGGTTGGAATATACTTTGCCAAGGGAAGATAGAGGGTTGACGATGTCGAAAAATCTGGTGAACATCTGAGTAATCGTCTCATTTGGCTTCATTTTGAATGTATCGTATTATTGTGTCAGACGGCTGATCTTTGATTCTTTAACCTGTGTGGTTCCTTTATGAGTCACCTCCGGAAGCCTCCATACTTCGTATGAGATGGAGCATATAGAGATCCTGTTGAATTCGGTCATGTCTATTGCACAGAAGAGAGCATTAATAGCCCTAGCATCTAAACTTGTATTTTTTTTCCTGGTCGAAATATTTATCGTAGAGTTTTTCAACAAGAGTCCCTTCGACAACTATTCTGGCAGGCTTTTGTAACCATCAGTGACGACGGTCCATAGATCAAAGTCTAAAGACTTGAGATAAAAACTTATCCTAGTTTTCCAATAGGTGTAGTTAGTTCCGTCAAATAGGGGTGGCCTATTTGTGGACTATCTCTCACCATAGTTAGAAAAGGTAGGTTATGTGGTTGCCATGGATCAGCTCTAGGATGTTAATCCAATATAAGAGAACAGAACTCTGATACCAATTGAAGTACATGTAGGCAACTCTAGAGGGAGGGTGAATAGAGTATGTGTCGATAATACCCAATTAAAAATTTAACTCTATTCAAGTCCAACCAACAGAAATAATAATCAGAGTATAAGTACGGAATATAAATAGAGATCAGAGAAGCATACGCAGACACAACAGTTTTTAACCTGGTTTTCCTCGTGGAGGATTAATCCAGGCCTGAGAACTCTAGCTCAGGATTGAAATCTACTATTTGTGAAATAGCGTACAACCACGTGCCTTCACTCAGAAGAGCAGGCCAACTTCTTACAGATACACAGATGGCAAAACTTGGAATTGTCTAAGTGACTTCTTTTGAAACTCTTGCACACAAACTTCTAGTTGACTCGCACTGAGCACCTTGGAAGCTTGTGAAGTTTTGTGGCTAGTTAGATGGGAAGAATAAGCTCTAGAATGTATAGACTATAGGAGAAGAGAAGATGAGAAGATTGGATGATTGAAAATGAGATAAATCAAGGCCTATATATACTAGTCCAGAGAGGCAGAGTTCGGCCAGAAAAGAAGTGTATCTCAATATATACTTGGTTTGTGTTGTTTAGATATGCACATGGGATGGTGACCCTAAGGAGGGACCATGTGGGTAATTTTACTAGGAGGTAAGGATAAGAATCCATGTTAAAGTATTAATGTTTTTTGCTCTTGGAATTAATTTCCTTTGGAGCTAAGCCCCACGGCTAGGGCTCATAGGCTCGTGAGATGTAATGTGGCATTTTGTTGGCATATTTTGCACTTAGCACGTCAGCATCGTCGCAAGGTGCATAGTGCGCTTAAGCTGTACTCGTTGTGCGAGCCTCTGAGCAGCCGTTTGCGCGCCCGCTCACATAGCCCGATCAAACGACCAGATGGCTTGACCAATTGGCACGGCCAGATGGTGCTGCCTAGTGGCACGCCAGTTGGCACTGCCAGTTGGCGCGGCATGTTGGCGCTGCAAGTTGGCGCATAGTTGATACATAGTACACGTGTTTGCAGTTGGCACAGCGGTGTACGATTGCGTACGCTGTGCGCTATTAGTCACGCTATGTACAAATTGGCGCGCACTATGCACCAGTTGGCTCAATCGTGTCCGTGCACGATTTGAGCAATTATGGAACATTTGGGGCAGTTTTTTTTACGTCCTGAACGTTCTTCTTACCGAGCAGTTACTAAGCACACCTATATAAAGTCCCTCTCTTCTCTCTCAATGAACAATTTTTTTATTATCTGAAACTTTCTTACGAAATTCTCTCAGTTCAGAGCAGAGGAGAGAGGTACTTTGAGAGCAGAGTTCCACGCCATCTGAGGAGTCAGAAGAGCGGAGTGTTCTGAAGTTCTCCGTCGAACTTGCTGGTTCCTGGTAGTTGTTCGTGTGGGGAGAATCAAGCTTTGAGCGCCGATGATAAATCACCCCAGTAAGCCTTGTCCTTCTCTGATCTAATCAGAACCTTCTGTTCATCTTTACTCCACTTGCAACTCATTCAGAACGAGAACAGTTATAATCTAACCAGAAACTGTTAGTGGAATTTCGCTGCTGCTGCTATGAATTCTTCTGTGCCTTCTTCGAAGTGACACATTAGATCTCGTTTATCAGAATAGTCCGGGACCTCTGTCGTGCATCTTCTTCGAAGTGTTGCATAATTTCAGTTTTCCATTGAAAAATTACGTCCTGGAACTAACAGATTTATCCAAATCACAACAGAAAATTAGTTTTCTTTCCTCCTACTTTTTATTGACATCAAACACAGGAAATGAAAGATTTTTCTTTTTTAAGGCCATGATTCTGCAAACCCAATAAGTTATAGGTTGGGTGGGTTCCATCCTAGCATAATACACACTTATTATTTTGTTCCTTGTCTGTAAAGTTGTTATGGCTCGTGCGGTTGTCAAAATATTCTAGTTCTTGTGGCTAATAGGTGGAGAGAGAACACATTGTGGCTGTGGCTCCTACGAAGAAGCATATTATTCATTCTAATTAAGTAGGAGTTAAAAAATAGAATATTGTAGATTTTTTTTCATAATATTCTTAGTATGCTGGCTTGAGGCCTTTCAGCAAGACAAACATATTGTTTGTTTTTGGATTTGGTTGCATGACCAATTTAGTCCATATGCCAGTTCTTTTCTAAAGAGATTGTATTCATTGTTTCCATGGGACTACTTTTTCATTTGATAAAACTCTTCTTTCTGCTCTCCATTCTTAATGTTACCTGTGGGTGTTGCTTAATTATTTGGGCTAAATTACAACTTTATACCTTCAACTATTTAAAATTTTTAACTTAATACCCTCAATTTTATAGGTACTAACTTAATACCTTCTCCCAACTAATATTTTTAGATTGCTACTGTAGTTCCCCGTCCCGCTAAGTCAATCGGAGGAATCGAAACATCAACGGCGTTCGGACTTAGCCTTGCAACGGCTACTCGAAGGCCCACTCAGTCGAGGCGACTCCTCGTTCAGGTGGGATAGTTTCGGTGAACTTGCCTCATCTTAGCCTTCACATAATAAATTATAATTTTTTAACTTGTGCAAGTAGGCTTGATAATAAAAGAGACGAATTCACATAGATAAGGGAATAATCCCGACGGGTCAAATTGAGTTAGAATATGGAAAGATCCAACAGTCGGCTTAGAGTTAGTGCACGACGTGCTTTGAAAATGACACTCGGTCCTTCATCCCGTGGCTTGGGAGAAGGAAAAGTTGGTATTCGCCGCAAAGCTAAGAGTTAGCCTAAGTCATAGGCGTCGCCCGCATAAACGCTTCATAAAGCATGTACGGTCCCATCGTCCAAGGCTTAGCATAGCCTTGGCTTGCCCCATGAGTTAAGTTGCGTTGCACGGCTTGTGACATAAGTCTAGGCACCCAAATGACTTGGTCGTTCAAAAGTCGAATGCATGCGCGGTACGTTTCTGTAATGCGAGACTTGACGCAGCCTTTGCTCGTCGAGTTGTTGTGCGATTAAGTTAGTCTAAGTTTTGTTAGGCTATCAAAGGCATTCTGAGCACTGTCCCGTGTATTCTACGGTTGTCGAAATTACTTGGTTTCATGACCTTAAGGCCCGTCATATAAAGTGTCTTAGACGATAGTTTCACCCAGAACATCAATTGGCGTAAGACACGATGTCATAAACTTAGTGTTTCTAAGGCACGAGCCACGGTTGATTTATTGAGTTTGGAAAAGGGACTTTCAAATAGGCATTCCTAAGTTGCATGGAATGATAGGACAAGAAAGGAGAATGCTCGCGACCATGGGTCGTCGAAGCGATCTTAGATGTGAGAAGTATTGAACTTGGCCCTGAAAGAGATGGTAACACTAGAAGAAGAATGACTGTGTGAGACGTCAGTTCGAGTCGAGTCTTGCATGGTCATTGGACATCTTGTCGACAAGGAGGAGTTTCCACGAGCGACAACCCTGGGCGCCATGGGACCACGTCGTCCTGGGGGAAACACGGTATAGCCGTAGCTGGACGAACCGCTCGGGTTATTCGGGAACTTTCAACGGGGCTAGCTACTTGCGTTAAAAGGGTCGCCGAATAGCAAGGCTATAGTCCAAAATAGCTTGTGATGTTAGTGACCAATTCATATAGATGGGTCGGCACGAGCGGCAATCTGCGTGTGTGCCTTTGGATTGAGTCAGTTGAATGTGTATACAGTTAGAACACGATACTTGGGCCTAAGATTTGGTGTCAACGTAAGCGATACATTTTGGCATAAGTTGTGGCATCGAGTCTTAAGTTATTGGCATATAATTGCACAAGTTGAATTTGAGTCGTCTTGGGTTAAGTCAGGAATCGCCGCAAGGTAAAGTTGGTTAAATGACACTAAGTTCACAAGTCTCGATTAGGTCAGTCGGTGATCAAAATAGCAAGGGCCGCGAGGCGGTGATACGGCTAAGTCTCACTGAGTTACGAGGCACAGCACGATGGATTTGTAGCACGGTCACAAGGAAATTGGGTACTATCGCATAGTCGCGTCTCTGATTTTGGGCCGTAAGACAAACACGACTTGATAGGTTAACGTTGTTGGTACGAGAAGGGGTCTAGAGGCAAAGTATGAGTTGACGTTGTTGTTGCAAGAACGAGATGGTCTAGAGACACAAATTAGGTCAAGGCGTCTATCCTAAAGCTGATCCTAAGGCAAGACTAGTAAGACAATCATAAAGGGACTATGTTGCACAAAGTAAATCAAACGTATTAGTTTTGTATGGGTGGACGAGGAGCTCATTTTACCAGTACAGTTGAGTAGTGACACCCACACAATTTTTATGTGCAGGCACATGTAGAAGCTCATGGCGCGGAGCTCGCTTTGATGCGTCGAGGCACAGAGTTCCTTGGCGATTCGTAGCATACGACCGCGTGGAGGCTGGACTTATACGGGGCATAATGTATGGATGTCGCCTTCCGAAACATCCGCTGGTTCAAGACTTATAATGTGAGAAGAGTGAGCTTAAGTGATTGTAATCTTGACCTTGCGCCCTATTGTAACCTTTATTTTAATATCAATAAAGAGCTTCTTTTGAATAACTTATGTTTTGCTTCAAATTTCTGCTGCTATTATTCAATGTCTCTGCTTAGGACTTCTGTGCGACGACCCCGTCACAGCCGTTGAAATCGACCGTTATGGAACCCGCCTTGTACTAGAGCAATCTAGGCTCGTGCGTCATCACGCCTTAGCGAGGACGATCGCTCCTACGGGAGCGGGGCGTGACATAATGGTATCAGAGCATGGTTTTACGTCCTTGGACTATCGATTGAATTCTTTAACTTGGTTGTTTCCGTAAACTCTGAAGTGTTGCTTCTGCAAGTTGATATCATTGATGCTCTCTCTCTCAAATGTCCCACGGGATGTCCACACAATAAGTCTAAATAATTGTAAAACATAGGAGAACAATTTTCGATAAAAATAAAAAGATGGTTCACGTGAAGCACGGTTGGCTAAGTCGGGCTGGGCATATACACCAAAGTTGCGTCGACCTTAGAAAAGTCAAATACAGGATTCGAATTGTGTCGGACGAGAATGATTTGGACTTGATTGAGTAAAGGGGGATGACTATCAATTAGGGTGCTATCGAGCGACGATATCGTCGATGCGATATAGATGTGCGTGCTTGAAATTCGAGAGAATGGTTCGAACAGAAAATTTAAAAAAGATGATTGTGAATCGAATGATAAGTTAAGTATTTGTTGAATGACTTCATCCCTGAGTGGTGTATGCGATAGCCTCAGGGATGTCGATCGATCGATTGAGGATACGGGGTATCAATGAGTCTATCAGCAAGTGTCGCGTGTATGCAAAGCCATAGATTGAGTATCGTTGAATAAGTTATAGTCTTGAGATTTGACGAGTTGATTCGAACAACCTAGAAATTATTCCGTGTACGGGATTGAGGATTGCGCGAGTATGAAACACGAAAATGATTGAGTTGGTAAAATTAAATCAAGGAAAAAGTTAGGGTGTACGAATGGATGACTTGATCGAGAAAATTGATACGGATCGTATACGAAAAGTTAGCACGACGGAAGGATAGCGTACATGAAAAGTTTGATTCGAATATTTAAAAATGACTCTGAAGATTGGAATGGATGTTGCTCGATGATTTGAGTTTGCAAGAAATAATGTGATTTGAAGAAAAATGTTGGTCGATGACTTAAGATAGACGGATGAACAATACGTGAATTTGGTTTGAGAAAATTGATGTTGCAAATGATTCAAGGGATAATGATCGAACCTGAATTTGAATGTCGAGGAGATTATCCAGTCGGACGATAGCATCATTCGCACGACTCAAAATTTCGTTGCAAAGGAAGATCGTCAGGTTACGCCTATCATCGATGGTAATGAGGCGTATCAAAAATCGATATACGATAACTCGGGGGCACTCTAATTCGAGGAATAATGATCGTGCAAGTGTTATTGCTCTGACGGATGTTATACATAGGATTTTGATTGAAATAAATATGGATGAAAACACAAGTGTCTGGATGGTTACACAGATAACCACAGCGTCGACATTCTTATCTTGCGCAAGCGCAACTCTAGCCTCGCACATGCGTCACATCGAATTTGGGGCGATCGTTCCGCGTGAGCGCTGATATGGTAATTCATGTCGCGGGAATGATCTAACTCGAAAAATCAGGACGCGATAACTTTGATTGTCTCGACTTGTTGGTTTGATACGAAGGAAAATTCAAAGATATTTGGACTTACGATTGATGATTGAGTAAACTTGAGGATTGAGTAGATACAATCTACGTATCGAGAATGAATTAGTCTAGACACAAAATAAGAATTACGTCCTAATGAGGATGATTATCCCGCAGGAGCGTGTATGGTGATTTATGTCCACCGTAGATAATCTGACTCACATGAGATCGGGGCGCAACATATTGTTAACTAGACGACCTTATGATCGAATACATGAATTGGGATGAACGACTTAGGAAATATGAAATGTGAATTATGGCTTAGCAACAAATTGTGTCGTAGCGTGCTTGACTTGGAAGGATTGATAGGCAAATTATATTGAACGTGTTCGAAGAGGTAGACTATACAAAATGGCTTGATGAACGAGTGATATTGATATGTCAAGGAATGGGTTAAAATATGAGTTATCGTAGGATGTCTTTGCTGAATGACTCAGACCCCGTGCGACGAATGTTGGGATGTGGGTAGGAAATCGATGTTCGATGTTTAGAAATCGGAGTGATGTGAGCTTGGGTAGAAAATCCTGTACTATCAACTTGGTTTGACCTTAGGATGGGGTCGGTGTTGATATTGTTGTTTGAGAACTATGATTCCAATACTGACGGATTAACTTTAGCCTAGAGACATAGCCTAGCAGTTAGGCAGACGTTCCAGCACGAAGAGATAGGATTTGTGGAGGCACCACTCTCGAGTCTCGGTTGACATACACGTATATCAGGGACGCCCGAATATGTGCACGATCCGACTCAAGTGATGTTGGCGGATTCTCTATCACGAGGCTTAGCTGAAATACACGTATTTTGGGGACGCCTATAATATGTGCACGATCCAACTAAGTGACACGTTGAATTCAAGTGAGAATAGAGGAACGGGAAAGTGTCGAGGATTTTGAGATCGTAAGTTTTGAAGAAAAGATTGTGGGTAGCACGAGTGTGGCTCGGATTTGATAAATGCATCGGAGTAGTGTGTGCGAGAGTCCTTGAATGTTGAATAAAGTGATAAGACGATAAGTAAGTACTCAGTTAGTTTCGAGGACGAAACTTTTTCTGAGTGGTGTATGCTGTAGTGCCCCGTCCTGCTCAGTCAATCAGAGGAATCGAAACGCCAATGGCGTTCGGACTTAGCCTTGCAACGGCTACTCGAAGGCCCGCTCGGTCGAGGCGACTCCTCGTTTAGGTGGGGTAGTTTCGGTGAACTTGTCTCATCTTAGCCTTCACATAATAAATTATATATTTTTAATTTGCACAAGTAGGCTTGATAATAAAAGAGACGAATTCACATAGATAAGAGAATAATCTCGACGGGTCGAATTGAGTTAGAATATAAAAAGTTCCAACGGTCGGCTTAGAGTTGGTGCACGACGTGCTTTAAAAATGACACTCGGTCCTTCGTCTCGTGGCTTGGGAGAAGAAAAAGTTGGTATTCGCTGCAAAGCTAAGAGTTAGCCTAAGTCATAGGCGTCGCCAGCATAAACGCTTCATAAAGCATGCACGGTCCCATCGTCCAAGGCTTGGCATAGCCTTGGCTTGCCCCATGAGTTAAGTTGCGTTGCACGGCTTGTGACATAAGTCTAGGCACACAAATGACTTGGTCGTTCAAAAGTCGAACGCTCGTGCGGCATGTTTCAACAATGCGAGGCTTGACGCAGCCTTTGCTCGTTAAGTTGTTGTGCGATTAAGTTAGTCTAAGTTTTGTTAGGCTATCGAAGGCATTCTAAGCACTGTCCCGCATATTCTGCGGTCGTCAAAATTACTTGGTTTCACGACCTTAAGGCCCGTCGTATAAAGTATCTTAGACGATAGTTTTACCCAGAGCATTAATTGGCGTAAGGCACGATGTCACGGACTTAGTGTTTCTAAGGCACGAGCCACGGTTGATTTATTGAGTTTGGAAAAAGGGGCTTTCAAATAGGCATTCCTAAGTTGCATGGAATGATAGGGCAAGAAAGGAGAATGCTCGCGACCATGGGTCGTCGAGGCGGTCTTAGATGTGAGAAGTATTGAACTTGGCCCTGAAAGAGATGGTAACACTAGAAGAAGAATGAATGTGTGAGACGTCAGTTCGAGTCGAGTCTTGCATGGTCATTGGATAACTTGTCGACAATGAGGAGTTTCCACGAACGGCAACCCTGGGCGCCATGGGACCGCGTCGTCCTGGAGGGAAACACGGTATAGCCGTAGTTGGACGAACCGCTCGGGTTATTCGGAAACTTTCAACGGGGCTAGCTACTTACGTTGAAAGGTTCGTCGAATAGCAAGGTTATAGTCTAAGATAGCTTGTGATGCTAGTGACCAATTTATATAGATGGGTCGGCACGGACGGTAATCCGCGTGTGTGCCTTTGGATTGAGTCAGTTGAATGTGTGTACAGTGAGAACACGATGTTTGGGCCTAAGATTTGGTGTCAACGTAAGTGACGCATTTCAGCACAAGTTGTGGCGTCGAATCTTAAGTTATTGGCATAGAGTTGCACAAGTTTAATTTGAGTCGTCTCGGGTTAAGTCAGGAATCGCCGCAAGTGACACTAAGTTCACAAGTCTCGATTGGGTCAGTCGGTGATCAAAATAGCAAGGGCCGCGAGGCGGCGATGCGGCTAAGTCTCACTGAGTTACGAGGCACAGCACGATGGATTTGTAGCACGGTCACAAGAAAATTGGGTACTATCGCGTAGTCGCATCACTAATTTTGGGCCGTAAGGCAAACACGACTTGATAGGTTAATATTGTTGGTACGAGAAGGGGTCTAGAGGAAAAGTATGAGTTGTCATTGTTGTTGCAAGCACGAGATGGTCTAGAGACACAAATTAGGCCAAGGCGTCTTTCCTAAAGCTGATCCTAAGGCAAGACTAGCAAGACAATCATAAAGGGACTATGTTGCACAAAGTAAATCAAACCTGTTGGTTTTGTATGGGTAGACGAGGAGCTCATTCCACCAGTACAGTTGAGTACTGACGCCCACAGAGTTTTCATGTGCAGGCACAGGTAGAAGCTCGTGGCGCGGAGCTCGCTTGGATGCGTCGAGGCACGGAGTTCCTTGGCGATTCGTAGCATGCGGCCGCGTGGAGTCTGGACTTATACGGGACATAATGTATGGACGTCGCCTTCCTAAGCATCCGCTTGTTCTAGACTTGTAATATGAGAAGAGTGAGCTTGAGTGATTGTAATCTTGGCCTTGCGTTCCATTGTAACCTTTGTTTCAATATCAATAAAGAGCTTCTTTGAAATAACTTGTATTTTGCTTCAAATTTCCGCTGCTATTATTCAATGTCTCTGCTTGGGACTTCTGTGCGACGACCCCGTCGCAGCCATTGAAATCGGTCGTTGTGGAACCCGACTTGTACGGGCGCAATCTAGGCTCGTACGGCATCACGCCTTAGCGAGGACGATCGCTTCTACGGGAGCGGGGCGTGACATCTACCCTCTGTCAACACAGGGTTAGATTTTTCACAAAAAAAAATTTTATTTCTAAAAATATCCCTCACCTTCTCCTCTCCCTCATTCAAACTCCCACTACCCACCCACGCCACCACCCCCCTGCTTCACTGGCCCGACCCCCCTCTCCCATGCGACCCCCGCCATAGCCCCCCTCCGGCTGCACGGTCGTTCGACCCCGCACCCTCCTCTCCCTCTGTCGCCTACAGTGCCCCCCTCCGGTTGCTGCGACGCCCAACCCCCACCCCCTGTGTCACTCTCTGTTCCCGGAATGCGTATTTTTATATATGTATAACTCATGTGTATTTATTTAGTATTTATCATGTATTATTCTGTATTTAAATTCCTTTAGTTTCATGTTAATTAATTATCTGCTCTTAAATTTTTATGTTAATTAATTTCCTGCAAATTTTACTTATGTAATTATATTTCTACAATTTTATTACCTGCATTTTATTTGCTGCTTTAGTGTTATTGGGTTTCGGTTTGCTAGATCCCCTTAAACCCGGCCCAACACCCCACCTACCACCACTCTCCCTATTTAAAGCTTCCATCTCTTTCTCTCTCCTCATTATTTCATTCTCACCATTACTTCTTCTTCTTCCTCTCATTACTCCCCACCACCTACCAGCAGCAGGAGAAGGCAAGTGCAAACTTGCTTCTCAATCACCCATTTTTATGGTTCATTTGCCTTCTTCTCGTGATTCCAAGAGAGATTAGTTCTTAGCATTTTTGATTTCTACGGCTGGTTTTCTCTAGATCTAAGTTATAGTATTTCGGCTGTTCTTGGGTTCTTGGTCCACCAACTTAGCGTGTATTTTGGCACTGGAGCAAAGGCTCCATGGAACTTGGAGTTCGGAAGATATGCACGCACACGTTCTTACGTGCTCGCGTAAAACATCAGCCCAGTAACGCACACGTCTTTACGTGTCTGCGTGGATTTTGAGACACGCTCATGTTCTTACATGTTAGCGTGTATTTTTAGTCACGCTCACGTTCTCATGAGCGTGCGTGTATTTTTAGTCACGCTCGCATTTGCGTGCGTGTATTTTCAGTCACGCTCGTATTTGCGTGCGTGTATTTTCAGTCATGCTCGCATTTGCGTGCGTGTATTTTCAGTCACGCCCGCATTTGCATGCGTGTATTTTGAGTCACGCTCATGTCCATGAGCTTGCGTACGTGACTTTTCACGATCACATTATGCGTGACTTTTGGCGTGCATGACTTTTTCACCCTCACGTTGAGAGTGCGTGCGTGAATCACTTGTCACGCTTCACTTTTCACACCCACACTTGCCAGCGTGTATTATGTTATACGCTCACTCCTCCATGCTAGACTTAGCGTGACTTGTTGGTCTTAGCAGAGACTTCTTGCGTGACTTTTGGACTTAGCTTAGACTTGTTGGCGTGACTTTCTGGCTTGGGTGTTTTTATTCTGTTCCATACCATATTCATTTAATGATGGCATGATAATTCTTCTATTATATCCTTACGCCTTTTTGCGTGAATTTCTTGATAAATCATGATATGTTAAATTTGTTAAAATGGATTGTTATGTAAAATGTGCCTTGTGTCCTGATTGATCCATGGATGCCCAGTATGACTAGAACTTGACCTCGAGAGTTATAGACTCGACCCTATTTGATGATAAATGACTTTCATGCCTTGTCACCATTAATGACGATGGTTATTTGACTAATTGATCATGTGTTCCTAGTTGGAACTAAGAGACTGGCTAGTCGTCTTATTAAAATGAATGAATGAGACACGTTCATGTTATGAACTATTACAATCAACTGGCTGATCCCAAATATTGACATACATGCACATACAGGCTTCAATCTATTTATTTAATTATTTATTTATTTATTTTCTATAAAAGAAGCATGTGTACTTTATGGTCAAGGCATAATTACCGTGGTTAGATTTGATTGTTGCATTACGCTATGTAAGACCTGCAACCTAACTGCACTGGTATCGTTGTAGAGTTGAGCATATCGTACCCCGTACGAAAGTACTCATTTGAATGACCATGATCCACGGCATGGAACTTCACTCAACGTAGAGACTATTAAGTTAAATAAAATAATGATTGCATGGAGAGAATGGATTCCCGAGTTCTTACATGGCAGCCCCCTTGGAACGAGTAGTACCCGACGGGCCGGCTAGTTCCCACAGATACTGTAAATCTGCCACACGGGCAGGGAACAGTATATGCTTTTATTATTATTGTATATTGTATATTGACGGGCGTCCTGCTAGGACTCGTCTAATTCATGCATGGCGTACATGATTGACTGGATAGACTAGCCTTGCTCGCACATAGTAAGAACTGAGGAATCTTTATTGCATTATTTCAGGATAACTTAGGACTCACAATAGCAAGTCGTAGAATTTGATTGGCCGTTCAAGATGATTTGTTTGTGTACTGTACTACTCTGTTACCTAACTGGGATGATCAGAATGTCAGGACATGACGGGCCAACTTCTGTCCTTGTTTGGTTGGGAGGTTGGTTCGAAGTATCATGATGTGATGTGAATCCTAGTAGCAAGCAGAGATCTATTATTATATTCTTTTACTTACTGGTTTATGTCCTTCATATCGTCCTTCCTTGTGGTACTTGCTATTAGAGGTCTAACCTCTCTGGTTTTGCATGGCCAGATTTAGAGCCGGTGCCCGAGGATCCAGCGTACTTCTACCTCCAAGATGGTCAATACTAGATGCATGATAGCAGGAGGACTCGAGTGGGTTCCTTACTTCACCGCTCGTTTTGTCACTTACTTTATACTTGGCCGTTTGGCACCGACATGTTAGTCGGATTGTCTTGTACTTACTTTTACATAATTGTAATTAAAGTCAGACTGCAGCTGATAACAATTGTGTATACTTGCTATATCATCTGGCTATATTTTGTAAAGCCAGATCTCAAGAACATTTTGACTGAGCGTTTGGGACGCCTTACTGCTTTATCTTACATGTTCTCTATTTCTGTTTTCTTGCTTGAATGATTGAGACAATAGATGTGAAATGACCATAGTAAGACCTTTATGTAGTATGCACCCCCTCGTCTGGTTAGACAGCATTGATCGTATTATACGGTATTCATCTACCCGTAATACGTAGCTGGCTGAGTCATTCCTCCGCTCTCCAGTATTCTGGTTCTGGGACGTGACAAGGTTTTAGTGGTGGCCCATGCAGGTCTGCTTTCAGACTTGTGGGGTGTTTTTGATTTATAGGATGTCTCAATCACACGTGTTCCTTTTTGATCTCATGATTCGTTATCCTCAACCCTTGCTTGACATTCCGGTATCCTTTGACTTCATTGATCCTTCATGTCCGGTTGTTTGATTGTTCTCTTGTCCCTTTTCTTAGGGGCACTTCGTCCGCATCGGTCAGAGCTGGGCAGCAACAGCAGGAGCAACATGGGCAACATGACCAGGTTGGTCAGCAACAAGGGCCAGTCTCACCTCAGGAGACTATCCAGGAAGAAGTGATAGTAGAACCATCGGTTGGATCGCAGTATCCAGATATTCCAGACCCACCCATAGTTCCACCTACCCCTGTGGAAGTAGACACACCAGCCCTTCTGGAGATCATGAGAGGAATGATGGCCACTCAGCAATATCAGATGTTGGTCCAGCAGCGCATGCACACTCAGCTACAAGAGCAGAATGTGTTGCTCAACCAAGGATTGCAGACGGCTTTGGAAAGAGGAGTGAGGGCTGATTCAGGAGCATCAGCCAGGTTTTGCAAGTACAACCCCCGTCGTTTCGAGGGCACGGAGGATGCCATCTCAGCAGATGCATGGCTTAAGGATATAGAGGCTATTCTGACAGCGGCTAAGGTACCGACAGAAGAGCGTGTGGATCTAGTGAAGTTGTTACTTCAGGATCTCGCACGTGATTGGTGGGAATCAGAGGAAGTGGGCATCAGACGTCCTGTGGCTTGGGATGATTTCACAGCAAGATTCAAGACCAAGTACTATGGAGTTGTGGCGCAGTTTGAGCTACAACAGAAGTTTATCAACCTCAGGCAGGCCGGCAAGACTGTAGATGCTTATGCAGCGGAGTTCTGCAGATTGAGTAGATTCGCCCTAGAGATGGTAGCAACAGAGCACCATAGGGCCATGAGGTTTCAGCAAGGGTTTCATCTTGAGCTCTTGCAATTGATAGAGGGGCATAACTACCAGACTTTTGATGAGATATTGACGGCAACTCGAAGGCATGAGCTCACCATTCAGAGGCTTGCGACAAGGACTGGGGGTCAGAAGAGATCCCACAGTCAGATAGAAGGAGGAGGGGGAGCAGCGCCCCGAACAACAGCACCATCCACTGGCATTCGTATCCACGATGTGGCGATACGAGGACCAGCACCACCCAGGCAGCAGCAGCAACAGAGGAAGAACCAGCAACCCCCGGCGGGCTGCACTTATTGTAGAAAGATGGGACACACTCGAGATGTGTGTCGGACATTAAATGGATTGTGTCTGATATGTGGAAATCCAGACCATCGGGTTACCACATGTCCCATGAATTCGAGGTCAGGAGGACCAGGGCAGCAGTTTCCTGCTCTGCCAACACCAGGGGCAGGCCAGTATCGGAGACCAGCGGTGGCAGTTAGGCCATTGGCGCAGCGTCCGTTAGTACCGCAGGCTCAGATGTTTCGGCAGCAGGGACCGCCGATGCAGCAACACCAGCATAGACCACCCCAGCATCATCAAGGAAGGGGCCAGCAGCATCATCAGGCTAGGCCGCAGCATGGAAATCAGCAAGGAGGTCGAGGGCAAGCATTCACTCTGTCCTTGGAAGAGGCATTAGCATCGGGAGATGTTGTGGCAGGTAACATTCTCGTCGCCTCATATCCTGCAGTAGTATTATTTGATTCGGGAGCATCCTATTCATTTATATCTGCACAATTTACGACACGGCTAGGAATGGAGTTCGAGGCATTGCCAGGGAGGTTGAATATACTCACCGGCAATGGGCTCGTAGGAGTTAGTAGAGTTATTCTAGCATGTGGCGTTGTAGTTTGCGGGCATTCTTTACCCGCCCAGTTGATAGAATTTCCTGTTGGAAATTTCGACGTTATCTTAGGCATGGACTGGCTGAAAGACAGTCATGCGACAATAGATTGTCGTAGTGGGAGTGTATCTTTTGATATTCCAGGCATGAAGAAATTCACCTTAGTCAGATCAGAGGCAACTCAGCAAGAGCAGGGAGTAGTGACGGCGATGGAAGAAATTCAAGTTCTGAAGGTAGTTAAAGAATTTCTCGACGTATTTCCCGAAGAACTTTCCGGCCTTCCACCGGTCAGAGATATTGAATTCAGTATAGAATTGGCACCAGGAACTAAACCGATATCAGATCGGGTTTACAGAATGGCGGATTCGGAGCAGGCCAAGGTATATCAACACCTAGAGGAACTGAAGGAGAAGAAGTTCATCCAAGCTAGCGTATCGCCATCGGCAGCACCAGTGGTACTTGTGGGAAAGAAGGATGGGTCATCCAGATTATGCATTGACTACAGGAAGCTTAACGCGGCAACAGTGAAGAACAAGTACCCATTACCCAGGATCGACGACTTATTTGATCAGTTGAGCAAGGCTAGAGTTTTCTTCAAGATAGATCTTCGTTCAGGGTACCATCAGGTGAGGGTTCGGAAGGAAGATATTCCCAAGATAGCTTTCAGGTCGAAGTATGGGCATTACGAGTTCTTAGTAATGCCGTTTGGTTTGACCAATGCTCCAGCAATATTCATGGATTTGATGAACCGCATCTTTATGCCATATTTAGACCAGTTTGTCGTTGTATTTCTTGACGACATTCTCGTATACTCTGCTAGTGAAGAGGAGCATGAAGACCACCTCAGGAAAGTGTTGCAGGTTCTGAGAGAGAACCAGTTGTATGCCAAGCTCAGCAAGTGTGAGTTTTGGTCGGATCACATTTCATTTTTGGGTTATATCATATCAGGAGCTGGAGTAGCAGTAGATCCCAAGAAGGTAGAAGCAGTAGAGAGTTGGCCAGTACCCAAGACCGTAGCAGATGTGCGAAGTTTCTTGGGATTGGCAGGATATTACAGAAGGTTTGTGTCAGACTTTGCAAGGCTTTCAACGCCCATGACCCGTTTGACCCGGAAGGATGTGCCATTCGTTTGGTCGGCAGAATGTCAGGCATCATTCGAGACTTTGAAGCAGAAGTTGATATCAGCACCTATTCTTACATTGCCAGTTGGACCCAGAGGTTTTACAGTATATTGTGATGCGTCAGGTAAAGGACTTGGATGTGTCCTTATGCAACATGGAAAGGTGATAGCATATGCATCTAGACAGCTTCGGGACCACGAGAAGAATTACCCAACTCATGATTTAGAGTTAGCAGCAGTAGTGTTTGCTCTGAAGCTATGGAGACATTACTTATATGGTGACCGGGTGGAGATGTACACGGACCATAAAAGTCTGAAGTACATCTTTACTCAGAAGGAACTGAACATGAGGCAGAGAAGATGGCTGGAGTTGATTAAGGATTATGACGTGGAGCTTCAGTACCACCCAGACAAGGCGAATGTAGTGGCAGATGCTCTCAGCAGGAGAGGCGGCGCATTTATGTTGACAACACAGAAACATATCTTAGAAGACCTTCAGGAGATGGGCATCGAAGTTATACTTCCTAGTGATGTAGGAGTTCTAACTAGTCTACAAGTCCAATCTGACTTGGTAGACAGGATCAAGGCAGCTCAGGCACAGGACCCAAGGATTCAGAAGCTTAGGGCAGAATGTGAGTCAGGGCACAGAAAGGAGTTGAAAATTCATGAAGACGGTACACTTAGGTTTGGATCACGTCTATGTGTGCCTAGTGGAGATATCAGACAGGAAGTTATGGCAGAAGCTCACAGTTCTCAGTATTCTGTACATCCTGGAGGGACCAAGATGTACCAAGATATCAAGCAGCACTTCTGGTGGAATGGAATGAAGAGAGAGATAGCTAGATTTGTTTCCCGTTGCTTGGTATGTCAGCAAGTAAAGGCAGAACAGCAGAGGCCAGCTGGATTATTACAACCGCTTCCTATCCCGGAATGGAAATGGGAGCATATTACAATGGACTTTGTGACCGGTTTACCGAGATCACCAAGTGGTAAGGATGCTATTTGGGTAATAGTAGATCGGCTTACGAAGGTAGCACACTTTCTTCCTTTCAGAGTAGGGCAATCTACAGAAAAGTTGGCGGAGTTATATATGCAACAGATAGTCAGGCAGCATGGAGTCTATGTCAGTATTGTGTCGGATCGAGATACCCGCTTTACATCGCATTTCTGGAAGAGCTTACATCATAGTCTGGGTACCAAGTTAAGGTTTAGCACGGCTTACCATCCGCAGACGGATGGGCAATCAGAAAGAACGATTCAGACTATGGAAGATATGTTGCGAGCTTGCACTCTAGATTTTGGAGGGTCTTGGGAGAGTCACCTGCACTTGGTCGAGTTCTCATACAACAATAGTTATCAAGCCAGTATCCAGATGGCGCCATTCGAAGCATTATATGGTAAGAAGTGCAGGTCACCGCTTGCATGGGATGATATCGGGGAGAGGAAGATGTTAGGCCCAGAAATGATTGTTCAAACGGTTGAAGTAGTTAAAGGGATTAGAGAGCGACTTCGAGTTACGCAGGATCGGCATCGTCATTGGGCGGATCAGCATCGTAGGCCGCTAGAGTTTTCTGTTGGGGACTACGTATTCTTGTGGATCTCACCTACTCGTGGGGTCATTAGATTTGGCGTTCGCGGGAAATTGAGTCCGCGGTACGTAGGCCCATTTGTTATCCTTGATCGGATAGGCGATGTTGCTTATCGTTTATCACTCCCACCTTCGTTACGAGAGGTGCATGACGTATTTCATGTATCTCAATTACGTAGGTATGTATCAGACCCAAGCCATGTCCTCGATCATTCTGAGCTGGTTGTTGGTACCAACCTGTCTTACGAGGAACAGCCTGTGTCCATTTTGGACCGAAGAGAGAAGATACTCAAGAACCGAACAATTAGTCTTGTCCGTGTTGCTTGGGGTCATCACTCCTTGGGAGAGTCAACGTGGGAACGTGAGGATGATATCCAATCCCGGTATCCACACCTGTTTGACTCACAAGGTATATCTCTTTCTGTATACCTTGATTGTCTTGATTTCTCATGCTTATCGCTTTATGGGTAGAGCTACTTGATATCGTAGATTGATGGATTTACATATATAGTACTTACTTTTGATATGGTAACAATGATTGCTTGCTCACTAGAATTGCTTGTATTAGTTTAGCTCTGATATTTCTACCTGCATGGATTTGAAATTCCGAGGACGAAATTTTTCTAAGGTGGGTAGAGATGTCACTTCCCGTTCCCGGAATGCGTATTTTTATATATGTATAACTCATGTGTATTTATTTAGTATTTATCATGTATTATTCTGTATTTAAATTTCTTTAGTTTCATGTTAATTAATTATCTGCTCTTAAATTTTCATGTTAATTAATTTTCTGCAAATTTTATTTCTGCAATTATATTTCTACAATTTTATTACCTGCATTTTATTTGCTGCTTTAGTGTTATTGGATTTCGGTTTGTTGGATCCCCTTAAACCCGGCCCAACACCCCACCTACCACCACTCCCCCTATTTAAAGCTTCTATCTCTTTCTCTCTCCTCATTATTTCATTCTCACCATTACTTCTTCTTCTTCCTCTCATTACTCCCCACCACCTACCAGCAGCAGGAGAAGGCAAGTACAAACTTGCTTCTCAATCACCCATTTTTATGGTTCATTTGCCTTCTTCTCGTGATTCCAAGAGAGATTAGTTCTTAGCATTTTTGATTTCTACGGCTGGTTTTCTCTAGATCTAAGTTATAGTATTTCGGCTGTTCTTGGGTTCTTGGTCCACCAACTTAGCGTGTATGTTGGCACTGGAGCAAAGGCTCCATGGGACTTGGAGTTCGGGAGATGTGCACGCACACGTTCTTACGTGCTCGCGTAAAATATCAGCCCAGTCACGCACACGTCTTTACGTGTCTGCGTGGATTTTGAGACACGCTCATGTTCTTACATGTTAGCGTGTATTTTTAGTCACGCTCACGTTCTCATGAGCGTGCGTGTATTTTTAGTCACGTTCGCATTTGCGTGCGTGTATTTTCAGTCACGCTCGCATTTGCGTGCGTGTATTTTCAGTCACGCTCGTATTTGCGTGCGTGTATTTTCAGTCACGCCCGCATTTGCATGCGTGTATTTTGAGTCGCGCTCATGTCCATGAGCTTGCGTGCGTGACTTTTCACGATAACATTATGCGTGACTTTTGGCGTGCGTGACATTTTCACCCTCACGTTGAGAGTGCGTGCGTGAATCACTTGTCACGCTTCACTTTTCACACCCACACTTGCCAGCGTGTATTATGTTATACGCTCACTCCTCCATGCTAGACTTAGCGTGACTTGTTGGTCTTAGCAGAGACTTCTTGCGTGACTTTTGGACTTAGCTTAGACTTGTTGGCGTGACTTCCTGGCTTGGGTGTTTTTATTCTGTTCCATACCATATTCATTTAATGATGGCATGATAATTCTTCTATTATATCCTTACGCCTTTTTGCGTAAATTTCTTGATAAATCATGATATGTTAAATTTGTTAAAATGGATTGTTATGTAAAATGCGCCTTGTGTCCTGATTGATCCATAGATGCCCAGTATGACTAGAACTTGACCTCGAGAGTTATAGACTCGACCCTATTTGATGATAAATGACCTTCATGCCTTGTCACCATTAATGACGATGGTTATTTGACTAATTGATCATGTGTTCCTAGTTGGAACTAAGAGACTGGCTAGTCGTCTTATTAAAATGAATGAATGAGACACGTTCATGTTATGAACTATTGCAATCGACTGGCTGATCCCGAATATTGACATACATGCACATGCAGGCTTCAATCTATTTATTTAATTATTTATTTATTTATTTTCTACAAAAGAAGCATGTGTACTTTATGGTTAAGGCATGATTACCGTGGTTAGATTTGATTGTTGCATTACGCTATGTAAGACCTGCAACCTAACCGCACTGGTATCGTTGTAGAGTTGAGCATATCGTACCCCGTACGAAAGTACTCATTTGAATGACCATGATCCACGGCATGGAACTTCACTCAACGTAGAGACTATTAAGTTAAATAAAATAATGATTGCATGGAGAGAATGGATTCCCGAGTTCTTACATGGCAGCCCCCTTGGAACGAGTAGTACCCGACGGGCCGGCTAGTTTCCACAGATACTGTAAATCTGCCACATGGACAGGGAACAGTATCTGCTTTTATTATTATTGTATATTGTATATTGACGGGCGTCCTGCTAGGACTCGTCTAATTCATGCATGGCGCACATGATTGACTGGATAGACTAGCCTTGCTCGCACATAGTAAGAACTGAGGAATCTTTATTGCATTATTCCAGGATAACTTGGGACTCACAATAGCAAGCCGTAGAATTTGATTGGCCGTTCAAGATGATTTGTTTGTGTACTGTACTACTCTGTTACCTAACTGGGATGATCAGAATGTCAGGACATGACGGGCCAACTTCTGTCCTTGTTTGGTTGGGAGGTTGGTTCGAAGTGTCATGATGTGATGTGAATCCTAGTAGCAAGCAGAGATCTATTATTATATTCTTTTACTTACTGGTTTATGTCCTTCATATCGTCCTTTCTTGTGGTACTTGCTATTAGAGGTCTAACCTCTCTGGTTTTGCATGGCCAGATTTAGAGCCGGTGCCCGAGGATCCAGCGTACTTCTACCTCCAAGATGGTCAATACTAGAGGCATGATAGCAGGAGGACTCGAGTGGGTTCCTTACTTCACCGCTCGTTTTGTCACTTACTTTATACTTGGCCGTTTGGCACCGACATGTTAGTCGGATTGTCTTGTACTTACTTTTACATAATTGTAATTAAAATCAGACTACAGCTGATAACAATTGTGTATACTTGCTATATCATCTGGCTATATTTTGTAAAGCCAGATCTCAAGAACATTTTGACTGAGCGTTTGGGACGTCTTACTGCTTTATCTTACATGTTCTCTATTTCTGTTTCCTTGCTTGAATGATTGAGACAATAGATGTGAAATGACCATAGTAAGACCTTTATGTAGTATGCACCCCCTCGTCTGGTTAGACAGCATTGATCGTATTATACGGTATTCATCTACCCGTAATACGTAGCTGGCTGAGTCATTCCCCCGCTCTCCAGTATTCTGGTTCTGGGACGTGACACCCCGCCCCCGCGCCTCCCTCCAGCTGCTGCTACGCCCTCCGTGCCCCCTCTGGCTGTTGCTGTTGCTGCTGTGACGCCCCCTCCCCCTCCTCCCCGGGACTACCGACGCCTGAGAGATAGGGGGGCTGCGAATGTGAGAGAACCCCTACCCTCCCACACACACAACACTGCTGCCGTCGCTACTTCTTACTGCTGCAACACCCCACCCCCCCTGATGCTGCCGACGCCGGAGAGAAAGAGGGGGGGGTGTTGAGGAAGTGAGTGGGGAGAGAGAATGGGTTAGGGGTAATTTTGTCATTTTATGTCTTCGTTTGACACCGTTAGAACAAGAATGGGGGGGGGGGGGGAGGGTATCAACTTGATGCCTATCAAAATTGAATGTATTAAGTTGGAAAACTTAAATAGTTGAGGGTATCAAGTTGTAATTTAGCCAATTATTTGTTCTAACAAAAGTTTGATAGAGAAAATTTGTGCTTGCTACTGAAACTTAAAATGTTTTGTTTACAGGATGGATGAACTTGTACTCAGGTGTTGGCAATGTATTGGCAGATATTGGCTTGTAATATTATGATGACACCAAAATCTGACTATATTTTGCTGATCACATGATATGACAGTTTATAAGTTGATCATATATGAAATCACTGCATTAATGTTATAAACATGGCAGCCTATGTGTTGGTCATGTGTAGGATCACTACATTACTATTATCAACACATAAACTGTCACATCATATGGTCAGTGAAATATGGTTAAAATTTGCTATCCCCTTATCATTATTGATCTCTTTTATGTGTATATCTCTTTCAACTGGTTGTGGCTAAGTGTTAGTTGATAGTACCTCAAGTCACTGAGATTATGATCATTGTATTTTGTTTTGGTAATATACATAAATTTAAAATGAACATCTTGTTGTTGTTAATTGTCGCCCACAATTTATGGATGTTTGTAATGTGAGAACAATGTACTTGGAAGTTGACTTTCTAAATTGTTCTTAGTATTTCATATCAAAAATTTTGTCTCTCTATTTGGGTTCAATTGTGAATGGATTCAGATGTGGACAAATGTTGTCAATTTTTGGCAATGCATAGATTATTTTCGATCTTGGAGTTGATTTTGTATATGAGGTATATATATGGTTTAAGTATACAAAATGATACATTCTTAGGAGTTGTTTGATTGTATGGTTTTTACACAAATTTCAATATTTGTTTCAATATAATTGGTGTCTGCAATAGGCAATCAAAACAGGCTCTTAGGCCATGTCTCGCGGAATCAGGCGACTTAGGCTCCTTTCTAGGAGGATCAAATGATACTGATACTGCACGGATTTTGCTTCGTTCTGAGAGGATCAAATGATACTACTGCACGGATTACTGCACATGCGCTATTAAGCCCATGGCATCATGTTTCTATAGTGCCTCTTTGAATGATTCTAGGTGATGATGTCCAATTTTTTTCCACCATAACGGAAATTCACTTTTTAAGTAATTAATTTTTTGGATATCAAAGGAATTGAGGAGAAAAGAAAAGTGATTCTAAATGAAAGAAAATTTATGAGAAAAAATAATTTTATCCGAAAAATCAATAGAAATTGTAATTTTTCAAAGAAAAAAAAATACCAAGGAACTGATTTTCTTTCCTTTCCATTGAACCTTCCATTCCGTGAACCAAACGTAACGGAGGTCACCGAAAGGACTGAAAGCCTCCTATGCCATTGGCCCTACACCGTTGGAAAGAAAAATTATTCGTGTTATTTTAACTATATGTTATTCATTTACCATATTTCGATATTCTATTTCTAGAATGTCATTATTAGCACTCCTAAAGTATTATTATTTTTAAATTTTCCATCAAATTCCAAATCTTTTTCTACATTAACATGATCATTAACAAAAAAAAAAAAAATCATTCTGCACTCTTCCTTCCGTATACAAATTAATGTCAAATTTAACACATGAATAGATTTAAAATTTGAATGATAAAAAATTATATAAAAAAATACATTGTCACTCCTGCATTAACGTTATTGACTCCTAAAAAAATACATTGTGCACCCTCTTTCTAAGATCTAAAAATACATAGGAAGGAAAATTGATAGCAAATTTATTTCCAAATTGATTTCCTTTCCACGAACAAAAAAGAGCAACCTTGTGAAGTCCTGTTCATTTCATAGTCTGCATAGTTTGTGTAGAACAAAAGAGACATCATTGTGTGAAGTCCATTTCATAGTCTGCATAGTTTGTGTGGAACAAAAAAGAGACATCCTTGTGTGAAGTCCTGTTCATTTGATAGTCTGCATAGTTTATGTATTGTTTGTTTGTGGCAAATTCATAATTTTATTTCATTCAGTAATCGAGTTTTTCAGACATCTGGGCAACCTCTAGAATGTGTCATGAGCACTCTTACAAGATTTTTGTAATTTTTTAAGACCTGCTTCAAATTTGGTTGGTTGAACCATCTAAAATTTGGTCTCCTACATCATATGTTAAACAAAAGAAGAAAAATTCAAAGTAAAATTTGGCACACAAAAATAAAAGACGATCGCGATAATTTGAGCAACATTTCCATCTTCCTCATTTTTTATATTATTTTTTTCCATTTCAAACTAGTAACCAAGACAACAGGACAAACATCAATTCAAACCTAAAGGCTGAAACCACATGACAGAACCAGAACCAGAACCAGATCAAAAAAGCATAACCAAAGACTGAAACCACATGACAGAACCAGAACCAGATCAAAAAAGCATAACCATAGAAAAGTAAAGTAATATTTCCGGGAACTCAGTTCCTCCAATTCCCATCAGATCCACCACCTCCCCTCGAGTATCCACCGCCTCCACCTCCATATCCGCCACCGCCACCGCCACCGCCACCGCGGCTATATCCACCACCTCCACTTTCACGACGAGCACCATATCCGCCGCCGCCGCCTCCGCTGCCGTTATAACCGCCGCCGCCTCCGCCACTCCTGAACCCACCACCGCCGCCGCCGCCGCCGCCGCGCGACTGGGCCTCGTTGACGGTGATGCTCCTCCCGTCGAGGTTCTGTCCGTTCATCCCCTCGATGGCGTCCTTCATCGACTGCTCGCTGCTGAACGTCACGAACCCGAACCCCCTCGACCTCCCGGTCTCGCGATCGTTGATAATCTGCAAAAAATCAGAACATAAGTCATATAAAAATTTCTAAAAACCAAAAAAAAAAATGGAGATCAAGAAAGGGGAAAGGAGGGATTTTTTTGACCGACCTTGGATTCGACGACCTCGCCGAAGGAGCTGAAGGCCTGCTCGAGGGAGCGGTCGTCGGTGGCCCAAGCGAGGCCTCCGACGAAGCAACGGAACTCAACATCAGCACTAGCCATGGAGGAGGAAGTAGGAGAAGAAACCCTAGATCTGGGAATAAAGAGGGGATTAGGAATCCACCTCTAGTTGAAGGAGCACAAGGATTTCTCCAGGCGGAGGAAGCCTCCATTTATAGACCCGAAACCCTAACCCAGGGTCCGCTTTTTTACATCTATACCCTTCTCAAATATACCACTTTTGTGTGTAATACCCCCTATCAAACTTTGTAATTGCAAATTTGTGCAAACTTCGGCTTTTGACAACCATATTCTAGTGTATATCCGGTCCTCAAATTAGGTAAAATTAGAATCCACTTACATTCTATCGTAATACGATATTGACCCACCAAATACCATAATGATGAAGTTCACACTCATTCTATCCTAATTTAATTTGATGATCCCAATATATAATATTAGAGACATAAGGGTGTGTTTGGTAGGAGGAAAAAGTGGGAGGAAGAAAATTAGAGGAGGAAAAAGTGAAGGAAAAGATTCATTTTTTTTCTTGTTTGGTATGGAAGAAAAATAGGAAGGATGGAAAAGTGGAGGGATTACTTTTCCATAATAACCTAAGAAATCCAATCCCCAAAAAAAAGTGTGAGGAAAAAGTGGAAGGAAAAGTGAAGGTTTGTATTAATTAACAATTATACCCCCATATAAATGTATTATTTAAAAATTATTTATGAAGTCAAATGGTAAATAAGTATTTTTAGTTGAGAGTAGAATTGGTAAACCCTATATTTTTTACTTTCTTTCCTTCCATTTTTTTTTATACCAAACAAAGGGAAATGCATCTCTTATCTTTTCCATCATTGCCTTGCTACCAAACACAAAGGAAGGAAATGTTCTTTCCTTTTCATGTGGAAGAAAAATACATCCCTCTATTTTTCTTTCCTTCCGCTTTTTCATCCTTCTTACCAAACACAGCCTAAGTATAATTATAAATATTTAATATATTAATATACAAATTTTCGTGAAATATATATAGTTGTTCCTAAACAAGTTGTAACTCAATAATATCATTACCCTTATGATCATGATTATATACCATATAATTTCACATATAATGATAAAATATTTCATTTTTGAATCAACAAGAGATACAAATAATATTTTTAAGCGCTAATTGCATTAACTATTCTTATGCTTTTATACTTATTACACGTATCGTTCCTGCTTTGAAACTAATTACACCTATGGTTAATAATTTATAAAGGAGAGGAATGGTCGGTGTAATTATTTTTAAAATAAGAGTTATTCCTGTAATACTCATGAAACATAGGAGAGGTCAATTTAAATATTAGTATTGATTAGTTTATTGTTGATAATGATTTATACTGTTTTTTTTTTCCATGTTATTTTTATAAAATAAACTTACAATGCATTTCGAGTACTAAATATAAACAATATGCACAAATATTTTGACAAAAATGAAATTGAGGATGTAAGAAGCAAAAAACAAGTATCTATGTGGTGAACATGCAAAAGGCCTACCAATTATTCGTGTACGTCAGACCGGGGTTTTTTTTTTTTCACGGTTTAAGCAGATGGGCAGGGGTGAGGATCCATTCCAAGTTTCCAACTATGATAGGTTTAGTGTGGGGACCACAGATCACGTGATTTGTGGGGTTCGAGATAGGAAGGGGAAAGGGGAAAAGAATATCTTAAGTCGATTCCAACCAGAAAAATATCTGGAACGTAATATGACCATTTTGTCCCCGATAAATATCTTACTCCACAGTCTGCACTGCTGCATTGAAAATGCTGGTCGATGTCGATGAGCAATACTTTTTGTTCGGCACAACCTCAATGATAGGTGGGCCCCCCACGATGTGAAGTGGGCTGAGCTAGATTTTTTTTTGGGTTTTTTGAGCAAATAACCCTATCAATAACTTGTATTTGAGTGGTAACCCCACTTTATTTATAATTTATAAAATAACCCTATTTTGGACGGATGTTAACATTCTGTTAACAAAATATTTGTTAATATATGTATTAACTTTAACGGATGTTATCATTCCGTCCAAAACAGAGTTATTTTTTAAATTATAAAAAAAGTGGGGTTACCACTCAAATACAAGTTATTGACAGGATTATTTGTTCAAAAGACCCTTTTTTTTTCCAGTTATGTTTTAAAAATACTTTAAAAAAATTATTTGGTTTTATCACCGAAAATCAAATAAAACTTATATAATTACTATAAAATGTACGTACTTTGCACGTATAATAACTGATAATAAGACTATAATCAAGTATCTCTTCTAACTCATGTGGTTAAGGTGTGGAATATTTTTCTTGTTTGGTTAAGTTTTATTCTCCATGTTGACAAATTTAAACTTTTTTCAACAATTTTTACAAAAGAAAATTTTAAAATAAAATGGACCGTGATATAATGACGGGTTAGACGGCTCACTTTTGAGCCGTTTTGAAGCCTCATTATATAGTACAAGATAAGATATAAATACCTTCCATTCTATGTATAATTTATGCTTAAAAATGCGTATATTTTAAAAACAACAATTCTATATATATTTTGTTAGAGCCCAACTTTGATAATTTAACAACTATACCAACTTTGGACCCAACTTTAAAATACAACAGTATATGTATAAAAGTTATAATTTTAACTTTGAGCCCGGCCCATTAAACAATAAAATTAGCTCAACCGAATAATCAGTTCATTTCGATTGAGACTAACTTTAGTTTTAACTTATTCGATTTTGATTATTTGTTAAAACCGAATGCTCATCCCTAAACATTAATTAGCTATATCACGTTTATAAGTAGTCCCCAACCAAGACAGCCCTTTGACGTAAACTCTTGGAAAGTTGGTTATCAAATTCAAGAGAAAATCAAGAGAAATGTCAATGATATTCATTTTCTATTCTCCTCAAAAATTTCATTGCGAGCAGATCAACACGTCTCAGAATTAAGGAACCACTCCTCTCAGCGACATATTTCCTATAGATGCATAATGCTCATAAATACTTCATCATAGACCTAATAAGTAGTGATAAAAATGTTTGGACAATCTCGTGCATCTTAAAAAAAAAAAAGGATGTTGTCGCACAAAATTTAAGATTGAGCATCAACACTCAAGGATTCAAGATTTGTAAAAGAACATGAAAGACATTTATGAATCAAAACTTAAACTTCTTGAACAAGAACATTTCTCCGGTATCATCTCCAGAAATCCTGCATCTAAACCTTTGCCCCGTGGAATCAGAACTTTCCAGGAGACTCGAAAAGATTGGCCATTTGCAGGAGTTTCCCTCTGTATTCACTTCTGGAAAGATTGATCAATACCTTTGTCATCGTGAATCCTATAGTGCCTTCAACCCGAAAATATAATCACGCTGTTCTCAGCCAAAACCAGGAGGCACAGCAGGATCGTCATCATCGTCTGCAGCAGCAGCAGCAGCAACGCCAGGAGCCATGGCACCACTGCCACCTCCACCAAATCGAGACGCAGCAGCGATACTGCCTCCACCACCATGTGGGGCGGCAGCAGAACTACCATTAGTACCAAAGCCAGGGGGCATGGCAACACTATCCGTAATATTTCCAGGAGGGCCAGCAACACCACCACCACAATAAGTAACGGCAGGAGACATAGCAACAGCACCGTTAATAGCACCTGGTATGCCAAAGCCTGGAGGCATGTCTTCGTCGTCGTCGTCAACTGTATTTGGCGGGTGGTGAGGCACTTCTTCTGTCCGAGGATGCGGTCGTTGGGCTTCACCCTGCTCCTCGCATTCCACCTTGTTGTGATCACCAGCCAGCTGGATACACTGACCAAAGCCCGGTGGCTCCCTTAATTCACTTCCATCGCACGGATTAGCTTCCACTGTGGAGACTTTCGGCGGAGAGAGACTCTTCCCATTGCCATTGATTGTAATCTCTTTAGAGGGGGAGGAGTTACCAACCTCTTTCCTCACCTCAGGATTTATAATTCTATTGTAAACAGACTCCACGGTTCCTCTGATATCAGCTTTTACATTCTCGTTCGATCTAATGACTTTCCAAACTTCATCTGAAATCTGACCCATAATTTTCTTCCTGCGTGAATAGGAATACCATAAATACGTTACATCGACTCCAGGAATATAAACTCTCAGCTTACCCGAGTTCCTGATAGACAGTATCTGAAAGTTGTTTAGGTTGCAGGCTCTCTGAGCCTTCTTGGTCGAATATTGCTGATTGTCTCACCTCCGCTATAATGCTTTTCCTCAATTCCTCCTGTGGGAATTGTCATTTCCAACCATAAGAGAATTTTGGGGAGTAGAATAACATAGTGCAGACTTTAGAGAAATGGACAAAACTATTACAGGAACCATCTTAGAAAATTGCATAGTATGATCGCAGGATTGTTTCAACCAAATTAGAAGTGCAACGTCAGAACTGGTTCTGATAATTAGAGGCATAACACATCATTTCTGATCTGATAAATGGTATTTGTATTGGTACTTGCTAACTAGTAGCCTCATGATTACAATATGTCATGGCCTCCACACAACAGTTATATGCTTCCATCAAAATGACTTATATTAATAGACATTGAAAAAAAAAAAAGCAAAATCCTTCATGCTTTACAAATTTTATGAGCAGTTTATTTCACCAAGTGTTTATTGTGGTTTTGCATTTTTTTAAAGTTAACTTTGTTTTCTTACTTGATTTCAGAATTTTTATTCTAATGCTTGTCTGAAGTCTTATTGATTCCATTTCCACGGACAACATATAAAAAACGGAACAGCCGAAACTCCCCCAATACAAGTCAGTTTTGGCCAAGTAATACCAGAATCCAAACTGAATCCCAAACCAGGAAGCAAAGATACTCCAAAAAGAACCGCGGTGTCGGACATGTATCGGACACAACCCGGACACTCCAGAAGACATTAGGACACAACAAAATAGGTTCAATGTCCTTCCCGTGTCATATTCGTGGCTGTGCAACATAGATCACATACCATGTTCTTAGAGTCTAAGATGAATTCTGGGTATCGACTTCCATTGTCATATCCGTGGCTGTGCAACATATCCTTCCCTTGTCATATCTGTGGTTGTGCAACATAGATCCCATACCATGTTCTAAGATGTAAGAAGAAATCTGGGTATCCACTTCATTAAATAGCTCCGAACTCGGCATCGAGGAAGACCGTTTGAACATTACATGGCATGCAAAAGATCCTGATTGAAATTATGATTCAATAGTTAGTGGGCAGGATAATCAACATCTAAAAAGCAAGGTTAACAATATCGGTATCGGAATCGGACACTTCCTATGAGTACTGGTATCGGACCCTTCCTATGAGTATCAGTATCGACAGTGTCTGCGGTTTCAGATCGGAGTATCAGATTTCTTGCCATCATGAATACCATTTCGGCACCCCTCAAAGTCAAGGAAAACTACTTCTACCCAAAATATTTATTAAAAAAATTTTACTCTAATCTCACCTCCGTAACCCAAAGACTAAATCTCACTACCCAAGAAACTAATAAAAGAAAGTTATTCCACTTTGTTATATATAACTGAGAAAAATTAACTTAAACAACTCAAATCATATTAAAAAAAATGATACTCCCATTGTAGATGAAAAGGGCAGAGTACTCGAGTTAATAAAATATTGAATTTAAGAAAGTCCATATAATATCAGAAGACAACTAAGAAACAAGACAGCATATGGGATTTGTTAACGTTAGAGAGTTTAAAATAGCTGGCTCACAATATTTGGGATAAATTTCTTGTTGATGTTGATGCGGTATAGCCACTACAGTAACTCCAAAGCCGACAAGTGGCAATGTATACCTAGTTCTCCATGGCTGGTTGACAACAATGTTCTAAATGGCGCTTGAGACGACCGCCCAGGCGGTCTCTCTCCGCATTGCTTTTGCCGTAGGCGGTGGAGTAGACAGCCAACGGAGGTTTGGCAGCGTAGGCGGAGGTGAGGCGGCCTAGACAGGCACCTAGTCGGAGCAATACCTAACAAGATGTTTTGGCCAAAAGTTTTTGCAAGCATTATGGGCCTTATGGTTCACTTTTACAAAACTAAAACTAATAAATCTTCGTTCTGCAACTTAGTTATGCATGGAACACCCTTAAAATATGCATATTATGCACAAAAAATTGGTAAAATAGTAAAAATGTCCAAAATATATCAACCGTCTAGGCGGCGCCTAGGGGGTGCCTAGGCGGTAGGCGGACACTCTCCCTCGTTCACCCGCGTACCGCCGTTTCCGTTTAGAACCTTGGTTGACAATCAAAGTTTGAAGAAAAAATTGTTTGCTCCTAATTGATTACTATTGTGCAACTTAATCTCTCGTTAGGTATTGGTGGAATGAAAGTCACCAACGAATTATTATCGAGTAGAGTTGTCTCTGAGCACTAGAAGAAATCACGGAAACTTTAAGTGTTTCTCATGAAATTTCCAAGATTGGAGGGGAATTCACAATGTCGAGAGATTGTGCCCATCTTCGTCAGATTGATGCCTTGGCAAGATTGTTTGGGTAGCTAGAGAAAAGATGAGTGGACAAATGAACTGACGAGCTGTCTTGTTCTTGGGTATCTATGTTGCGTTCTGACCATACTTAGGGGTGTGCATGGTTGGATCAAACTCGTAGCTTTTTAAAACTGTACTTATCGAAAAACCGCATAGCTCTAAACTGAACCGCAAACTGTATTTGACCGAACCGTACTAAAAGTTGGGTCGTAACCGCAAACCGCATAGCATTCGGAAAGAATAATTTTTTTATACTAAAAGTTAAGTTATGAATCAAAACATACTAATTTGTAACCATGCTATTAGAGGAAGACTCACAAGGAGATCGGATGGAGTTTTGTGGTTATGGTAGATCTAGGAGTAGTCAGTAAATATATAAACCTCAACCCAAGAACAAACCACTGAATGGAATAGTCTAATTTAATCCGGTTAGGTACGCATACTGCTCACCTCTAACTAGAGTGTTGGAAGACCGTAAATATATAAACCTCAACCCTCGTGATAACTCTTAGAACTTTTTGTGTGCCGTGGCAGGGAACTATAACATGGTATTAGATCAAGCACCGAGTCGAATCTCTTCCTACCGCAACATGCATCCAACTCTCTACGCGCATCCAGCGGCCAACCGATTCAAAAAAACACTCACACAGACGCTAGAATTTTGGTGCAAAAGTCAGGGACTTTAGAGAGCTGTGCTCTCCTTCGTTCTCAATTAGGCGTTTCCAATAGCAAATTCTTCCTAATTCTATCAACTTGATCTTATATATAAAAGTAAAAAAATTTACAGAATTTCCAATAGCAAATTCTCTATTTCGATCTCAACTTAGGCGTTTCCAATAGCAAATTCTTCCTAATTCTATCAACTTGTTATATACAAAAGTAAAAAAAAAATTACACAATTTCCAATAGCAAACTCTTCCGAATCCTATCAACTTGATCTATATATAAAAGTAAAAATTACAGAATTTCAGGAATTTTAGGGTTTGGGAAATTTGTAGGGGCTTACATTATCTTTGATTTTGCGGATGATGTTGCTGCGGAGGTTGTCGAAGTCACCCTCGTCCTTGAGCTTCGCGATCACGTCGTCCGCGTTCGGCCGCTTCCGCCGTCCGCCGCCGCCGCCGCCGATCTCCTCCATCGTCCGTCGTCCGATCGGAGCCTCTCCCGCTTTCTTCAAATTCCTTTCCAATCAGTCTCAATTCTATAGATTAGGGATCCTAAACGGGTCGGGTTCGGATATTTATCCAAGTTATTCTGGTTTTTCATAATCTTGTAAAGGGAACGTACTGAATTATTGCTCCTTCCAAAAAGTTGTTTGAACATAAGAAGTGAGAAAATGGGTTCTAGTGGCCGTAGCCCGTTGGGAACAGTAGAGCACCCCGGCGCAGTTGTACAGGTTCGAGCATGCCTCCAAGTAACATTAAGAAGTGGAAACCCTAAAAAAAAAAAAATTAAGCAAAATGGAAGAGTGTACTATTGTTAATTATTAATAAATATTGGATACTGTTATTGACACTCATAAATAGGGCTGCAAACGAGCCAAGCCGAGCCAAGCTTTTGTAAGCTTGAGCTTGGCTTGACTAAAATTAATCGAGCTTGAGCTTGGTAAAAAAATTTATTTTAGAGCTTGAGTTTGTTTATATTAAGCTTGAGCTTGGCTTGAGTTTGTTTATATTAAGCTTGAGCTTGGCTTGGTTTGAGCTCGAACTTGACTTGATAAGTAAGCTTGATTCAAGCCTGATAAACAAGCTTGATAAACAAATTTGATAAGCTCAAAATCGAGCTCGTTAAGCTTGATTTCAAGCTCGTTCAACTTTATTTCAAGCTCATTAACCTTGATTTCAAGCTTAACGAGCTCGATTTCAATTTAGTTAGGTTTGAATTCAAGTACCTGTGATATTATTAATTCAAAAGTTCCTTAATATCAATTATTAAGGACATATAAATATATAATGCACACAAATATACATATATTTAGAATTCAATAAAGAACAAACGAGCTTCTAAACAAGCTCCTAAACGAGCCAGCTTGCAAGCTCATCAACGAGCCAGCTCGCGAGCTCAAACGAGCCAAGTACTTCTAAGCTTGAGCTTGGCTCGTTTATTAAACGAGCTCGAAAATGAAGCTTGAGCTCAGCTTGTTTACTAAACGAACCAAGCTCAAACAAGCTTTTATCGAGCCGAGCTTCGAGCAGCTCGCGAACGGCTTGGCTCATTTGCAGCCCTACTCATAAAATTTTATCATACACTTTTTTTTTAAAAAATTATCATTTATATTTCAAATCTACCTTTGTATTAACATTATTGGCACTCCTAAAATGTCATCTTGTACTCCTCTCTTCATCCATGCACACATTAATGTTAGATTTAATGCAAGGTAGATTTAAAATTTGAATTATATAAAATTAAAGATGAGTGCAAGATGACATTTTAGGAGTGTTAATAACACCACCCATAAATAAATACATATTAATAACTGGTTAAACAGATAATTAATTATCAAATTATAATAATTACCTTAATTAATTATCAAGGGATATTTAGCTTTAGGGTCTCACATAACATGGATATTAGGATTTATGTTTCGAAATTGACCGTGTTAGAGTTTTGATCACGAAATCACTGTTCACGTAGGCTAATGAACAGTAATTTTGAGACCCAAATTCTAAAATCGGTCAATTTCGAGATCCAAACCATAATATCCATATATATGTGAGACACTAAAACTAAATAACCCTTAATTATTTGTTAAGAACTAATTATCTAAATGGTCTGATAATATATTGCTTAGCCAATATTGTTATGGGGATACACTTTTCTTGACACACTCCATAGTCATACTGATGTGGCAATACATTATTGAACTTAATTATTACCTCCCTTTTAAGGCTTCTCTTGAAATCCAATAATGTACGGCAACATCATTTGTGGCTATGGAGTGTGTCAAAAAAATGTGCTCCTATAGCATTACTCATTAGATATACTAGTCGAATTCAACGTGCGTTGCACCGATCTATTATTTTTAGGCAATATGATCGGTATAAAAGAATTCATCTACTATTGTAGAAAAAATAGATAGAAATTTAAGTTATATTAAAATAATTTGAATATAAATATGATTGATGATATTTTAATAAGAACTTATTATAGATATATTTTTAGTTAAATAATACTAGATAGTTAATTTAGATATGATTTGAATGTATTTTAAATATAGTTTTTATATATACATTTTTAGGACTTTGGATGTATTTTAGTTAGGTAATACCATGTAGTTATTAGATAACAATAGAATTTTTTTTCTAATTTACTCAACGGTATACATAGTGGTTTTCAAACCTTTTTATGATAGTATAGATTGACTAATTACTTGTCATGATTACTTAAAATCTAAGCATACAATTAATTATTTAAAAAATACAAATAGTATATACCGACAAAGATGGCTAAGAATGGAGTTGAATTATGCAAGGAAAAAAAGAAGCAACAAACCCACGGAGAAGATATATCCTCTTATGGACCTTTGCTCTCTTCTTCTAAGCACCAACTTGCATCACCGAAGCCTTCCACTACAACTAGGTAATCGCTATAATGTAATACAAACTTTTGAGTTCTCTTAAGATATATTATCACTCTCTTCACAATTTATCAATATTCTACACTTGGATTGATCGTGAACCGACTCGACATCCATGCGGTAGAAGTAATATCATGCCTAGTTGCACTCAAAGCATACCTCAAGCTTCCGATGACACTAGAGTATTCTAACTATTTGATGCTTTCTCCTGGGTTTGGCTTCAGCTTCTTATCTCACCTGTACGGAGCATGGATCCTCGGAAGATCCTGATATTTATATATAGTGTGTGTATTAGCCCAATGATCTAACCATATTTTTTATTGTGGTTATTCGATTAAGTTTAACATTAAGACATCACTAATATTTATGCTATCACTATAGCATTGATACTTAAACTTAGCATAGTTCTAATGAGCATTAAATTTATCATACTTGCTTCCATGTATATTGCTTTGTTCGTCTAACATGTATTTGCAACATGGACATATGCACTAAAGAAATTATGTTAGACCAAAGACGACGATATTACACAAGATTTCTCTGAACCATCCGACGATATCTCCGGAGCCACGCACTCGGGGGTTTCGCTGCCCGGTCAGCGAACGGGGGTCGAGGGGGCAGCGTCCTCCGTGGGGGGTTCGAGGGCGAAGTCTCCGAAAGGTATTCAGATTTCACAATCTGAATATCATTGGATGGCTGCCGTCAAGGAAAAAAATCATCATCCATCAAGTAAAAAAGTCAAGTCATACCATCATCATTTCAAGACTCTGAAGAAATATGTACATGCTAAAGTATATCTAAAGTCTGTAATGAGTCTTAGGAATAATTGTAAACACAAGTGGTAGATAACAACCCTGGATCACATTTGGACAGACAGTCGGATGATCCGAAGGATCTCTGCAAAAATTCGGAGGATGATCCGAATGGACCACATAAAAGCTTATGTGAACTTTCGAATTATCCGACGAACGTCCGCAAAAATTCGACGGATAATCCGTCTAGTTACCGTTTGGAATCCAACTGTCAGATCATGTCCCATTGATGATCCCAATGACTATATTTATAGTCGTTGCACTATGTAGGCGGATGATGCGATGGACTTTCGCGAAAATTCGACGGATTATCCGTTAGCCGGCTAAAAAGTTGTATTATTGCACTTTTTCGTTTTTGTTATAAATAACCTTGAACCCCTTCATTCAAGATTGGTACGTTGAGCCTAAAATTTTCTAATATACCAAAGCTTATCCACAAACACTCCACCAAAGCTTTCATTTGCCAATCCATAAATTATGTTAGAGTGTTCTTGAGTTGTAAGAGCGATATCTTCATCTTGTTGTAAGGAGATCAAAACCCTCTTGTGAAAGGTTGAAGTTGGAGAGTCTTCGAATAAAAGCTCTCGTGAAGTTGGAGAGTCTTCGGATCAAAGCTCTTATATTGAAGTCAGAGAGGCCTTCGGATAAAAACTCTCGTGTAAGAAGTTGGTAAGCCTTCGGATAAAAACTCACGTTGTACTATTTGCTATAATAGTGGATTAAAGTCGGAGAGAGTTCTGGGACTGGAGTGTCCCTCGGGAGGATACTAGAATACATCGTGTGTCGGTATTTGTGAGACTCGTCTCACAGTATCGGTATTTATATACGAATACGTATTTTGTATATATTTCGTATTTTTCGATTTTCGGAACGCTTTAAAATTTTCCCAAATTATATATTTTTTCCTTGGCCGGCATACCGACGGTGTACCGGAGTATACCGACGGCATACGGCTCGGATAGATTTTTCACATTTTAGATATTTTCGATTTCAGATATTTTCGTGAATAGCGTTTCCGATATTTTCATAAATAGTATTTTGGATATTTTGATGAATAGTATTTAGATATTTTCGTGAATAGTGTAGATGTATCCTATTATCCATTGGATAATTGGTTTTCTTTCAATGGCTAGGACTGATCTAGATTTTGACATGGTTCATGATCCAACGGCTAAGATTAATTCCCCCTTCTATATATACCATTTCACTTTCTCTCTCCTCTCTCTTTTCATTCTCTACACTCTCTTTTCATTTCTTCTTCCCTTCTCTCCTCCTTGGAGCTTGCCAAGAGCTTGGCCTTGAGGCCTTGGGTGTGGTGTCTAACCCTCCTAGGAGGAGGAGTAGAAGATTAGGCTTGGAACTTAACCCTAGGCAAGTACATCTTGCTCAAAAGTGACATGACCATGCTATAATTTTGTTTTCCATAGAAATTAAAGTTTTATTGTTCTATAATATGCTCCTCTAAATTGTTAACATATTTAATATATAGCACTTTTGGTTTTGATCGACAATATTGCGTAGATCTGAGTTTCTAGATATGATTTTTGATTATTTTAAGGTATTGACCTATCAAATATTTTAATTTATGAAAACTAATACTTCCATGTTGTAGGAAATTCGATTATATACAATTTTGACTTTTGAAAGTCCGAATTTCGATTTAAAATGAAGTTTTTATGGCCGAAACAAGTTTTGGCAAAAATCTGGATTTTGTTGCTGTTTGGAAAAACGGTATACCGACGGTATGCCGGTGTATACCGACGGTATGCCGGTATATACCAACGGTATGCCAATTTTTGCACCAGAAACTTTTTGTCTTCAGACCGGTATACCGTCGGTATACCGCAGTATACCGTCGGTATGCCGTTTTAGGCTGTTTTTGTCCGTTTTTGCCCTTTTTTGCCCGTTTTTGATATTTTCTCGATTGTAATGGACTATTAACATGATTAGATGACCTTGGATAGTTAGAGAATGATTGTACACTCTATATACATGGCACATGCTTATGTTCATCTATTGTTCTATGTCCAGATTATAGATAGTGGCCTGTCATGGTGCACTCCAAATTACTGTATATGCCTAGCTCGATTTAGTGGCTTGTAGTAGCGCACTCATGACTTGATTATCTTATTGATTTCTAGACCAGAGACATGAGTACATGTTCTTTCTTGACACCGTGGATATAGCTTGTTGAATGTTTAATCTATTGCATCTTAGCATTGGACAATCGAGTGTGAGTATTGTTCCGTGTATCACGTGATGTTAGTACGAGGATGTTCGTAAGTGATAACTTACGATTTACTCATATATAGCACACGTCATCTTAGAAAATTCTTGAGTGTCCACGACTTGAGAATTTGACATGAATATGATAAGGTAAATGACTAGTAAATTCAAGTAGATCATTGTAGGAGGAAATTTGCACTACCAACCCCGAGCTCCAAGGGCCCCATGAGGCATGACTCAACCCTGCTAGGCAAGGGCTCCATGACCTACCAAGTTTGCGCGTATTGATATACGATTGAGTCACATGTCGTGCCGGGTTGCGGCACAGTCAGTTATATGTTTTCTTTTACAAGTATATGATATGGTTGTTCATGTTATAAGTCAAGACACGTTTCATCTGCCAGCAGTCTTGTTGGGCAATAGATATACTACTCGTACCCATGGACATTCGGGTATCTGCAGTCAGGTAGTTGCAAAAATCCTCAACTTGTATGTTAGTAATTAGGATTGTGATAACCCTAGCTAGTTAATGATAGAAAGTCGTAGGCAATGATTGGCCATGCACTTTTGATTGTGTGTTACCTTATATGCTCTTGTGTCGGTGAGTGGCCAGAGGCTAAGTTCTGCTAGAAAAAAGATCTGTAATCCCGGTCCTTGTTTGGTTTAAGGGTTGTAGCTCCGATTCCTAGTAGTTCCTAAACCCCTTGTTGCTCATCGGATTATTCTGTTCCATAACTATATTGTTCAGTATTTCCATTCAGTCATTTATATTTTTGAGATACGTACATTGGTACCGCACTAGTCTCGACCCGCATTTATTTACTTCTGTTATTATGTTATTGTGTTGTTGTTGGGTTTTGTCGTGCACCTCGAGCTTCCTTGTGGTACTTGCTATTTGGGGCCTGACCCCACTGGTTTTGTTTGGCCAGATTTACCGCTAGAGCCCGAGGATTCTCCCTACCTTTCTCTGGATGACCCGCCGCCGGCTTAGATCTGCGGTTGTTCCTCCTCGTGAGTAGGTTCTCTTTTTGTACCGCTCGTGTTTTATTTTATTTTGGTGGTGTTAGCTAGGGAATGTGTTAGCCCTATTATTTTGAGACTTTCTCAGACTTCGGTCAACATGATGTATTATATTAGATCTAGACTGATATAGTGATCATGTATATTGGTACTTTGCTAGTGTAGCATTTTGTATTCACTAGCTTCATGATCATATATGATATAGCATTTTGGGACGCCTCTTTACTTTCATATTTGATATACTCTTGATACTTGTTGTTGTTGGATTGAGATAAGATTTGTTCGACCATAGGAGTCGTAAGTGGCATGCTAGAGTCTTCCCACTTGTCTTCTAGACAGCTTTGATCGTACATTGGGGTACTGGCGTACCTTGATATACGTAGCTAGCTTTGTTTCGCCCCCGATCTCCAGTATTCTGGTTCTGGGGCATGACAGGGTTTTTTGGTGGCCCATGCAGGTCTGTCTTCAGACTTGTGGGGGATTCATCTTGTTAGAATCTCAATCCTATATTTGTCTTCATTTGATCTTTCTTTGCTTATCGCATTCTCGTTTTTCTTGAACTATAAATATGATTGACATATCCTTGTTCTATTCCTGTCCATTATTGATATCACGTGTTCTTATCATTTAGGGACACCCAACCTTCTTATCTATTTCTTTCGAGGATTTTATTGCTCCGTCTTCTTTCTTGGTTCAGGCAGTATGTCGGCATCAGATCCCGCCTCCACAGAGTCAGGTACCAGTACCATCTCAGCATATGGTGGCAGCTCAGTTCACTTCACTCCAGTCAGTTTAGCTAATAAAGTCAGCCCGATCCTATGTTCAGCACCTCCTTCCGACACGGTCTCAGCAGTTTCAATGTCAGCATTCGGCGCAGTTTGCCCAAGTCCAGTAAGTCAGGTAAAATTCAGCATCAGGTAAGAGCAGCAGTGCCGATGCATAGGCAAAGAGAGTTTGTTATCATTGAGCAGATGTTGGCTGAGGACAGTCAGATTATTAGTAAGCTTCTGAGGTGTTCCTTCAGTCATTCTTATTCTTGGGTTCCGTTGACGGCCTTGTATTCCATTCATACCCGGAATGCGATGGTCGACTTGACATATTCGGTGAGTGAACGCGAGTTTCTCGTACCACTCATCTGCCTCTGTATCTCGTGATATACGATATCTATCATGTATCCCGACTACGTAGGTGCGTCCTGGATTAGAGTCATGTCTTCAACTGAGTCGTTGGTACCGACTTACTTCGAAACTTAACCCTTGTCCACTTTGTGAGTCAGCGTAGGCAAGCGAGGACGAATCCCTACTCAACTGACTCAGGGGTACATTATTCCATATGCCTCCTTTTCTTGTATTATATATGTATGTATCTATTATTTTCCGCATTTAATTAAATTCTGTATCTCAAATATCACTTGTACACGGGATGTTTTCTTTCGATGTGTTATAATTTTACATTATTTTAGCATGTGTATTTTTGCTCGACTGGCTTTAGAAAATTCCAAGGACGAAATTTTTCTAAGTTGTGGAGAGTTGTGAGACTCGTCTCACAGTATCGGTATTTATATACGGATACGTATTTTGTATTGTATTTCGTATTTTCTCGATTTTCGGAACACTTTAAAAATTTTCCAAATAATAGATTTTTTCCTTGGTCGGCATACCGACGGTGTACCGGAGTATACCGACGGTGTACCGGAGTATACCGACGGCATACCGCTCGGATAGATTTTCCATATTTTAGATATTTTCGATTTTAGATATTTTTGTGAATTGTATTTCCGATATTTTCATAAATAGTATTTTTCATATTTTGATGAATAGTGTTTAGATATTTTTGTGAATAGTGTAGATGCATCCTATTATCCATTGGATAATTGGTTTTCTTTCAATGGCTAGGACTGATCTAGATTTTGACATGGATCATGATCCAACGGCTAAAATTAATTTTCCCTTCTATATATACCATTTCACTTTCTCTCTCCTCTCTCTTTTCATTCTCTACACTCTCTTTTCATTTCTTCTTCCCTTATCTCCCCCTTGGAGCTTGCAAAGAGCTTGGCTTTGAGGCCTTGGGTGTGGTGTCTAACCCCCTAGGAGGAGGAGTAGAAGATTAGGCTTGGAACTTAACCCTAGGCAAGTACATCTTGCTCAAAAGTGACATGACCATGCTATAATTTTATTTTCCATAGAAATTAAAGTTTTATTGTTCTACAATATGCTCCTCTAAATTGTTAATATGTTTAATATATAGCACTTTTGGTTTTGATCGACTTTGCAAAGATCTGAGTTTCTAGATATAATTTTTGAGTATTTTGAGGTACTGATCTATCAAATGTTTTAATTTGTGAAAACTAATACTTCCATGTTGTAGGAAATTCTATTCTATGTAATTTTGACTTTTGAAAGTCCGAATTTCGATTTAAAATAAAGTTTTTATGGCCGAAACAAGTTTTGGCAAAAATCTGGATTTTGTTGCTGTTTGGAAAAATGGTATACCGACGGTATGCCGGTGTATACCGAAGGTATGCCGATTTTTGTACCATAAACTTTCTGTCTTTAGACCGGTATACCGCCGGTATACCGTAGTATATCGCCGGTATGCCGTTTTAGGCTATTTTTGTCCGTTTTTGCCCATTTTTGATATTTTCTCGATTGTAATGGACTCTTAACATGATTAGATGACCTTGGATAGTTAGAGAATGATTGTACACTCTATATACATGGCACATGCTTATGTTCATCTATTGTTCTATGTCCAGATTATAGATAGTGGTCTGTCATGGTGCACTCCAGATTACTGTATATGTCTAGCTCGATTTAGTGGCTCGTAGTAGCGCACTCATGACTTGATTTTCTTATTGATTTCTAGACCAGAGACATGAGTACATGTTCTTTCTTGACACCGTGGATATAGCTTGTTGAATGTTTAATCTATTGCATCTTGGCATTGGACAATCGAGTGTGAGTATTGTTTCGTGTATCACGTGATGTTAGTACGGGGATGTTCGTAAGTGATAACTTACGATTTACTTGTACATAGCACACGTCATCTTAGGAAATTCTTGAGTGTCCACGACTTGAGAATTTGACATGAATATGATAAGGTAAATGACTAGTAAATTCAAGTAGATCATTGTAGGAGGAAATTCGCACTACCAACCCCGAGCTCCAAGGGCCCCATGAGGCATGGCTCAACCCTGCTAGTCAAGGGCTCCATGACCTACCAAGTTTGCGCGTATTGATATACGATCGAGTCACATGTCGTGCCGGGTTGCGACACAGTCAGTTATATATTTTCTTTTATAAGTATATAATATGGTTGTTCATGTTATAAGTCAAGACACGTTTCATCTGCCAGCAGTCTTATTGGGCAATAAATGTACTATTCGTACCCCTGGACATCCGGGTATCTACAGTCAGGTAGTTGCAAAAATCCTCAACTTGCATATTAGTAATTAGGATTGTGATAACCCTAGCTAGTTAATGATAGAAAGCCGTAGGCAATAATTGGTCGTGCACTTTTGATTATGTGTTACCTTATATGCTCTTGTGTCGGTGAGTGGCCAGACGCTAAGTTCTGCTAGGGAAAAGATCTGTAACCTCGGTTCTTGTTTGGTTTAAGGGTTGTAGCTCCGATTCCTAGTAGTTCCTAAACCCCTTGTTGCTCATCGGATTATTCTGTTCCATAGCTATATTGTTCAGTATTTCTATTCAGTCATTTATATTCTTGAGATACGTGCATTGGTACCACACTAGTCTTGACCCATATTTATTTACTTCTGTCATCATGTTATTGTGTTGTTGTTGGGTTTTGTCGTGCACCTCGAGCTTCCTTGTGGTACATGCTATTTGGGGCCTGACCCCACTGGTTTTGTTTGGCCAGATTTATCGCTGGAGCCCGAGGATTCTTCCTACCTTTCTCTGGATGACCCGGCGTCGGCTTAGATCTGCGGTTGTTCCTCCTCGCGAGTGGGTTCTCTTTTTGTACCGCTCGTGTTTTATTTCATTTTGGTGGTGTTAGCTAGGGCATGTGTTAGCCCTATTATTTTGAGACTTTCTCAGACTTCGGTCAACATGATGTATTATATTAGATCTAGACTGATATAGTGATCATGTATATTGGTACTTTGCTAGTGTAGCATTTTGTATTCACTAACTTCATGATCATGTATGATATAGCATTTTGGGACGCCTCTTTACTTTCATATTTGATATACTCTTGATACTTGTTGTTGTTGGATTGAGATATGATTTGTGTAGCTCCCCTTCCCGGAAATTTTTTTAAAAATATTTTTTATTATTTATTTTAATTTAAATGGTAATTTTTAGACTTTATAAATAATTAATTATTGGTTTATGGAATTTTGTTATTATCATTATTATTATTTTTATAAAATATTAATATTACTATTGTGGTTATTAATTATAAGTTATTTATTAAGTAATAGTTATCATCATCTTATTTTTTACCAAAAAAATATATATATGTATAAAATTGTACATGTGTATATACGTATATATACAAATATTTGTATACGTGTATAAGTGTATATATATAAATATTGGATACATTTATATGTGTGTATATTTATATATATATTCGTATACCTGTATATGTATATGAATTTAATTGTTAGTATATTAGAGAAATAGAAAAAAAAAAGAAAAAAGAAAAAAGGAAATCCAAAACACCACAGCCCGAGCTCTCCAAGAGCTTAGGGTCGACCTAGCTTTCTTAAGCAAGGGGGGAAGCTTGCTGTTGAGACCCCCAACCCAGCCGAGCCCAACCCGAGTTGTAGCATTGCCCATCCCAAATTTTTCCCCCATAGGCCCATGGAATAAGGCCCACGAGCCAGCAACAGAGCCTTCGTTACACAGCAGAACACTTCCGACTCTAGTATATAACAGAACAGCGACATTCCAAAACCCTAAAATTTCTTGACATGGGCGCCTCCCCAACATCCATGGCGACCACCCAGGGACTCCCCAACGCCGGACGACCACCCCCAACGCCTGCACGTCGGAGTTCGACGGCGGCGTTCGCCGGGAACGCGCGTGTAAGCGCTGGAAACAGAGCACTGCTCTGTCTATCGCAGCAGCGAGGTATTATACTTCAAACACCATTTTCTCTCTATTTTCTCGATAGTTTTCGATCCCGTAAAATCCTACGTGAACCCAATATAACCCTCTTCCCAATCCGTGTATTAGTTTATGACGACGAGTAATATATCGGTCGAGAAATCAATCCCAACTTCACGAAAAACCATTAAATACTAGTTTCTTGATAACAGTTTAAACACCAAGTTGGAAGGGTTATAACTGTCCAGCCTTTGAGAGTTTTCAAAACCCTACTTGGCAATCTGGAAGATAACCTATAGAGCTTCGTAATCCTTCTTGTAAATCTGAATTTCATTGATTGTGCGTAGAGAAATCGAATCGCCAAAATCAAGAAAAAACTTATTAAACTGTTTTCGAAAACAATAGAATCTCTCCGATACCACGTCCGTCCTGCCATTCCGGGCGATGTGGCCGCGCACCGAAGACATCGAAAGCTGCGTAACGGCTTCGTGGTCGTGTGTGCTTTGACGGAATTCAAATTGGTCGCGTGTGCGCGACGAATTTGATGCGTATCCGTCGAAATTGCCCCGTATCAGTGCAATGCAAATTCAGTCATAACTTTGTGCACGTCCATCAGATCAAGATAAAACTTACGCCAACAGGACCGTATCATTTTTCTGGTCCTGCATGCCAAGTTTGGTCCAATTCTGAGACAGCCGAATCCGGCGTCGTTTTGCGGGCCCCACGGTCCGACTCAACGGGTAATTTTGTGCACGGCCCGCCGGAATCTAACTCTGGACATACGGTTGGGTTCGTATCAGAAAATTGGATCCGTAGACATGTAGTTTGACGACTTTAGAGACTATTGACTCTGGCACGCTTTTCGGTGCAAAGCGGGTCCAACGGCGGACATCGTTTTTGTCCGAAATTACCGTTTTGCCCCTGTGTCCAGAATTGGACGTAAGGACAGGCAATCCTAGCTAATTGGACTACTCTGAGATCATTGGTATTATCTATTTCAGCATCCGGGGGACTGTTGTACGGGTTTTGACTATTGTGGCATATGGAGTGGTTCAGATTGTCGGTTTCACCAGCAGAGGACCCCAGGCGAGTACAGTTTATTGTCTGCATTTCGATATTGATCTTTACTATATTTTATTGATTAGTCATTGGTTATGTGATTTTATACTCTATTATAAATTGTCGAGTCGGGAATGAGAAGTACCAAGGATGTGTGATCAGACCGTAGACCGTGTTTATTTTTATGCAGTAGACCTCGTAGACATTATTTATTTTCTGCAGTAGACCTCGTAGACATTGTTTATTTTCTACAGTAGACCTAGTAGACATTGTTTATTTTCTGCAAGTAGACCTCGTAAAGTAGACCTCGTAAAGTAGACCTCGTAAAGTAGACCTCGTAGACCGTGCGGTGTAGTACCCCAGACCGATCACATGTCAAAGGTGCTTCTAACGGTGGAAAGTATATTGGTCTATTTATTACTATTGATTTTTCTTACGGCTTTACTGTTATTTTCAAAACTCATGATTGATGCCTAACCTTTGTTTTATAGTCATTTTCTTTATTGAAATTGCATTCAGTGAATTGTGCTCGTTCCATTCCTGACTGGAAACCAACATTTTCAGGTTAGCCGTAGATTCTCTTAGCTTGGGGAGTGACGGGAACACTTGCAGACAAAAGCCTAGAGACTAGTAGATAGTTGAGTTGTAGTCATTCATTTATTTGTACAAGTTTATATTTTCTACAAATGTAAAACTTGTGATCATTGTAAGTTAAATTAATTATGTGAATGAGCATTATTTGTGATTTTGATCTTCATGGCCGTGACAGCGTTCTACCGCCGACACTGCGGCGTAGGCTGGCTTGGACACGTCTCGTATCCGTTTAAAAAAAAATGGGTGCGGGTCGTGACAAGTTTTTGTTGTGGCCCATGCAGGTCTGTCTTCGCAAATCATACGAACTCGTGATAGTACTTAAGTTAGTTGTACTATTGCGAGCCTACGACTAGGAAATGCTCATTCACGAAATTAATTTAAGAGAGTGACTAGGACTAGGGATCCCTTATACAAATTACCGATGGGTAGCCTAGGCCATGCAATATAGATGAGAAGTTATTAATTTTGATAGCTTGTCAGATCCCCATAAGTACCCTATTTTCTCTTGATATGATGATATGATCCAATGTGGATAGGTTATTCGCTTGGTGAGACGGGACTTTATAGAATTGATGAGCTAACCTAGATGAATTATTTAATTCCTTCCCCTTGCCCTTTAGATACCATCCTCACATCTTAGTCCGAACTGCCTATTTAGTTTCTATTTGCCCTAAGAATTATTATTATATAAATTCCGATTATGTTATCCATATACAGACCTTGAGTTAGTTCCGATTCAAAGTTTCCTCAAAGGTTGAATACACATAGAATAGATACTAGAATGCTTGTAATCCTTTTGTTTTCAGTTACTTCCTCCATGATTTAATCTTTATTTTAAAGATTGTGACAGATAGGACAATTATTTATGCCTTATTACATAATCGACTTGTTTGAATCTCTAGAAGCTCATGAGCCCTTACATATATAGTTAAAGGTATATTACTTAACTCATAATGGCAGGACAGCAGCGCACTGTCGCCATTTATTTGAATTAGAGAGACCATAGACTCACCGTAGCCAGCAGCGCACTGGCGAGGCACGACCCCTAGAATTGGAATTAGTTTAAAAAAATATAGGTTATAGAATATTCCTAAAACTATGGCTAGTAGTCCTCTTTGATCATAGTTACCCGGGTGTCGAGATAAGGTAGAGTATCTGATAGCATACCACACCTGAATCACGGAACCAAGAGCTTACCATCGCCCGAGTATACGGACGAGGCATAATTCTCGGTGAAATGATCTCAGACATGATTACAAGTTTAGGGTACTATAGAGGATTGGAGAATGCCATGTGTGTCCCATAAGATCCAAAGCCAACACTAGTGGAAGTTCTGTAAGTTGAGTAGCGTGTCTCCCGACCTAGCATTCCGTGGTCCTTGTAACCTAATGACGAGGAAATGGATTGACGCTAATAGGTTTACCTGGAATATAGAATTTAGAAGTCCGTAACCCATTGGTTGACCAAGGTCTTATGATTAAGAAGACAGTAGGAAGACTGTATAAGCAAAAACACCGGGTAAGGTTTGATTCTCACAAAACTCGAACTACTTGTGCCTCCTTTCAAAATCTCGCGTACGCGTATTTTGACTATCTTGACCAATGCTGTTATTACAGCCTAGTTTTGCAAGCTTACTCTGTTCTCGAGCTTGATTCAAGACATATGTTTAGTGGGGACGCTTGCTAACTTATTGTCTAATCAGAATCAGTGTATTATGGTCTGATCAACCATGATGCATTTGGTTCGCTCTTCGTTTAATTACACTACGTGGATGGAGATATATAGGTATCCAGGATCTCATCAGCGACTGCTTGACAATTTTTCTTGAATTATACATTCGTCCTTGAATCACGTGATTGTATTCAGTAACACCTTTCTTGAACTCTTTATTATTTTGTCTTTCACTGGTCCGAAAAAGGCAGAAGCTCGTAATTGGTAGAAATGGCTATGGTAGTAGTATACACAAGGGTAGTTATCGTCAGCCAGCCATGTGATCGAGTTACTCGTTCTTCTCTCGACCCCAAACTGTTATCGGGACTTTCAAGCCATCTGAATTTAAGAATGATTAGGGTTTTACCCTTAGTCGTAATGCCAAACCAGGAGACCATCTATTCTCAGGAAATAATTCATTGTGTCTCTAAATATTTTCTTGAATATTGCCTTTACTTTTAACCCTGGTGCCTTGACTCAACCGTCCCTCGACCAAAGCCCACAGTTTAGACATGAGATGAGTGGACAATAGAGCAATCATTTATCGTGACTATGGTAGATGCTCATCCCGAGATTGGTTTCCAACAAATATTACCCTAGTTATGTAAATTTTGATATTAAGACCTAACTAGTGTTGGAACACCACAGTCACTAGCTTAGCTAATACCATAGATTAAATACCCTGTCAAATTGTGATATACCAGTTGTCAGCAACAATGCGTGATCACTACCGCCCATACCACTAGAACCCTTATGACCATAGTCTGACAGGTTTGACACAACTAGAGTTTCACGACTCAGTTGTTAGAAATCTTTTCATATGATGTGCCTTAGAGTTGGTTACCCTGACGACAACTCTTGTATGCTGTGGACAAGCATGTCATTCTATTTTCTCGACCATGTGTCATTGTGTACACTCATTTTCCAATTATTAAGGAATGATCCTCGACTTGACTTATATCTATCATATTCCGTTATGTCGTACCTTATTCTTATTTACCGAGAATCGAGGTACGATATCTTGACATTGAAATCCTTCTAACCTCATTATTCCTAAGATCATGCCATAACTTCTAAGGTGGGTAGACTGTAAGTCTCCAAAAAAATTTTGGGAATATATGAAGGTTACCGATTGACTAGAATGATTTTCCACTAGGGTGACGATTAATGCCCATGGACTCCCACTTTTCATTTAGATCCTATTGTGTTCCCGGCCGTGTCATTAATATTCGGAGCACGAGACCAGCTGTTATCTTCCAACAAATTTTATATGTAAGATTTAGACGAGTTTACCTTCACCTAGGTATATCATGTCCCACTCAAATCCGTCCCCTTATACTCTATTTTTATGGTATAACTTTCAGGAAAAAAAGATTAGCCATAGCCCTTACCGTAATACCGGTATATTTTCCGACTCCCATTAGAGCCTCAACCTCGACTCAATTCCTTCGACCCAATATATGGTTGTGATCTATTCGGAGCCCACTATGCACATGCCACTAGTGTGCCATCCAATTGAGGTCTCATGTTCTCCTTAAACACAAAGCCACGGAAGGCGCATTTTGAGCTTTAGGGACCTAGCTAATCAACCTGACTAGCAACTAGTTCAATCCCGTGGATAGTAACCTATTCTAGAATACCCTAATCTAGTAGGAATAGTTTTACCTGGGATCTTGTCCAGTCAATGTAGATTGAAACCCAATAATCATCCAACCAACGACTGATGTCCAGATAGAGAACCCATTAAGACCACAATCTTGATTTTTTTTAAATTCGGTTCCAATATGGATCCTTGTTTGAATTAGAATTTCGAGAACGAGACTTCTGTATTGCACGGATTATAAGACTCTCTGAGGAACTTAGCAAGTGACTGAACTAGAGTAGCCAATCTAGCGAATAAGACCATAAGTTCATAAATACTCTTTTCTAGCTGTAGTATTGTATATTCTCTATCATTCTTGAAACTTCAGTTTGCTCTTAATTATTCTTCTTTATTTTCCTGTCCTTCCTATTTCAGGGTGACGAATGATCATGCAGTCTAGAATTCATCAGAGATTCTTAAGTTATATTAGAATATTGTTTGATTTTAAATACTAGGTGGTTTGACAGATATGTGGGGATATAAAGGTCATATGTTTTAGATATCTAGGGGTAATGACTCTAGCAACTTGATGGAAGGCTATAAAGTTTTTAGTGACATACCCTTGAAGGAGTAGCGTGACCAAAGGTGGGTAGAAGTCCTCGATGATTCGCAATTACGAAATGGTTAGGAGGAAGATATAAATAGTTTTGAGAAATTAAAATTCAAGGATAATTGTGGAAATAGTGGATTTATTTTTTTATTCTTACTTTTGAATTTTAGGCATATTTATAAATTAGAATTTCGAGGACGAAATTATTTTAAGGTGGGTAGATTTGTAGCTCCCCTTCCCGAAAATTTTTTTAAAAATATTTTTTATTATTTATTTTAATTTAAATGGTAATTTTTAGACTTTATAAATAATTAATTATTGGTTTATGGAATTTTGTTATTATCATTATTATTATTTTTATAAAATATTAATATTACTATTGTGGTTATTAATTATAAGTTATTTATTAAGTAATAGTTATCATCATCTTATTTTTTACCAAAAAAATATATATATGTATAAAATTGTACATGTGTATATACGTATATATACAAATATTTGTATACGTGTATAAGTGTATATATATAAATATTGGATACATTTATATGTGTGTATATTTATATATATATTCGTATACCTGTATATGTATATGAATTTAATTGTTAGTATATTAGAGAAATAGAAAAAAAAAGAAAAAAGAAAAAAGGAAATCCAAAACACCACAGCCCGAGCTCTCCAAGAGCTTAGGGTCGACCTAGCTTTCTTAAGCAAGGGGGAAAGCTTGCTGTTGAGACCCCCAACCCAGCCGAGCCCAACCCGAGTTGTAGCATTGCCCATCCCAAATTTTTCCCCCACAGGCCCATGGAATAAGGCCCACGAGCCAGCAACAGAGCCTTCGTTACACAGCAGAACACTTCCGACTCTAGTATATAACAGAACAGCGACATTCCAAAACCCTAAAATTTCTTGACATGGGCGCCTCCCCAACATCCATGGCGACCACCCAGGGACTCCCCAACGCCGGACGACCACCCCCAACGCCTGCACGTCGGAGTTCGACAGCGGCGTTCGCCGGGAACGCGCGTGCAAGCGCTGGAAACAGAGCACTGCACTGTCTATCGCAGCAGCGAGGTATTATACTTCAAACACCATTTTCTCTCTATTTTCTCGATAGTTTTCGATCCCGTAAAATCCTACGTGAACCCAATATAACCCTCTTCCCAATCCGTGTATTAGTTTATGACGACGAGTAATATATCGGTCGAGAAATCAATCCCAACTTCACGAAAAACCATTAAATACTAGTTTCTTGATAACAGTTTAAACACCAAGTTGGAAGGGTTATAACTGTCCAGCCTTTGAGAGTTTTCAAAACCCTACTAGGCAATCTGGAAGACAACCTATAGAGCTTCGTAATCCTTCTTGTAAATCTGAATTTCATTGATTGTGCGTAGAGAAATCGAATCGCCAAAATCAAGAAAAAACTTATTAAACTGTTTTCGAAAACAATAAAATCTCTCCGATACCACGTCCGTCCTGCCATTCCGGGCGACGTGGCCGCGCATCGAAGACATCGAAAGCTGCGTAACGGCTTCGTGGTCGTGTGTGCTTTGACGAAATTCAAATTGGTCGCGTGTGCGCGACGAATTTGATACGTATCCGTCGAAATTGCCCCGTATCAGTGCAATACAAATTCAGTCATAACTTTGTGCACGTCCATCAGATCGAGACGAAACTTGCGCCAATAGGACCGTATCATTTTTCTGGTCCTGCATGCCAAGTTTGGTCCAATTCTGAGACAGCCGAATCCGGCGTCGTTTTGCGGGCCCCACGGTCCGACTCAACGGGTGATTTTGTGTACGGCCCGCCGGAATCTAACTCTGGATATACGGTTGGGTTCGTATCGGAAAATCGGATCCGTAGATATGTAGTTTGATGACTTTAGAGACCATTGACTCTGGCACGCTTTTCGGTGCAAAGCGGGTCCAACGGCGGACATCGTTTTTGTCCGAAATTACCGTTTTGCTCCTGTGTCCAGAATTGGACGTAAGGACAGGCAATCCTAGCTAATTGGACTACTTTGAGATCATTGGTATTATCTATTTCAGCATCCGGGGGACTGTTGTACGGGTTTTGACTATTGTGGCACATGGAGTGGTTCAGATTGTCGGTTTCACCAGCAGAGGACCCCAGGCGAGTGCAGTTTATTGTCTGTATTTCGATATTGATCTTTACTATATTTTATTGATTAGTCATTGGTTATGTGATTTTATACTCTATTTGTCGAGTCGGGAATGAGAAGTACCAAGGATGTGTGATCAGACCGTAGACCGTGTTTATTTTCATGCAGTAGACCTCGTAGACATTGTTTATTTTCTGCAGTAAACCTCGTAGACATTGTTTATTTTCTGCAGTAGACCTAGTAGACATTGTTTATTTTCTGCAAGTAGACCTCGTAAAGTAGACCTCGTAAAGTAGACCTCGTAAAGTAGACCTCGTAGACCGTGCGGTGTAGTACCCCAGACCGATCACATGTCAAAGGTGCTTCTAACGGTGGAAAGTATATTGGTCTATTTATTACTATTGATTTTTTTTACGGCTTTACTGTTATTTTCAAAACTCATGATTGATGCCTAACCTTTGTTTTATAGTCATTTTCTTTATTGAAATTGCATTCAGTGAATTGTGCTCGTTCCATTCCTGACTGGAAACCAACATTTTCAGGTTAGCCGTGGATTCTCTTAGCTTGGGGAGTGACGGGAACACTTGCAGACAAAAGCCTAGAGACTAGTAGATAGTTGAGTTGTAGTCATTCATTTATTTATACAAGTTTATATTTTCTACAAATGTAAAACTTGTGATCATTGTAAGTTAAATTAATTATGTGAATGAGCATTATTTGTGATTTTGATCTTCATGGCCGTGACAGCGTTCTACCGCCGACACTGCGGCGTAGGCTGGCTTGGACACGTCTCGTATCCGTTTAAAAAAAATGGGTGCGGGTCGTGACAATTTGTTCGACCATAGGAGTCGTCAGTGGCATGCTTGAGTCTTCCTACTTGTCTTCTAGACAACTTTGATCGTACATTGGGGGTACTAGCATACCTTGATACACGTAGCTGGCTTTGTTTTGCCCCCGATCTCCAGTATTCTGGTTCTGGGGCGTGACAGTATTGTTGTTGCTTCTTCTCTTGTATTCTTAATTTTAAAATTGCCTATCAGCAATCGTTAATTAGTGCTTAACTAGTTAGCTTGACCCTATTCACCTCCTCTAAGGTGCTTTCAGTATGAACATCTTTTCTACGCAATGAGCTTGTGAAAGAGTAAGTCTACCTTCCGTTCGGATGAACTTTAACCCCATGATAACATCAATATCTCCTCTGTTCTTCATACTAAACTTAGATGAGAGGAACTTCTTCGTGTCTGTGACGAATTCTAGATCCTTACCCAGGATTAACATGTCGTCCACATAAAGACAAACGATTACCCCTCTATCATCAATGAACTTAGTGTAAACACACTTGTCTGTCTTACTGACCTTGTAGCCATTTGATCTGATGACCTTATTTAACTTCTCATGCCATATCTTGGAAGAGCTTGCTTCATACTATATAGAGATTTTACCATCTTGTACACTTTGTCTCCAAGGCCATGACGACAAAACTTTCTGGTTGCTACATATAAATCTCTTAGGTCAGAGTCCATTCAGGAATGCTATTTTGATATACATATGATGAATCACCAGCTTGTGAATAGCACCTAGAGTAATCAGCATCAGAATAGTTATCATCCGTGTAACTGGAGCGCAAGTGTCAAAGTAATCAATCATTTGCTTATAAGAAAACCTCTTAGTGTCACGCCCCGCTTCCGTAGGAGCGATCGTCCTCGCTAAGACGTGATGCCGCACAAGCCAAGATTGCGCTTGTGCAAGGCAGTTTCATAACGGCCGATTTTATCGACGGCGATGGGGTCGTCGCACAGAAGTCCCAAGCAGAAACATTGAACATGCTGCAAAAATTTAAAGGCAAAACACAAATTATTCAAAAGAACTCTTTATTGATATTGAACAATCAGATTATAATAGGCGCAAGGCCATGATTACAAGTCTCTCGTGCTCACTTTTCTCTCATTATACAAGTCACTCTGCTCTCTCTCATCTCTCGATTACAATGCTTGAGCCAGCGGAAGCTTCGGAAGGCGATGTCCACCTGTATAAGTCTTGAGTCCACGCAGCCACACGCTTCGAGTCGCTAAGGAACTCCGTACCTCGACGCATCCAAGCGAGCTCCGTGCCATAAGTTTCTACCTGTGCCTGTACATGAAGACTGTGTGGGTGTCAGTACTCAACTGTACTGGTGGAGTGAGCTCCTCGCCCACCCATACAAAACCGACACGTTCATTTACTTAGTGCAATACAAGTCTGTATGACCCAGAACCAGAATACTGGAGAGCGGGGACGTACTGTCATGACCCGCACCCATTTTTTTTTAAACGGATACGAGACGTGTCCAAGCCAGCCTACGCCGCATTGTCGGCGGTAGAACACTGTCACGGCCATGAAGATCAAAATCACACATAATGCTCATTCAAATAATTAATTTAACTTACAATGATCACAAGTTTTACATTTGTAGAAAAATATAAACTTGTACAAATAAATGAATGACTACAACTCAACTATCTAGCTAGTCTCTAGGCTTTCGTCTGCAAGTATTCCCGTCACTCCCCAAGCTAAGTGAATACACGGCTAACCTGAAAATGTTGGTTTTCAGTCAGGAATGGAACGAGCACAATTCACTGAATGCAACTTCAAATAAAGAAAATGACTATAAAACAAAGGTTAGACATCAATCATGAGTTTTGAAAATAAACAGTGAAGCCGTAAAAAAGACAGAAACCAATAGTAAATAAATAGACAAATATACTTTCCCTACTGTTAGAAGTACCTTTGATATGTGATCGGTCTCGGGATAATTATGCGACACGGTCTACACGGTCTAAAGTTACACGGTCTACAGTTACACGGTCTACAATTACACGGTCTACAGTTACACGATCTACAGAAAATATTGCAATAAAGAAATGTTGTCTACAGAATAATAATCACGAACTACACAGTTTAAATGCAATAATAATTACGGTCTACACTGTCTACTTTGCAATAAATAAATCAATGTCTACACTGTCTACTTTGCAATAAATAAATTACTGTCTACACTGTCTACAAGTAATAAATGCAATAATAAACACGGTCTACACGGTCTTGTTTTCCATAAATAAATTCTATTTATTTATGGAAAACAAATTGGCGACTCTGCTGGGGAAGAATACACTCTGATTTTATATTTGCTGGGGAATAATCGCAGCAGATGAAAATATCATATATTAACGAGATTTATACATAATATTTCTTTAAGAATTTGCCATTGATAGGCATCATCGTGACTTTACCATCCATAGAGGTAAGCTGATATGCTCCGTTAGAGAAGACTTTGTTTACGACGAATGGGCCTTTCCATTTCGCGTCGAACTTGCCTTTGCTCATATGTGTCATAGTCATCGGACGTTTGACGGTAAGAACAAGTTCTCCTTTCCGATATGCTCTGACTTTCACCTTCTGGTTAAAAGCTTTTAAAATTTGGGCCTGATACAGCTCGATATTTTGTTGAGCGTACAATCGCTTTTCGTCTAGAGCTTCTAGCTCTTGAAGTCGAAGATGATCATTGTTCTCTGTTGTAAGTTCATTGGAGATTACGATTCTCAGAGAAGGAATCTGGATCTCGAGGGAGAGGACAGCTTCACACCCGTATACCAAAGAAAAAGGCGTACACCCGGTCATATTGTGAACTGTGGTGCGGTAGGCCCATAAACATTCACCAAGCTTCTTGCTCCAGTTGCGTTTTTTAGAAGAAACAAACTTTTTCAGGAGTTTAATGATGGTTTTATTGAAAGCTTCTGCCAATCCATTAGCTGCTGGATTATATGCTGTAGAAGCTAGGTTATTGATTCGATGGTCGTCGCAGAATCGAGTAAATTTCTGACTGACGAACTGTGGTCCATTATCATGGATAATATGCCGAGGAACACCAAATCGATAGATGACATGATGCTTGACGAAGTTGATGACGTTGGAAGTTTTGACTTCGGATAGCGAGATTGCTTCAGCCCATTTGGAAAAGTAGTCGGTTATTGCTAGAATAAACCGGTGTCTTTTTTATGACGGTGGGTTGATGGGACCAATGATGTCCATGCCCCAGGCCTCGAAGGGCCATGATGCCGCTGTCGGGTGTAGGAACTCTGACGGTTGATGGATAAAGTCTGCATAGATTTGACAAGCTTTACATTTCCGGGCATATTGAATGGCGTCAGCTACCATCGTGGGCCAATAATAACCCATATGTCGGATGCGATCTTGAAGTTTAGGACCTGGTTGATGGCCTCCGCAGACACCATCATGTGCTTCACGGATAATCTGTTGTGCTTCCTCACCAGCGATGCATCGGAGGAGAAGACCGTCATAGGCCCGACGATATAGTGTCTTTATCGTATGATTATAATAGAATCTGAGAGATCGACGCCGGATAGACGCTGCTTCGCTCGGATTATCGAAAAGTATGTCATACAATACAAAGTCTAGAAATAGACGTCTCCAGTCTTCGGTCATGGCTTCTGTTTTGTTAGAAAAGACGTATTCCATAGTAGAATCGGAAGAGGACGAGGATGCTCTATTAAACCCTAATCCAGTGTTAAGGTTGGAGGAATTAAATTCATCAGGGTTGAGAGAATTTTCGTTTGGGTCATAGAGAAAACCCAAAGCCAAATTATTCTCGACGTAGAATAGCTTTCGGTTATAAACCACTATCAATTGTTGACGTCTGACCGATATGGCTAGCACAGCGGCAAGATTAGCCAAAGCATCAGCTTCTGTGTTACAGGCTCGCCGAACGTGTTCAATAAAGAAACCTTCAAAGGAAGAGGCCATAGAGAGTGCTGCTCGGTAATAAGGTATCAAATCCTGATGACGGACTTCGTATGTACCTCTGATTTGATTGACGATAAGTTTGGAGTCTCCATAAACTTCTAAATACTGAATATCCAGATGTTTAGCAAGTTGAAGACCGATGAGTAACGCATTGTATTCGACTACATTGTTTGAACACGATTGATCCAGAGAATAAGCCCTCTGAATAGTCAGCCCTTCCGGGGATACAAGAACAATCCCGACTCCGGCGACAATATCGCCATTGGGACCTATTCTAGACGCTCCATCAAAGAATAGACGCCAGGTAGGAGTTTCTTCAGAAACCTGATTTGACTCCATAACTTCATCTGGAATCTCATCGTATAATTTAGAATCCTCTAGAACTGCATGAGCTGCCAGAAAATCAGCAAGAGCCTGTCCTTTAACTGACTTTTGAGGAATATAATGCATGTCATATTGAGCTAACAAGATTCCCCAATTAGCCAGTCTGGAATTGAGAATACCGGGTTTCTTCATCATAATCCTGATGGAATTCACTCTGGAAATAACATGAATCGTTTGACCGATGATGTAATGTCGCGTCTTCTGAACGGCAAATATTAATGCTAGGCATTCTTTCTCAATTGGAGAATAACGCGGTTTAGCACCTGTCATTGTGCGACTGAGGTAATAAATAGCCTGTTCATGGCCATCTTTGTTTTTCTGAGCGAGCAATGCACCGAGAGAATGATCCATGGCTCGAACATATAGAAGGAATGGTATTCCCGAGACGGGAGGTACCAAAACTGGAGGGTTCATGAGGTACTGTTTGATGTCATCAAATGCTTTTTGACATTCTTCGTTCCAGACGAAGGACACACCTTTCTTCAGAAGTTTGTTGAACGGTCTGCAGCGTCCTGATAAGTTAGAGATGAATCTTCTGATATAAGTAATTCTTTCCTGAAATCCTCGTAGCTCTTTTAAGGTACGTGGAGGACGCATCTCTTGGATGGCTTTGATCTTCTCGGGATCCACGTGTATACCTTTAGCGGTAATGACGAAGCCGAGAAATTTACCACTAGAGA